>CM067335.1:21300000-21900000 GCA_034376525.1 Nicotiana benthamiana
AGGACCAAGTCCATACACTAGCCATTTCTTGGCTTTAGCATTTTTCTCCCACTTCTTGAGGTCTACAGCAGTACAATCCGCTCTAGTCGTAGGAATATCCAATACTTCAGCAGCCTTCTTGGTTGTGGCTAAAGGACAATCCGTGATGATGTCCCAAAGCTCATAGTCTTCACCCATGATGTGGTCTCTCATTCTATTTTTCCACCAAGAGTAGTAAAGACCATTGAAGAGTGGAGGTCTGGTAGTAGATTATCCTTCCCAATTCCCAGGTGGTGCACTCATGTTGATCTTTTCCTAAGGTATTAACCTCTTCAAGGATAACCTGCTCTGATACCAATTGATGTTAATAAACGTCAATACCACACAGGGGGGGGTGATTTGTGTGGTACCTAGTTTTCGCGTTAGAAGAACCTGGCTCCTTTAAGTTTTCTATCTAGAGCAGTTTGCGGAAAAATAAGAACTGAAAGTAAGTGCATAGAGATTATTACATGGAAAACATCTGGCTCAAAAGGTGAAAAAACCACGACCTACTACTCAGTAGGATTTTCCCAAACTCCACTAAAATCAATGAGCCAAATAGCATTTACAAAGACTCTTTGTAAACCTAAGGATTAAACTCTAATCCCAGTGTGGCCCACAGCCTTAGCTGTTGCGACACTATTAAGTTAACTCTAACTTGATTGCAGGAGGTACCTAATACAACTGTTTCTAATAAAGCTGAAAGGTACAATATGAAAAACCTACTACAATTGAACTAGAAATAAACACACAGATGGAACTGGTTCTTCTCTGTTAGTTCATGTAGCTTCAGGTGTACACACTTGTATCTTGCATATATTGCTTGCAAACCAGACTCACTTTATTTGCTCTCAAATATTCTTTACTTCTGGTTGTGTGTGTTACCTGCAAAAGAGAACCAACACAATAATATATTGAGTTAGTAGTTAGAGTTTGATTACAACTACACTTCTTATCCGTAGTCAATTTAAGTCCTTAGCCAATAAAAACTCCAACTCTTATCCTAACTTAGGATCAAGTTCTCTTCACATAAGGAGACTTTCCTCCTTATCCCAAATGCAACCTTTTCAATTACGTTCAGAAGATATTGATGCATGATCTTTTGTGCATATCTTCCTCACGTGCTTCACATGTGCACTGGTTGATTCAGACTGTGTAGTACAAGATGGACCAGGTCCTTCCATAAGTTCATTTGTCAATCTTCTAATCTCCAACTGAAACTTGGGCCAACAAACATGATAAGCATCTTCCAAATGAGGGACTAGAGGAGCAGGCATATATTGACTCAGATGTTGCACTGTATAGGAAAGATCAGGCATGGTATGCTGCAAATTATTTAGTTTGCCAACCAATTTTCTATAGACAGAAGGATCAGATAGTAAATCCCCAACTCCAGCTGACAACTTAACATGAGAGTCTAGAGGGTCTACTACAGGTGTAACTGTAGAACATTTGAAATCAGAGAGCAAATCCAAAGAAAACTTATGTTGTCTGATCAAGTATCCTTGAGGCAATTTAGTAATCTCAAGCCCAAGGAAATAATGAACCTCACCAAGATCCTTGATCTTAAAGTGAACATCTAAGAATGCTTTCAAATTATTCAATTGAGACACATTATCCCCAATCAACAATATATCACCTACATAAAGTGCCACTACACTGAGATGAGAGCCATTTAATTTATTAAACAAAGAGTAGTCATTCAAGCTAGGTTGAAAACCCTTAGATTGAAAAGCAGAAAAAAGCTTAGCATACCATTGCCTTGAAGCTTGTATAAGGTCATAAAGGGACTTATTTAATTTGCAAGCTAAGCGAGAAACATGAACAGAAGTAGAGGTAGAAATAGTTAAGCCTTGAGGGATTTTCATGAAAACCTTTTTATCCAAATCACAACGGAGGAAAGCATTGTTGACATCAAGTTGATACACTACCCAATTTCTCTTAATGGCCATAGAGAGGAGACATTTGATAGTTGTCAAATTAACTACAGGAGAAAAAGTAAAGTCTACTCCTTCTAACTGATTGTCACCCCTAATGACCAATCTAGCTTTATATCTTTAAACAGAACTATCAGCCCTTTGTTTTATCTTATACACCCATTTGAAAGGTATGGATTTCTTACCAGAAGGCAGAGGAAGAATATACCAATTATTGTTAGCTTCCAAAGCTTGAAATTCCTTCATCATAGCCTCCCGCCAAGCAGGATTGGAGGCCGTTTGATGATAAAATTGTAGTTCTTGCAAGCAAAGATCTGATGGTGAAGAAACCTTTGGACCAGAAACTGAGGAACAAACATAATCATCAAGGTAGAAAGGAGGATTGTGAGTTCTGAGAGATCTTCTCAGAACAGGAGAAAGAACATGAGAAGAAGAAGGAGGAGGCCTAACAGTATTACTAGGATTAGGAGAACTAGGAGGAGAAGTACTGGTGGTAGGACGAGTTACAGGAGATGGAGAAGAAGTAGGAACTGAAGAAGGAGTAACAACAGAAGGAGGAAATAAATGAGTAGAATCATGAGAAGAGTAAAGAAATACAGTTTCATAAAAAACAACTTCCCTGGAATGGAAAACACTAGAATTGGATAATGGGAGCCGTTTATAACTCTTCTTGCCAACACTGTACCCAAGAAAAATAGAAGGAATGGATCTTGATTTGAATTTTTCTCTATATGGTTTGGGAACTGCAGCAAAACAAAGACAACCAAATGCCCTAAAGTGAGTGACAAAAGGAGCAGCACCATTAAGTAACTCAAAGGGAGTTTTGTTATTTAACAAAGGTGAGGGAAACCTATTTTTGAGGTAAGTGGCAGTCAAGATGCACTCACCCCAATATTTAACAAGGAGTTTGGACTGAAATAAAAGTGCCCTAGCAGTTTCAAGAACATGTTTGTGTTTCCTCTCCACTACACCATTTTGTTGTGGTGTATGTGGACATGATGTTTGGTGTAGAATCCCATGAGCAGAGAAGAAGGTCTGGGCTGCTGAACTAGAACCCAAATCAAAAACATTATCGGACCTAACTACTTTGACCAAGGCATTAAATTGAGTTTTAATCATTTGCACAAAAGATTGTAATATGGTAAAAGCATTGCCCTTTGAAGATGGTAAAAGAGTCCAGGTAGCTCTAGAGAAATCATCCACATTAGTCATGAAATATTTGAACCCATTATATGTTTGTGTGTGATAGGGTCCCCAAAGATCTATGTGTATTAATTGAAAAGGATAAGTGGAATGTATTTTACTTTCAGGGAATGGAAGTCTTTGTTGCCTAGCCATAGGACAAATAGGACATAAGAATGTTTGTTTCTTTGGTAGTTTATCAGACAAGAAGGGGATAAACTTAATTTTATTAAAAGGAATGTGACCAAGACTCAAATTCCAAGAATGATCAAAAGACAACTCATGAGATTGAACAGCAGAAGAAACATCAGTATTCACAGATACAGAAGATGCAAGATTAGAAGTAGAACTACTGCTCTTATTCAAATCATGTAAAGTGGAGGCAGTAATGGTATTTACAAATGAAGGATGAAAAGTAGACTCAGAAGTGACAAGGTTTGCATGATTGAGAATGTAGAGCCCATTCTGAAGACTACCAAGACCCACTAGCTTCTTTAGAGAAGGGCCCTGCAAAACAAAAGTAATAGGGTAAAATAAGCCAAACAATTCAGCTACAAGACTAGTTGAGCAAGAGAAATGAGATTATACTTAAAAGAAGCTACTAAGAGAACATGAGTAAGAGATATTTCAGAGGACAGGGTAAGAGTACCTGTACAAGTCACTTTTACCTAATAACCATTTGGTAAAGTGACAAGGTAAGGTAAGACTAGAGGTTTAATATCAGTTAAAAAGGAAGAGTTTGGGGTCATGTGATGAGTTTACCCAGAATCTATGATCTAAGTGCTATCTTCTACCTTAGAAAAATTGCAAGAAAGTAGACCACAAGATTTAAAATTAGGATTACCTATCACACATGCAAAGTTAGCAGAACCAGAGCAGAACCAGTAGAGATCTCTTGTGATGTCCAGAAGCTCGAGAATGCAGAAGATTCAGTAATTGATCAAGTTGTTCCTTGGTTATACTAGAATTCCCACCATCTGATTGAACTTTTTTGGTATCACCAATAGAATTTTCAGAATGTCCAACAGGTGGAACATCAAACACTTTAGCAAATGTTGCAGTCCGTTTGAACTTAGCCTGAAAACCAGAAGGGTAACCATGAAGCTTGTAGCATTTCTCAATTTGATGGCAAGCTTTTTGCAATAACGAAAAATCATATTGCTCTTTTTGGAAAGATCAAGGCTAGCTCTTTGAGTGTCGAAATTAACCCTTTGAAGGTATGGCTTCTGAACACCAGCAACGAATGCAGTAGAATCAGAATTAAGAGATGGCACATTAGCTTTAACACTAGACTGACTCTCATATGTATGTTCCTTAATGGTGGAGTATGATTCGTTCAAACCCATGAGAAATTGATGGACCTTCTGTTCTTCATCGAGCTTTTGGTACATCTCTTTGCATCCACAAACACAATCAGGATATGACACAGAAAAGGAACGCTCATCGCAAAGCTTTTTGATTCTGTTAAAATATGATGAGATGCTTTATGAACCTTCGCTAATCGAGGAAATTTCCTTATGGATCTAAAAAATCTTAATTCCACTGGCTTGACCAAATCTGCGCTCAATTTCCTTCCAAAGTTTTTCAGCACTTTCAGTATACATTACAGTTTCCCTAATTTCCCTATCCAAACTATTTAGAATCCAAGCTACAACCATGTCGTTACACCTAATCCAAGGTTCAAGTAGAGGAGATATGGAATTAGGTTATGCAACTGTTCTGTTGATCAGCCTTAACTTATTCTTGCTCACCCCGGTTCAGACCCTTTGATTGATTGGTGCATCAAAAAGTTAAGCCATCATGTTTTTCCAGAAACGTGTGATTCTGCGGTCCATTAAGAGGTCGCATTATAGGTAAGAGGACCACATAATCACTGTAGAGCCAGTCAGTGTGTTGGCTAATTTGAGGTAAACTATGCGGCCAAATATACGATCATATAATCGATATGCGGGCCACATATTCACCACATAATCCCCTTAAAATTTTTATGAAGGGCAGTTCTTCGGTGCATTATATGACCGCAGAACAGGTATGCGAACCGCATTTCCGTCATATACCCAGATGGCTGTTCAGGTTTTTGGGAGCATTTTTGTCGTCCATTTTGTGGGTCGTATGTCAACTTTGCGATCGCAGATCTAAGTCGGGGCTCCTATTTTTTAATTTTTAAAACCCAACCCTATCTCATCAAAAACAACCGGTCCGACCTTCTCTATGTTATTTTTACTGAAGATAGAGTGAGAAAAGGAGTTCTAGAGAGAGAGGGAGTGACCTTCATCTAATCCCCACCCAACTCTTACCCCAATATCTTGAAGATTGTCAAGAGAGTTGCTAGCTCTTCACCTTAAAGAGGTAAGAGCTTGTTTCGTAATCTGTAATATTGAAATTTCTATATAAAATAAGTCATTATCAATTGAGTCCTTCGGAAAAAAGGCTAATAATCTTGCATGCATAAGAGATAATGTGGTATGAGGAGGATGAGAACTAAAGAGACAACATTGAAGTATAACACTGAAGAAATCTCTTTCAAAAAGGGGCCTAAAATCACCATGCACACTTGGTGCTTGATAGTATACCTGAACGAGCTAAAATCTTAACCATGGCTCTAATTCTTGGTTCGATTTGTAATTCTTATGCTATAGATTGAAGTGCTAAGAGTCTTGGTATTTGTAAGAATTAAGAAAAGCTTTATTGAGGTATGTATGGCCAAAACCCCGCCTTTTTAGTCATTGGCCTTCATCGTCGTTGTGTGAATATGGTAAGATTGAAGTTGAATTATTGCATTGCTTGTTATTTTACGTGAATTGGTTTTGTAACCGTATATGCGTGAAAAATGTGTCTCAACATGATCAACATGCTATCTTGATAACTTGAAAACGGTAAAGATATGAATTATTGAAATGCTTGGACTTTAAATTTAGATTGAAGTTTCATAGATGTGCCACATACGGAAAGTCTTATCTACGCTTGCAATTAAAATTGATCTTGTGTGCACCTACTGTCCTAAATGGCAAAGCTAATATTGCAATTGGGAACGATATAAAAATGCAGCATAGTGCCAAGAATAATGTGATAAGTTGTGGCCCCAAGTGCCTATGAAATGATATACGCGAATGAAATGATTACTGAGAAGGGAACAATGCCTTAGAAAGGCAGCCTAGCCGATCGGGCCAAGATCGGAATCCGCTCAAGATAGCTGTGGTATTGTGAATGAATTCCGAAAAAGGGAAAATGAGATTGTGAATGAAGTATATGTCTCAAAAGAGGCAACCTAGCTGATCGGATCGAGATAGGACTCCGCTCAAGATAGCGGTGGTATTGTGAACAATGATGAATAGTGTGAAATGCCCCAAGCTAAAAGCTATAGAAACATGATGTCAAAGTGATAGTATTATTTTATTTGATAATGTGGTGATCATTTAAAGTTTCGAGTTATACTTGTGATTTCTTTTTCTTGTATGAAAGTTCTTTCTAATTAGATGGTTTTTAGTTATACATGCTAGTACTATTCCATGGTACTAACGTTCCTGTCGACGACCCCTTTTTCAAAAACAAAATCGGATTTTACGATATTATGGGCAAAACAACTCTCATTATCGTTTGGGAATTGGGTTATGGAATTTGAAGAGTCGCCACCTAATGATTATAGTGCATTAGTACACTTGTAAAGATGAGAGGAGTATCTTGAAAGAAAATCAGAGTTCGGGTAAGGGCTTGAGATTATCTCGAGGGGAAGGTGTTAGCCACCCTCAAGATCCACTACTGTGGTTCCCGGCCGTGCTAATGTGACTTTATGAAGAGATGAAGCAAGTAGACAGATAAGATTCACATATAAACATTTGGACAACTTAGGAATTTTGAAAAGGGAAAGGCATAAGTTAAATAAAATAGAAGAGAGAATGTATTTGAAAAGAAAGCATTACTTTAGATAAACGTGTAAATAAAGCAAACAAAGGAAAGACGACGTGATACAAAAGGATAGAGGAAAGCAACATCAGGATACAAAGGCAATGATGATCACTTTGGATCTAACCTCATTTAGCACAGGTCATGCAAACAAGAGCAGCGGACATCAAACAATGGCGGCAACTATACATTGAGAGGCTGCCTTGGTGGCACTTGATAATGCCAAAAATATCCCACGACCTGTGAATATGGCAGAGAATGTTTTGAACAGGGAGAAGAGGATGAAATGTTACAAGAATGTATGGAGGAAGCGGCAAGAAAAGGTGATCTATCACCTATTCGTAGTGGCAAAAATAAGAAGTCACGCACAAGGGATATGAGTTGGGACGAGAGAGTAAATGAAGATGCAAACCTAAGGAGACTCTCAATGAGAAGTGCAAAACAAAAAAAGTCATTCAAACTACATCTACAAAGTCCAATCATTCGAAGAAAAAAGCATGATTTTTGAATACTTTTTGAAAAGAGTGTTGGACGAAGTCAAGATTCTACAAATGGAAGACTTCACAAGTGTAGAGAAAAGAGAGCACCATGGTGGTTTCTTCATCTTTTTATTTTACCATCACATCAGTATAGTTCTATGTAATATCGTCACAGAGTATGTTATAAACTCTGTGATGATCATAGAGCGCCTAGTTCTAACTAGTTCTTTCTTTTTGCATGCTTGCTAATGAGGATATTTATGCCTCAATAGGATTAGTCCAATAAGGCTTGCCCGGTTGAGTTATGTGGGTAACAATACTGGTGCTATTGTCCCCCTTATTTGTACTTTTTCTATTTGTTGTATTTCCTTTTCTGTTATTAATTAAAAACCAAACCTAGGCAATTGCCTAGTGGATTCAAATAAAAAAGGAAATGGGTCCTCGATTTGATTATATTATGGATCACATCGGTGCAATACCCCGCACACACTCCTCAAAATAGGGGTCACATATGGTATTAGGGCACGGTCATCATCTCCATATTCTACCCTTCCCGGCCCGTTAAGGTATTTAAACGCGTTGGTATCGTTTACTTATTGCATGCTAAAACCCGTCCCAACCTGTTAGTCCTGGGGTATTAGGAATTCTAATCCTAAGAGGGGGGGAGAGAGATAGGACATACATGAAGTTTTCAAAGGTAAAAATACTAGAACGACAAGCAAAACAAATAGCACATAAGAGGTATGCAAATAAGACAGTCAAAGGCTCATATAAAACCCCGTAACATAACAACAACAAGTTTAGCACGACTTCAAATACTGATTTGGTCTTTAAAAGAGGTTAGAAGAGCGGACAGATTAGATTAACATATAAAAGTTAGATGGAAAATCTACTTCGAGCTCCCCGGGCCCATTTTAGGAATTGACAGTTTTTGAAAATCAGTTAATCTTAGAGGAGAACATTACTTCAGACATAGGTCTGTTAAAAAAAGAGTTGATGTTGCAGCAAGGTTTAGAAATAGCTTACAATTTAGCCGGACTATTTGAGTAAAAAGGACGCAAGCAGAAAATTTTCAAAAGTACCTTAAAGTATTAAACATAGGCAGACAAAGTAGTTCAAAACCACAGACTTAGTAGAGTAGTGTAAAAGGGAAAACCTGCGCCCGATTTAAAAGTAAATAGATTTGGGACAACTACGCTGAAACGTTTTAAGCACTGGGCGAGTTTGGACCTTATAACATGCACACTGACCCTTTTTGTTACTACTTTACACGTTTTTGTCGACCTGCTGGTTGCCTAGCATTTTATACAGTTCCTATAGACATGTCTTTCTAGGTGAGATGCAATGTTGAAAACTTATAAGCATGGTTTCTATATGATATATGACATTAAACTTATAGGCATGGTTTCTTTATGAGATGTGATAATGCAAGCCCTATAGTCATGGTTTCTATCATGAGATTGATGCAATAATGAAAAGCCTTATAGACATGGTATCTCTATGATATTAATGCAATAATTTAAAGCCATATAGACATGGTATCTATATGATATTGTGCAATAATGTAAAGCCTTATAGACATGGTATCTATATGATATTGAACAACGTAAAACCTTATAGACATGGTATCTATATGATATTCTGCAATAATGTAAAGCCTTACTGACATGGTATCTATATGATCTTGTGGTAAGGTAGACCTATAGACATGATTTCTACCATTAATTGATGCAAGAAAGAAAACCCCTCCCATGTGCCCTTTCACTATATCCTCGAGTTCTTTTATACAAATTTATTTACAAAATCTGGGCAGAAAAACGTTAAAGGAAATAAGCTAAATACATCAATAATTACAAGAAGCCCGAAGATGCTCAAAGAAGCTTTAGTGTCCAACATATACCTTTCACCAAATCCAGGCTCCCAAATCCAAGGCTTTCTCTTTAGGGTGTTACAAAGTTCCAAAGGGTTTTCAAAGAAACCCAGGCAATGCATACACCCCAAACAATTGGAGTAGTGCAAGTGTGGAATAACCAGCCGTTCGGCATCCAAGTTCAGAGGAGACTCCAGGGTCCCTAAGCATGACTTACCAAAGGGGGGTAGGACTTAAAGAACTAGGAATAAGTGGAAAAGTGAGGAATTAGAAGAAGGACAATGCAATAAGTTGTCATACCTAGCCATGAAGTGAGACTGGCACACCCCTAAACTCGTACATGGTTCGACAGGCAAGAGCAGACTTGCAAACAAGTCAGACTAGGGCATGTATGGTGATTAGGACACCAACAGGCCTGTGTCAAGGCTCAAACACATAGTATGGGGGATAGGGAATGGGATTACTTTGAGTATAGGTAGATAAAAACCTTACTTCTAAACTAGGAGTGGCAATGAGGTGTCACCGTAGTCCAAGGCACACTCATATGCAAACATGGGTTAAGAGAAGGGGGAATCACATAAGAATACTTGAAAAAACAGGACTAAATTAAAGGGGTTCAGGGGAAAGGGGTGTACAGGAACTTAAACTATAATAATGAACAATAAACAGACAAGGGAAAGGTAAAAAGGGGGTTAACAAGCTGAACTTAAACTGAAATCATAAATAGACAAGGGAAAGGGGGAAGGGGATTAAGCATGCAATAACTTAAATGAACATAAATAGGCAAAGGAAAAGGGTTAAGTAAACTGGTAGTTTGGAGGTCGATAATATAAATTAAGAGCCTTGAACGACCATAGACGCCGGTGAAACCGAGCCGGAACAGACTAGGGTTCAGAAGGGCTAGAGAGCATTTGGGGATACAAGGAAAACTGAGTTTGCAAAGTGATTAGTATTAGGGGGTATTTGGGGGTTTAATTATGGTAGGTTTGATGTGGAGCATTGATCTCTGTGATCAACGACCATGATTAAAAGGAAAAATGGGGCGGGTTAGTTTAGGCGGGTTTAGGCCGGGTAAATTTAAATTGTGTCATGTAATTGGAGGGGTTAATTTGGGCGTGGAATTTGGGCAAAAATTGAAATAACTAAGGATATGAATTAAATAGCTATTTTCCCCAAATTTAATTTTATAAAAATAATAAATGTCATTACAAAAATTCAATTAAAATACCGAGTTAATAAAATATATTTAAGTATTAATTAAAAACATTAGAAATGATTTGGTAATTAAAATACTTATTAAATCGAGAAATGGGCTAGAATTTCAATCTAATGCAATTTTAATTTTGAAATGCCTAATGACCTTGTAAAATTCTGTAAAAATTATATAAATTATATTTTATTTAAATGATAGGATAAAATAGATTACTTATCAGAATAACAAGAAATATTGGATCTTTTATTGCAAAATAAGTCATAAATAAATTTTAAAATCCTTGGAAAAGTGTAGGAAAATACCAAGACCTTTGTGGATGCTTATATATGCATCTACATGCTCTTTTGGGAATATTTTGAGTGTAGAAATATATGGGGAAAAATTGGGTATCAACAACTACCCCTTTTTACCCGAGAGGATGAAAGAGTTGTCGGGTAAAGATAAGAAGACAAATTTTGACTGGAAATGACGACTGTAAGAGAACTTCGACTGGGCTCTAGCTTCTATGATGCCTACATTTTCCTGGTTTTACAGGAATATGTAGTTAAGGAACCATTGGTGGGATATGACAATGAAAGTTTGGAAAAGGCAGACGCAAGGGGTTTGAGATTTGTCAAGGGTTCAAAGATGAGACGGGTTGTGGAGAACTGAAGCAGGACCGCTCTTGCTGTGGTGGCCATGCCAGCCGGTGTACCTGCAAATGAATGATGTGCGTATATATTGCATATTTTAAACTGCGATGCAAGTTCCCTTTGGACCACGAATGTTTTCTTCGGACGATTAGGATGGCACCCTCGGGCTACGACGTCCTGGGCTATGCGGAGCATGTAAGTAAAGATTCGAAGTCAATGAAATAGTGTTCTCGGGCTATGCAGATGGTGCCTCCGAACTATGATGCCTTTGAATAAGTTGGTAATATTTCAGCCCACGAAAAGGTGGTAATATTTCAGCCGAATGAATGCAAGGGCTGGGGATTTTTCAGCCGACCAGGAATTTAAAATGCAGGGCGGCAATATTTCAGCAATATGAAACAGGGTGGCGATCTTTCAGTTAAATGTAAAATAAAAGAGGTAAAGCTTAACTTCAGAAGGCACAGAATAGCCTGATGCAAAAATGGAGACATAACTTAGTCTCGAAAGGCAGAAGATAGCCTTATGCAGGATGGAGGTAGAGCTTAATATCGGAAGGCAGAGAATATACTTATGCAAAATGCAGATGGAGACATGGCAGTATCGAAAGGCAGAAGATACCCTTATGCAGGATGGAGGTAGAGCTTAACCTCGGAAGGCAGAGAATAGCCTTATGCAAAATGCAGATGGAGACAGGGCTTAGTCTCGAAAGGAAGAAGATAGCCTTATGTAGGATGGAGGTAGAGCTTAACCTCGTAAGGAAAAGAATATCCTTATGCAAAATGCAGAAATATAAAAGAGAGGATGGCGGTAATTTTCTTAGCTTGTAGATGATTGCGATATCATGACTGCTGGGGAAGTGTTGAATATAAATAGTAAACCTTTGTGAAGTAAGTAGTGGTTCGGGAATTTCAGTTTTGTAAAGCACATGCATTGCCTATTTGTATTCTGAATTCTTGTATCCAAAGAAAAATCGTGCTTTCAGTACGGGGGGAGGTTGGTTCGCATCCCTTGGCTAGTGGCGTCTTGTACAATTTGGGGCAGCGTTGCTGAAAGATAGTGATCCAAATGATTTTATGCAAATTTAGGCAATCATGATGCAAATGTATATATATAAGTAAAGAAAAGATAGTTTTGTTTTATGATGAACCACAACTGCAACGTGGTTCAAGGCACGACAACCTTGCTGGCTCCGGAATTTTAAGGGTCCTCCTCAAAAATTCTTCCCCAGTTTACTGGGCTGGCGCTGTTGACGGGCGGTGCTAAATGACTAAAAACAGATCGACCTCGGAATTTTGAGGGTCCTCCTCAAAATTCTGCCCCAGTTTACTAGGTTGACGTTGATGCGGAAACTAGCAAACTGATTTCGGAATTTTGAGGGTCCTCCTCAAAATTCTGCCCTAGTTCCAAATGCGGGGGGAAAATGGAATTTTATTAAAGATAACCCATAGGGCTGCCTACGTATCACCCTGTTAAACGGGAATCAGGTCAGGCGTAGTTCAAATTACATCATAAAGAAAGGCATACAATCAAATGTAGTATCTCTTCACTACATCCGAGTTGATCGGTTTTGGCCAAACTTCTCCGTCCATTTTCGCGAGAATAAGGGCTCCTCCAGTTAGAACCCGGTGAACCATGTATGGACCTTGCCAGTTGGGAGAGAATTTACCTTTGGCTTCATGTTGATGTGGGAATATCTTCTTTAACACCAGCTGTCCCGGTGTGAACTTCCTTGGTCAAACTCTCTTGTTGAAGGCTTTGGACATTCTGTTCTAGAATATATGACCGTGGCAAACCACATTCATTCTCTTTCCATCTATAAGGCTAACTACTTGTAGTGACCCTTGACCCATTCTGCATCATCTAGCTCCGCTTCTTGTATGATTCTCAAGGATGGAATTTCTACCTCGGTGGGAATGACCGCCTCTGTACCGTATACCAACATGTAGGGAGTTGCACGGTTGATGTGCGAACCGTAGTATGATAGCCTAATAAAGCGAATGACAACTTCTCATGCCACTGCTTGTGCCTTTCGATCATTTTCCATAATATTTCTTGATGTTCTTGTTGGCTGCTTCCATGGCTCTATTCATCTAAGGTCTATAGGCTGTAGAATTTTTGTGTCTGATCCTAAAATTTTCGCACATTGCTCTCATCAAGTCGTTGTTGAGATTGGATTCATTATCAATGATGATTGATTCTGGAATCCTGAACCGACAGACAATATGATCTCCTCAAAGTCTGCCACGACTTTCTTGGTTACTGCTTTGTATGAGGTTGCTTCAACCCATTTAGTGAAGTAATCGATTTCCACTAAGATGAATCTTTGTCCATTTGATGCGGTAGGCTCGATTGGTCCAATAACATCCATTCCCCAGGCAGTGAATGGCCACGGTGAGGTCGTTGCAGTGAGCTCGTTCGGAGGTACCTTTATCATATCCGTATGTATCTGACAGCGGTGACACTTTCGTACATACGAAATGCAGCCCGTCTCCATTGTCATCTAGAAATATCCTACTTGGAGTATCATTTTATCTAGAACAAAACCGTTCATGTGCGGCCCACAAGTCGCTGAGTGCACTTCCTCCAATAACTTGGTTGCTTCTGTCGCATCGACACACCTTAATAGTCCCAAATTGGGAGTTCTCCTATACAAGATTCCTCCGCTGTGAAAGAAATTGTTGGACAACCTTCGAAGCGTGCGCTTCCGAGTAGCATTAGCAAGCTACGGATATTCTCTTGTTGTTATGTAATCTTTGATGTCGTGGAACCAGGGCTTTCCGTTAGCTTCCTCCTCGATGCAGGCACAATATGCTGGTTGATCATGAATCTTGATCTGGATAGGGTCGACAAAGTTTGTATCTAGATGCTGAATCATGGATGATAAAGTGGCAAGCGCATCTGCAAACTCATTATGCATTCTTGGAACATGCTGGAATTCTGTCTTTCTGAATCTCTTCCTCAACTCCTGTTTGTGATGAAGATAAGGGAGTATCTTAGAATTCTTGATAGCCCATTCTTCTCGAACCTGATGTATGAGCACGTCCGAATCTCCAATCACTAGCAGCTCCTAAATGTTCATATCAATGGCTAGTTTTAGCCCTAAGATGCAGGCTTTGCACTCGGCCATATTATTGGTGCACGGGAACCTGAGTTTGGCGTATATCGGGTAATGTTGACTGGTTTATGATTCCAGGACTGCTCCGATACCAACTCCTTTGAAATTTGCGGCTCCGTCGAAAAACATCCTCCAACCGTCATAGGATTCTGCAATATCTTCTCCTATGAAAGCTACTTCCTCATCAGGAAAATACATCTTCAAAGGTTTGTACTCCCCTCCTACAGGATTTTCTGCGAGATGATCTGCCAAAGCCTGTCCTTTAACTCCTTTCTGGGTGACACAGACAATGTCGAATTCACTCAACAAAATTTGCCACTTGGCGAGCTTGCTAGTGGGCGTGGGCTTCTGAAAAGTATACTTTAGCGGATCCATTCTTGATATAAGGTAGGTAGTGTAAGCACAGAAATAATGCCTCAATTTCTGAGCTAGCCAGTTCAAAGCACAACAGGTGCGTTCTAGTAAGGAATACCGAGCCTCGTACGGGGTAAATTTCTTGTTGAGGTAGTAAATAGCTTGCTCCTTTCTCCCCGTCTCATCAAGTTGTCCTAAGACACAACTAAATGTTCCATCCAAAATTTCAAGATAGAGCAATAAAGGCCTCCCAGGCTCCGCCGGAACAAGGATTGGAAGCGTAGACAAGTATTCCTTGATCCCGTCAAAAGCCTTTTGACATTCATCGGTCCATTTGGTGGCGGCATCCTTCTTTAGCATCTTTAAGATAGGTTCGCAGATGATGGTAGACTAAGCTATGAACTGGCTGATATAGTTGAGTCTCCCCAAGAAACTCATTACCTCTTTCTTGTTTTTCGGCGGTGGCAACTCTTGAATAGATTTGAATTTTAACGGATCCAACTCTATTCCTCGGAGGCTCATGATGAAACCTAATAACTTTCCCGTAGGGACCCCAAATTCACACTTGGTGGGATTCAGTTTCATGTTATACCTCCTGAGTCTGTTGAAAAACTTTCGGAGGTCCTCCATTTGATCTGCACCCTTCCTAGACTTGATGATGATGTTGTCCACATATACCTCAATCTCCATATGTATCATGTCATGGAAGAGGGTATTCATGGCCCTCATATAAGTAGCTCCCACATTCTTCAATCCTAATGGCATAATTCTATAGCAATACATTCCCCATGGTGTGATAAACGCCATTTTCTCTGCATCTTCTTCATCCATCCATATCTGATGGTACCCCGCAAAGCAATCGCCGAATGACTGCAACTCATGCTTGGCATAGTTGTTGATCAGAATGTGTATGTTTGGCAAAGGAAAATCGTCTTTGGGACTGGCCCGGTTGAGATCCCGGTAGTTGACGCAGACTCCGACTTTCTGATCCTTCTTCGGTACTGGCACGATGATAGCTAACTAGGTTTGGTACTCTACCAGTTGAAGAACTCTGTCTTTGACCTGCTTGGTAACCTCCTCTTTGATTTTTAAACTCATATCTGGCTTGAATTTTCTGAGCTTCTGTTTTACACGCGGACATGCAGGGTCTGTCGGAAACTTTGTGGGCGATGATGGATGTGATGAGACCAGTCATATTGTCGTAAGACCATGAAAATATATCCTTATATTCCCTTAAGAACTCTGTATATTCCTCTTTTTTTGTCTGTGATAAGTGCACACTGATGAGCGTTTCTTTGACATTCTCTGTATCTCCCAAATTGACGAACTCTGTTTCATCCAAGTTGGACTTAGGCCTATTCTCAAAATTCTCGGCCTCTCTTACAACCTCTTCTGGTATATCATCTTCCTCCGAGTCTATGTCCGTTCCTTGCATAGCCTCGTTGCAAGTTACAGTTGTCGGTTCATCATCAAGATACGTAATAGTAATGCCCGAAGATTTTCGGGCAGTGGTGGTCCTGATTGACCAATTGATGAGGTGTACCCCTTGGTTCACAGCCTGAATGGAAGGGCCTTCCTCTTCAAAAATCACACAACAGTCCATATCCTCCTCCAGAAATAGGTTCTTCATTGCCGCAAGAGCCTCGTCTTCTTCTGACCCGTAGAGAGTGTTGGTTGGCTGAAATGTCTGCTCCAACTAAGGTAAGGGGTATTTCAATGGATAATACGAGCCGCGCCATGGTGGTGACCAGTCTTTGAACTCTTCCCAATTTTCCTCGTATCCTAGTCCGAAGGTAGTACCATGTTCTTCAACTGGATAGGTTTGGTGATGCCCTGAAGATTCTTGCTAGCCCTTTTCCCGGTTCATACCAGTCCAATTCAGAATGCTTTCGACCTTGTTGCTCCACCATTTCTCTTTATCCACTGCGTTGACTCGCTCAATATGATGGTATATTTCTCCGCCTATCCTTCTTCTACCTCCGATCATCGGAATGGCCTGGCGTCTGTATATGGGGTTGCTACCATTGCCATGGATGATTACCTCATGATGGTTCCACTAATATTTCACGGCCTGATGTAAGGTCGATGCCACAGCCCCAACGGCGTGGATCCAGGGTCGTCCCAGCAATAGGTTGTAAGATGATGGTACGTCGATGACTTGGAAATCAACATCAAACCAAGTAGGCCCCATTTGCAAACACAGGCTAATCTCCCCGAGGGTGGACCTCTGAGAACCGTCGAAAGCTTTAACGTTGATAGCCTCATCTTTTAACTCGTGCAATCCTTTGCCCAACTTCTTGAGGGTGATCAATGGGCAAATGTTGAGGCTAGAATCTTCGTCGATTAAGTTACTGGTGATGAAATGATCTTCACATTGCACATTGATGTCTAGTGCTTTGTTATGTCCGAGCACTTCAGGTGGTAATTCATCCTTGTAGAAAGTATTTTGTGACTCTCCAATATCTGCCCTACCATGTTCGCCATCACTCCTCCTGTTATGTTGCTGGGAACATAATCTTCGCTCAATATATTCATCAAGGCGTTCTTATGCGCCTCGAATCTCTGCAGCAACGCCAAGATGGAAATCTGCGCTGGAGTCTTGTTTAGCTGTTCAACAACTGAATATTCCTTGGCCTGTATCTTCTTCCAGAGGCCATCAGGTCCGGTTTCGACAGGACGTCCAGAGGCTTGTTTGCTGGACTAAACTAGGCTAGAATACCTATTCTAGTCATACCTTGTACAACAGTTACTTCATCCGTGCGTGCTTTTCCTTTCCTTCTCTCCTCGGCTATGTAGTCCCAAGGTATGGCATTTGACTGAAATGGGGTTATGTCTGACATGGTGATCGGAATGGGCACCCATGGAGGCAACATAGTAACTTCAATCGGTGCGGACGCCTTTGGAGTCCCAAAATCCACCTCAATTGGTTTGGGCTCCTTTGCAAGAGGTTCCTAGAACTCAAATGGTACAGATACATTCCCCACGTCGCCCTCAGATGGCTGTATCTGTACAACAATAGGATTAAGAGTGATCGCCAGCTTCTTGGGCTCTTCTCCTTCAGATATCAAATCGATTTACCCTTTGCGGTCCCAGTCGTCCTCAACCTCAATCATGTGGATGCCTCCACCCTTGTGGTTCGGTAGAGGGTTGTTACGAACATTATAAGTAGGCTCCTTAGCTACGATGACATTGTTGTCAATTAAGGTCTGAATTTTGTCTTTCAACGAGTGACACTCGTCAATGATATGACCTTTCATCCTCGAATGGTAAGCGCAGGTTTTATTTGTGTTGATCCATTGGGAAGGGTTTTCTGGGGTTATGGATGTGATGGGTGTAACATATCCAACGGCTTTGAGCTTCTCATACAGTTGGTCAATGGGTTCGGCACTAGCAGTGTATTGTCTGGGCTGTTTGTGGTCAAAATTTGGTCTTGGTTGTGCGATGTTTTGGCAGGTAGTTGGTGATGGATAGTGAGGAGGTTGGGAGTTGTATGCATGCTATACAGGTGCGGGTTGGGAATATCCTAGCGAGGTAGGCTGATATGTTGGTGATGGAGATGATTGGTAGACGGGTGGTGGATTTTGATAGGTAGGTGAAGGTGCCTGGTAATTTAGAGAGGGTTGGTATGTGAGTGGAGTTGGAGGGTAGGGTTGGTATTTCATGGGAGAGTGGTTTCTCTGCACACCCATTATGGAGTTTACATCCCTTTTCTTCCACGTACCACCGGATTGTAAGGCTTTGTTGGTGGCTGAAGTGCCTCATGGTTAGTAACCATACCATTTTTGATGCCCTCTTCGACCCTTTATCCCAGTTTGATGATATCAGAGAACTTCTGCCCCTCTATCAACATCATTCTCTTGTAGTACTGCGAATCCTGAGCACGGACGAAAAACCCGTTCATTCGTTCTTCTTTCTAAGCCGGTCTGACCTTGGCAACTTCCGACCTCCAAAAGTAGCATACTCGCGAAAGGTTTCAGTAGGCTTCTTCTTCAAATTCTGGATATAGAATACGTCTGGCGCATTCTCAGTGTTGAATTTGAAACTATCCATGAAATCGGACACCATGTTCACCCAGCTTGTCCATTTCTTCGCATCTTGGCTGATATACCAAGATCCTTTCAAGCTCCTCATGAACAGCTTCATGCATATCTTTTCATCTCTACCAACTCCCACTAACTTGTCAAAATACATCCTGAGGTGAACCCTGGGATCACCCGTACCATCGAACATTTCGAACTTAGGAGTTTTGTACCCCTCTGGGAGTTCGACATCAGGTTGAACACAAAGGTTTTCATAATTCATACCTTCCACACCCTTGTTACCTTCCACGCCTTGAACCTTACTAGTGAGTTTCTTGAGTTCAGCAGCCAAGTTCTGAATGAGTTAATTTGATTTTGACACATCTGATATGGGCCGTGTATAGTACGACACAGTATCCACAAGGATAGGGGTATCTTGGTGGTTCAGAGCATTTTTGGGCTCAGGAATGAGCGGTGGAGCACTGTTGCGAGCTTGGGCTGGGGTCTTTTGCGGAGGTGCAGGGACCTGATTGTTGACATCTGCAGCAGCTAGGGAGATGGACAAACTTGTCAAACTCTGGACCTGGTCTAGTTCCTCTCGAAACCTTAGCAAAGTTTGCTCCAAATGAGCAGTAGTCTCTTTGGTGATTGGGGTACCCTGGGAAATTCCTTCAATTTCCTTTCTTGCTTCATTATCTCCCATCTTTCCTTAGTTCCTCTTTCTGGGGGGGACTCGTCGGAGGAGGAGGAGGAGGACCCTTAGATCTTGTTGAGTATGCTGATGGTGCCAGAGCGCATGTACTAACCTTTGGGGAGGGGAATAGCAAAAAGGAAAAACAAAAGGTAAGAAGTTTGTGTGGATTCTGAGAAAGAAAACATTGTGGTATTTAAGCACACTGTTGTAGGAACATAAGTCATTTCCTATTTAGGTGCCTCGTTGTGCCCGAGGTAGGCCTAGCGACTGATAGAATTTGGAGAACTTACAACACCAAGTGCCTCATTTTATTAATAACAAATAGAACGAGTAAAAAACAAACCGAAATAAAGAGAAATTGTTACTAATTTACAGTGGCCTTATTACATCAAGAAAGAGGTAAAATCCTAACTACTTGGTCCCAGAAGGACCTTCCCCATATTTGATATCTTTGCCTCCCTCGTACAACTGCTTCAACTTGCGCAGTCCTAGCAACAAGTAAGCCCGAGCCAAGTGCCCACCGTCATTACCTTCAGATTCTTGAAAGTCGTTGATCCTTTTCAGAAACTTGCCTTCCAGCTCCACTAAACCTCGCTCCAAGTACCCTAGACGTTTGTTTGCATGGACAGCCGTGTCCTTCCATTCATTGATTAGCTTCTCTTGGGCCTCTTGTATTTCCCGATGCTCACCTTCACACTCTCTCATCCGTTTGTGTAGCTGATTGTACTTGACCATGGCTGCAGTCTTCTCATCAATAAGTCTATGACTATGGATGAAACCCGGCTTCCCAAGCCAATATGATCGTCTTCTAACCATCCCGGATAAAGTGGCGCGCACATATCCTAATACATGTCTGGTTCCATAGACTCCTTTTCCAAGATGAGCTTAGAGTGCCACGTATGCTGAGTCTGACACCTGTGTGGGCTACCATTGTCTTGGAAGTCGGCCCTGTAGTGACTCATCTTTTCAACCCTCGGTATAATCTGCTTTCTTCCTTCTTGCCTCATGACTCGAAGAGGGACATAAGGGTAAGTTCCTATTAAGCCAATAAGCACAAGGAATTGTGCATCCCCAGACCGAATGATAAAATCTTCAGTTGGATACCACTCGTATATCCATTGTACCTGCTCTTCGTTCAGATTTTCAGTAGTTCTACCCATCCGCTGGAGTCTTCCGGGTAAGCGAGCATATCTGGTATGAAGCACATTCGCTTTGGATGATGAAAAGCGATATGGTCATCCCAGTCTCGGTGTATGATCTCCTATCTATAATCTCCCTTCTGAAGATATTCATTGTGCTAGAGTTGTAGTAGCAAATTGCACTCTTCGATGTGTGGTGCCCCTCGTTGACACTGCTCTAAAGCCCGGTACAGTTCGGCGAGGATCATAGGCACTATGCTGAAAGTTTTCCCGTCGATACCCTTCATTACAGCTTTGGTTACCATGGCTAGCCTTGTATGGATCGTAGCCTTCTTCAATGGAAACACTATCATTCCCAGGAAACAAAACATGAATACAAAGGCCCTCCTATGTATGTGCCCCAAAGAGGTGAGGGTGAATTCGTCCATATGAGTGCGATAGGATTTTCTATGTCCGAACCTTTCGTACATGAAGTCGAAGGATATGTAGGGGTCCTTCAGACTGGTCAGATTGGGATTTTCTTGAGTCCCAACATTTTCAGGAACCCTCTACCTTTGCGGTTTTCTGGCATAAGCAGACCCAGACTATCCTAGGGAATCCCGGTTAGACCCCCAATTTCTTCCAGCAGCAGAGTCGTTTTTATCCCCGAAACGGAAAACTTCACTTTCCCAAAATAGAGTGGCAGCTTCCATAATCTTGTTGTCCGGCCTAACTTCCAGGAGTGAAGGACGATTCCCTAAGTGCTTGCGAACAACAATTTGGTTACTACCATGCAAATCCTCCCACCGGCTTAGTAACTTTGGGTGAATGTTTGATACCATTCAAAATCTGGGGACCTCGTGCCTAATTTTCTTCAAAATAGAGTGTTAGGCCCTAACCCCACCAGATTCGACTATTTAAATCAATAATTAGCAATATGGTATTTAGTTCTCCATATAAATGTACATAACGTGAAGGCGTCCGTTTGGATTTCAAGGAAACCCGATGGACTTTTGGTTTAGGCTATCTTATTGAGTCATTATGCCGACGACATAACTGACTCGGCTAGTTTTACCACGACACATGAACAATTAAGTAGAGTAAGGTTTCTACTTTTGAGGTGCTAGACAAGGTACCCTTGAGCGGACAACTCAAGAGGGAAAGGCACAGAACCGTAGACTACACCGTTGATCGACTGGTTTTACCGCCAAATAAGCCTTTGCCAAATTTAGGGGGTTAATAATATTGAAAGAGCCCAACCACACATTATAAGTGTTGCTGTGGAATTTATTTGGCACGAGTGGAAAATGATGTTGAAGGATGCAATTACAATAGTGAAATAAGTACATGTATTTTCACGTTCATACAATAATGATTACAATAGATTCTCGGAATTTAAGACGGAATTGAAATAAAGTAAAGGCAATAAAGTAGTAAAACAATTGAAAAAAGGAAGACATGAAGAAACAAGTTAGTAATTACGAATAAAATGATTAAATAAATAAAGGTAGTAAAGAAAGCAATAGTCACAAAACACGTAATGGTAAAAACCTTAAAGAAAAATCCCCAGGAGAGTCGCCATGCTATCAACGCCCCCTTTTTCAAAAGCGAAATCGGGTTTTACGACATTATGGGAAAAATAACTCTCATTCCCATATGGGAATTGGGTTATGGAATTTGAAGAATGTCCACCTAATTATTATAGTGCATTAGGACACTTTTAAGGATGAGCGGAGTATTTTGAAAGAAAACCAGCGTTCAGGTAAGGGCTTGAGATTATCTCGAGGGGAATGATTTAGGCACCCCTCAAGATCCACTAGTGTGGCTCCCGTCCATGCTAATGTGAATTTATGAAGAGATGAAGCAAGTAGACAGATAATTTTCACATATAAACATTTGGACAACTTAGGAATTTTGAAAAGGGAAAGACATAATTTAGATAAAATAGAAGAGAGAATGGATTTTAAAAGAAAGCATTACTTTAGAAAAACGTGTAAATAAAGCAAGCAAAGGAAAGAAGGTCCTAGGTTTGACTATTATATGGATCACATCGTTGAATACTCCGCACACACGCCTCAAAGAGGGTTCGCATATGGTATTAGCGCACCGGTCATGATCTCCATATTCTACCCTTCCCGCCCCGTTAATGTATTTAAACGCGTTGGTATCGTTTACTTATTGCATGTTAATACCCATCCCAACCTGTTAGTCCTGGGGTATTAGGAATTCTAATCCTAGGAGGGGGGATAGAGAGATAGGATATATATGGAGTTTTCAAAGGTAAAAATACTAGAACGATAAGCAAAACAAATAGCACATAAGATGTATGTAAGACAGTCAAAGGCTAAGATAAAAGCCTGTAACATAACAACAACTAGTTTAGCATGACTTAAAATACTTATTTGGTCTTTAAAAGAGGTTAGAAGAGCAGACAGATTAGTTTAACACATAAAAGTTGGATATATAATCTACTTCGAGCTCCCCAGACCTATTTTAGGAATTGACAGTTTTTGAAAGTAAGTTAATCTTAGAGGAGAACATTAGTTTCAGACATTGGTCTGTGAAAAAAAGAGTTGAAGTTGCAGCAAGGTTTAGAAATGACTTACAATTTAGCTGGGCTGTTTGAGTAAAAAGGATGCAAGAAAGTACATTAAAGTATTAAACTTAGGCAGACAAAGTAGTTCAAAGCCGCACACTTAGTATAGTAGTGTAAAAGGGAAGACATGGGCCCGTTTAAAAGTACACAGATTTTGGATAACTTCACTGAAACGTTTTAAGCACTGGGCGAGTTTGGACCTTATAACATGCACACTGACCCTTTTTGTTACTTCTTAAAACGTTTTAGTCGACCTGCTGTTTGCATAGCGTTTTATACAGCTCCTATAGGCATGTCTTTCTAGGCGAGATGCAATGTTGAAAACCTATAAGCATGGTTTCTATATGATATATGACATTAATCTTATAGGCATGGTTTCTATACGAGATGCGATAATGCAAGCCCTACATTCATGGTTTCTATCATGAGATTGATGCAATAATGAAATGCCTTATTGACATGGTATCTATATGATATTAATGCAATAATGTAAAGCCTTATATACATGGTGTCTATAAGATATTGTGCAATAATGTAAAGCCTTATACACATGGTATCTATATGATATTGTGCAATAATGTAAAGCTTATTGACATGGTATCTATATGATCTTGTGGTGAAGTAGACCTATAGGTATGATTTCTACCATTAGTTGATGCAAGAAAGTAAACCCCTCCCATGTGACCTTTCACTATATCCCCGAGTTCTTCTATACAAATTTATTTACAAAATCTGGACAGAAAAACGTTAAAGGAAATAAGCTAAATACATCAACAATTACAAGAAGCCCGAAGAAGCTCAAAGCAGCTTTAATGTCCAACATATGCCTTTCACCAAATCCAGGCTCTCAAATCCGAGGTTATCTCTTTAGTGTTACAAAGGTCCAAAGGGTTTTCAAGGAAACCCAGGTAATGCTTACACCCAAGAAATTAGAGTAATGCAGTGCTAAGGTATCCAAGTTCAGAGGAGACTCCAGGGTCTCTAAGCATGGCTTACCAAATGGGGGTAGAACGTAAAGAACTAGGAATAAGTTTAAAAGTGAGGAATTAGAGGATGACCAATGCAAGAGGTGGTCATACCTAGCCATGAGGTGAGACTGGAACACCCCTAACCTATTACATGGTCAACAAGCAAGAGCAGACTTGCAAACAAGTCAGACTAGGGCTTGTATGGTGATTTGAACACCAACAGGCCTGTGTCAAGGCTCAAACATATAGTATGGGGGGGGGGGGGGTAGGGAATGAGATTACATTGAGTATAGGCTGATAACAACCTTAGTTCTAAACTAGGAGTGGCAATGAGGTTCCACCCTAGTCAAAAACACACTTATATGCAAACACGAGTTAAGGGAATGGGGAATCACATACGAAAACTTGAAAGAACAGGGCTAAATTAAAGGGATTCAGGGGAAATGGGTGTATAAGAACTTAAACCATAATAATGAACAATAAAGAGACAAGGGAAAGGATAAAAAAGGGGGTTAAGCATGCTGAACTTAAACTGAAATCATAGACAGACAAGGGAAAGGGGGAAGGGGGTTAAGCATGCAATTACTTAACTGAACATAAATAGGCAAAGGAAAAGGGTTAAGTAAACTGGTAGTTTGGAGGTTGATAATATAAATTAAGAGACTACTAGTTGCAAACTTGAATAACAAAGCAAGTAAGGTAGATGGATCCCTATAGTTAGCCTTAGCTTTCAGCCGGCTAACTCCAGCAATAGAGCAAGTAACAGAAGAGAAGAGAAAGTTTTCAGTGAGTAAACTTAGAGTAGTTCGTGTATCTCTGTCTGTCTAAGTGAAAAAAGGTGAAGGCTATTTATAGTTTTAAAAATAAGCAGCACTAAGGCAAGAAAATATCCATCAGTATCAATTACAACCAATTAGGGAAAAGGGTTCCCTTCATATAAGGAACCAAGCTTGAGGTAAATAAACCTCACTTTATTTTTTGAAAGAAAATCAAGTACCAATCACGAAATATAGGGCAAATACGTGTAAAGAGTTTTGAAATTCATACGGGTAAACACATACGGCAAGTTAATCACCTAGAAAATCAAGGAATTGAGATACTATATTATTTTGAATTTAGTCAGAAAGCAGGTCCCAATTAGAGAATCAAACAAGCTGTACGAAATCAATTTTCCCAAATTAGGGTTATTAAGAAAAGGGGGATAATGTGACTATATAAAGAGATACATATATTTGCACATGCAAACTGGAATTATAGAACAAATCATGTAGCAGAAACACATAAGAAGGAAATTAGAGGCGGCAAGGGTTTAACATGAAGCAATTAATCACACAGAGAAAAGCATAAAACCCTTTAAACTTAGGGTTTCCGTCACATATAGAGCATAATGAAGAACATAGATGAAGATGAACAAAAGCAGAACAACATAATGAAGAGCAAAGAACATATTGACTCGAAACCCTAGAAAATAACCCAGTGAAGTAAAAATGCCTCAAAGCCATAGTAGAAAGTACTCAACATCATAGTAAGAACTAGAGGAGAACACACAGTAGAGCAGATAAAGTGAAGAAATCAAAGAAATCAGAGAAATCAGAGAAATCAGAGAAACCCTAAATTTTAAGAAGACGACAGTTTGAAAACAAAAATAGGCGAAGAAAAAGGGAGAAATACTTTAAAATTGTTAGAGAATAACTAGGATTCAGAAAATATCATAAGGATAAACACAGAGAAAAACCTCAAAAATTAGGGTTTCAGAGAAATATCTCTAGATAGCGAAAACACCTGGAACAGACCAGTCTGAGTCAGCAAAGGACTCATAGCCTCAAGGCTTGCCTGAGAAAGGCCGGACACGGCTACAGAATTCAAATCATAGGGCCTCTGGTCTGATAACCTTCGAGATAGGGTTCCGATCTTCGAACCCAAGAGCCATGAGAGGTGAGGAGTGGTGGATATGGATGTTTTGGGAATTGAATGGCCATGGACGCCGGTGAAATGGAGCCGGAACAGACAAGGGTTCAGAATGGCTAGAGAGCATTTGGGGATAGAAGGGAGGTGGGGTTTGCAAAGTGATTAGGGTTAGGGGGCATTTGCGGGTTTAATTATGGTGGGTGTGATGTGGATCGTTGATCTGTGTGATCAACGACCACGATTAAAAGGAAAGATGGGGCGGGTTAGTTTTGGAGGGTTTGGGTCGGGTAAATTTAAATTGGGTCATGCAATTGGAGGGGTTAATTTGGGGGTGGAATTTGGGCTAAAATTGTAATAACTACGGCTATGATTTAAATATTCATTTTCCCCAAATTTAATTTTATAAAAATAGTAAATGTCATTATAAAAATTCAATTAAAATACTGAGTTAATAAAATATATTTAAGTATTAATTAAAAATATTAGAAATGATTTGTTAATTAACATACTTATTAAATCGAGAAATGGGCTAGAACTTCAATCTAATGCAATTTTAATTTTGAAATGCCTAATGACCGTGTAAAATTCTATAAAAATTATATGAATTATATTTTTATGTAATCGATAGGATAAAATAGATTACTTATCAAAATAACAAGATTTGGGACTAAATATTGGATGTTTTATTGCAAAATAAGTCGTAAATTGAACTTAAAATCCTTGAAAAAATATAGAAAAACACCAATACCTTTGTGGATGCTTATATATGCATCTACATGCTATTTTGGGAATATTTTGAGCATAGAAATACATGGGAAAAAATTAGATATCAACATCTTCTTTTGCCGGAGACACTATATTTTTAAATGAATGTAGGTGGCTCTTTAGCGGATAGTGCCGAACTTTGAACAGGGATCAACATGGACTCAAAGTTCGACTTCAATTACAGTACCTTAATCAGTGAGAATTCCACGCGAATTAAGCTCCAAAACACAATCTAGTATATACACGTTAACAACAGAGAAATCAAGCAAGCTCTATAACATTAACGTATAAACAACTGGTCCAAAAAAATACTAAGAATCTTATGCAACCAACAATACCAAGAATTTTATCAATAAAAAAAACCTTTGCAAAGAAAAGAGATAAGAAAAGGACGAGAATGTGACCTAATATAACATGAACTGTGTTGAAATTACAACGGCTTGCTAGCATGGACGACGCTCGATCGGAAATCTATTGACGACCTCAACGGAATCATGATTCTGCCCGGCCTTCGCTCAAACGAAAACCCATCTCACCACTGTTTTTGACTCTGTGTGTGTGTGTGAGAGCAGTGAGGAGCGAAGATGGGAGCTGGTTTGGTGTGGAGTCGTTTGGGTGTGGCGGCTAGGGATTGCAAAAATGAAGAAGATTAGAATTGTGGGGGGGGGGGGGGTCGTTTGGTTATGGATCTGATGGACCGGGTCGGGGTGTTATTGGGTGTATTTGGTTGGGCTTCTCAAATTAAACTGAATTGGGCACAAAATTCTGACAAACTATTTATTATTCTCTTTTCTTCTTTTTCTTTCCCTTTTTTTTTAATTCCCAATTACCAAAAATTCTAAACTAAAAAAAAAATCAAAACCAAAAATTGACTTAAAAACTACTAATTGACTCTTAATAATATTAACATCTAAAATTAAATAACAATTAAAACACAATCACACAATTTGGACATTAAAGGCTAAAATGCAAAAGATGCCTATTTTTGTGATTTTCATTTTGTGAAACAAACTTAGTTACTCCTAATTATAGAATTAAATCTTAAATGCAAATGCGACATATTTTTGTAATTTTATTTAATTTAACAAATAAACAAAATGCAAACAATACAAGAAAAAATAACACAAAATTAACAACAATTGGAAACAAACAAAAATTATTTTATTTTGAATTTTCTGGGAGTAATTCTCATATAGGGTAAAAATCACGTTCTCACATCATTTTAAATCCCATGGGTAGTGAAGTTGAAGCAGAGAAACTGGTGTTGGGCGCTAAGAGTGATGTGGGATCTCTAGGATCGGAAAAGTTGGGAGACAATGCTAATGGATTGCATATAGGTGTTCATAACACGCAGCGGAAGATAATAACAATCCTAGGTAGGTTTTCTCATGTTTAAAATTTATTTACGTGTCAAAGATAGGATCTAGGACGTACCTGGTGAAGAGAGTTTCTTTTCCGAAATTTCTTCGATAGTGCGAAGACTCTATGCGTATCCACACCGAGACCGATCCGTGCTATCAACTCTTTGATCAATGAAACCCGCGAACAAATCGAACGAAGAATATTGTGTTGAAATTTTTCAAAAATCTCAACTCAAATTAGAAGGACAAGAAACACTTTTCTTGTAATTGTATTTTCTCTCTTGGCTTTGTATTGCACTCTCACTTTCACAAAGTGAGTTTTCTTCTCAAGAATAATTATTAAAAAAATCGAAAAAAACTCTTGCAAATTTTCTCCATCACCCTTTATATAGCATCACCTATAAACCATTTTCCTATTTGGTTGAGGTAATAATTTTCCTAGGGTAAAAGTTCATTCCAAAAATAAACTTATGGAAAATTTTTGTAAAAAAAAAGAATTTTCCATCTTTGTTCACGTGAGACAAAGAAGGAAATTGGATTCTATCAGTACAAATTTTAGTATGAACATTTTCCTTTCTTTGTTCACGTGTTCCTTCTTTCCAAATCTCATTTGGACTTTTTTTTTTTGGGATTTTAACCTATACATCCCATATAACAAACCTTACTATCATTATTGTGCATTGTTTGTTTATTACCCTCATATCCCATGTTTTTGTTACACAATATGTACCAAACGGAATCTTTCCAGATGTTGCCTCCTAAAATAACGCCTTTATTAAGGCTCAAATCTATGTTAAATGAATTGTATCCTAAAATAACTCCTGTATTTATGGCTCCTAATTAATCTTTGATTTGTACCAAATAAATGCTAAATCAGTTAAGGTAAAATCTTAAATGCTCCTAATCGAATCTCTCCAGTAAACTGAACCGAATTAATATTTATTTTGCACATATGTGCTGCTATTGCAATTGTTGGACGGATGCTTAGAGTTTCCTTCGACCCCCTTCTCCCTTTGTCTTCTTTTCTCCTTTGCTATCAAACTAGTGATAATATATACTTTGAGCATTTACTCTCTTCTGCTCTCGTCTCATGTGAATTCTTATGATTGCGCAGGGTCCTCTATCATCATCATTTCCCATTGAAAACAGGAATATTCCAGTGAGAATGAGAGCATTAAAAGATCATTTCAATCGAACAAAGAGTCTCTCTTTTGTGAAGCGAATCTCAGATTTCCATTTACTGCTGCTGGCCAAATTTTTGGACATCAATGCAGATGTTCCAGCGTTTAATTACAATGCAGATGTTCCAGCGTTTAATTACAAAAAAAGTAGTAGCTGTTGAACTTCTTTCCAGTGAGTTTTTAAATTGTAGTCAATTGTAGTTAAATGTAGTTAAGGTTATATGAAGTGTTTCCAGTGAATTTTTAAAATGTAGCCAAATGTAGGTAAATGTAGTTAAGGTTATATGCAGTGTTTCCAGTGAGTTTTTATAATGTAGTCAAATGTAGTCAAATGTAGTTAAATGTAGTTAAGGTTATATGAAGTGTTTCCAGTGAATTTTTTCCTTTCGTGAATACATTTGAAATTACTAATATTGTGACTACAATTACCTACAATTCCATATAACTACACATCTATACTGCATATAACTACAATTACATAACTACAAATTGTTGGAAGTCCAATGCTACATGTACTGTTGCAGTATATTTGCTCAGTTATGTTTTCGGATAAAAATTCTTGTCTTGAACAATGAAGAATAATGAATTGACGTTGCATAGAAATGCCATTTGCAGTTTTCAGCAACTCATACCATCCAGTAGATACAAATAAATACATTATTCAGACATATTTTTCAACTGTCTATGATTAACTACAAATAACTGCAATAAACTACAAAGTGCATATAACTACAAAAATTGTAATTAATTGCTTAGGTTTCATGAATATGAACTACAATGTTTTGTCTTTTTCTACAACCTTTTGTCTTTATCTTTTATATCTATAACACATTTAGAAATCACTTACAGTACATTATAACTACAATCTGCAAACATTTTACATTACTCAAGTATATTAGTAAACTTCTTTATTATCGTCAAAACGTATTACAGTTACACAATAAATTCCGATAATCTGGGATCACTAACATTTATTTTGAATAACTATTGTAGCTACATTATATTCATGCCTTTTTCGGCGCATTCTTGCAACTTCTTTTGCTATGCCCTTCACCTCCACAATTGCCACATGACACCTTGTACTTCTTTGAGTTTATTTCATCAAATTTTTTTATATCTTTCCTTGTGAGGTCTTCCTGGCTGCCTTTTATCTCCAGCCGGTGGCTTTATTACATCATCCAAAATATGTTGTGGAACATCCCATTTCGCTTCATCAGGAAGAGGATTAACTGGCAATTCATATGTAAGAAGAAGGCTCTTCGTTGTGTAATACGGTGAGCAATAGTTGTCCGGCCTTTCATTCCTATGCCTTAATGATGCCAAAGCATGTGCACATGGAAGTTCATCAAGTTGGAATTGTCCACAGCTACATTTCTTATTTTCTAAACATACAATGTACCGCTTCACACCTTCTAACACGGTGTGTATATGATCTGTTGAAGCCCTCACCTACAATTCAAGATCAAAAAGAAAATAATAAGGTGTCAATAAGTTAACTATGTTAGCAACAATCAGTTAACTACAAATCAGCTACAAACAAACTGCATATAAACGTTAACTACATTTACCCACATTTGACTACATTTTAAAAACTCACTGGAAACACTGCATATAACCTTAACTACATTTACCTACATTTGACTACATTTTAAAAATTCACTAGAAACACTTCATATAACCTTAACTACATTTAACTACATTTGACTATATTTGACTACATTATAAAAACTCACTGGAAACACTGCATATAACCTTAACTACATTTACCTACATTTGACTACATTTTAAAAATTCACTGGAAACACTTCATATAACCTTAACTACATTTAACTACAATTGATTACATTTGACTACATTTTAAAAACTCACTGGAAACAAGTTCAACAGCTACTACTTTTTTTGTAATTAAACGCTGGAACATCTGCATTGTAATTAAACGACGGAACATCTGCATTGATGTCCAAAAATATGGCCAGCAGCAGCAGTAAATGGAAATCTGAGATTCGCTTCACAAAAGAGAGACTCTTTGTTCGATTGAAATGATCTTTTAATGCTCTCATGCTCACTGGAATATTCCTGTTTTCAATGGGAAATGATGATGATAGAGGACCCTGCGCAATCATAAGAATCCACATGAGACGAGAGCAGAAGAGAGTAGATGCTCAAAGTATATATTATCACTAGTTCGATAGCAAAGGAGAAAAGAAGACAAAGGGAGAAGGGGGTCGAAGGAAACTCTAAGCATCCGTCCAACAATTGCAATGGCAGCACATAGGAAAGAAAAGAGCAGTTAGTGTTTTGCCGACGTGTATTTTAACTTCTATCGTCCCTGGATTAGCAGCAAATAGGTTTGGATTTGGAATAGTGAAGAGGAAGATTGATTTTGAAACTGGAAGCTGGAGTTTAGGAGATTGGAGAGAAAAAAGTATCCCAGCAAGGGAACTCAAATGTGAAAAAAGTGAGATTGGAGAGAAAAAATGTGAGCTGTATATTAACGTGTTCCACAAATCAAGCAAGAGAAAAAAGTGGACAAAAATAAACGTGGGGGTAATTAAATGCAGTAAAAATCGGTTGGAAGAAAGAGAAAAAAGTGGGAAAAGAAGATATGGAAATATTTTGTTGCACAAATCAAGCCCCTAATAAATCATTGATAATTAAATCTTAAAAGTAAATTTTGGTACATAAATTGAAACATGGTATACTTAAATGTAATAAATACTAACCTTACATATGAGTGGTTATAAGGTTTGTTATATGGGATGTATATGTAAAAATCCCTTTTTTTTATGTCCAATTCTAAATTGGACTCTATTAATATAAATTTTTATATTAATATAATATTTTCCTATTGAAAATATTAATCCCATTCCAAATAGGATAAAACTTCAATTAATAATCCAATTCAAAATTGGATTTCTTAACAAGCCTTTATTAATATTATATTTTATATACATCTATTATATAAAATAATATTAATTATATATATCACATATATTTCAACCAAGAGATATTATTTAATTTCTATTCTAAATAGAAACTTCAATTTATTCACAATATTAATTATAATTTTTGTGCTAGCAAAGAATATAATAATATTTCATTTGGACTAATAACTAGATTTATTTGACTAATTAAAAATTTAACTATCAAACAATAAGTTAATTAATCTTCTAGCAAAGATCAGAACACTCGTTAGTGTGCGACCCCATAGGTTCTATACTAAACCGGTAGCAAATTGATCATATCAATATACTAATCAAGGGTGGCGTCTAGCAACACTCCTTAACGACCGGATAGCATGAAGTATACAATTTACTCTCAAGAACCAGTAGAAGAATAATGTAGTAATTCCTTCTGTCCTTATAGCTCTGGATCACCCTAGGATATGGTTCAACTGTCAAATCCTAATAGGCGGTCAACTATGTGTTCACGTTAAATATAATCGACCATTGAATGACCTAAGAAACTCATTTCTTCTTTCATTCAATTTCCCTGGCCAAGGTATTAGTTTGGTCGTTTATAATTCATGACAACATGGAGCTTAAACTCATTACCAAGAGTTGACAGATTCTGTCTTGATCAATCACTAATTCTACAAGTATTTAATCGTACCCAGTATCCTTTCAACTATCGCCCTAGGGCCATAGGTGTCTAGTATCAAAGCACAATAAATAACTTGTCAATTAGTATGACGATCTCAAGTCAAAGGAAACGGTTACATCGCATTTTTCAAGAAAATATCCTATTGACAGTTTATGGTAATTCTAACCATTAGGAATTATCCAATGAGTTGGTTCAATGATCATATCTCTATATGCATCATCTATCTATGTGATTTAGTTAATGAGATAAACTAATCTTTATCCGATAAAGACGATCACATAAATATTGATCTAACCGGATTACTATTGTCCAAATTACTAATCCTATGATCAAGAACAAATTTAGATTAAATATAAAAGACTTTGCTCTCATTATCATGATCTCTATCACGATGACAAATCTCAAAATTTAATCAAGGACCTTATCAAAATAATCAAAAAATTGATAATAATGATAAAATAATATCAAATGCCATATATTTTATATCAAATGATATTCACAAAAATATGTTCAAATTATTAAATATGATATTGGATCTAGGGCATATCTACTATATTCCTAAAAATACATCAAAAAAGGAAGTGGCGGAAGGTAGCGTTGATGGATTTGGTTGGATGCTGAATTTAGAGAGAGGTAATGCAGGAATCAGATAATGAGTGAATTCCTGATATTGTTGTTGTGGAGCCTGATTCTGATTAAATAGAGAATAGTGGTGTATGTATGTTTACTGACGTATTGAGTGGAAACATGTATTGGGTTGGGTTAATTTTTTCAATTTATGCATGTTATCCTTGTGTAGAGGTTATGCCAATCTTCTTAATTTATATAGGAGTGAGTTAGCTCACTTAATATTGTAACTACAACACAAGGTTCTAGAATTAGGTGCACAAGAGTTGCTCATTTAAACTTGTGAGAGTAGCATCCTATTATTGAGAATGAAGATGAAGCCCAATACAGTCCTTCACAATTTTGATAGAGAAGATAGTGTTTTCTTCAATGTGCAGTCGAGCTTTATTATATATCCCTTGCTCTTGTTCAATTTGAGCTCCCAAGAATCATGCATGATTGCTATCATCCACAACATTATTCACCCTATAAATTATTCTTTCCTTAGGTTAAAATAAGCAAAATTTCTTGGTTTGTTAATTTCTTCGTCCCAAGTTGCTACGTTATTATATCCATCGCATTCAGGGTTGTTTCGAGATATTTATACGATTGCTCAGCATAAAAAAATTATTTTATAGTATTATACAATTTTCAATAAAATTGTTTAACTGCCCAAATTTTACGTTGATATAAATTATTTTTTTCTTAACATACTAACTTCTTCACCAAATGCTTTTAAGATTTTCTTACATTGCAACTAGAATAATACGTAAGCTCCGATCCTTTTTTCCTATGAATGCAGTCCTTCCTTTATAATGCTTGGGGCATTCATCTAATGCCCATTTTTAAAATTACTAGTTTTAGTGTATGTGCGTTGTATGTTTATTTTGTGCCTATTAATTTAAAAAATATATAGAATATTGAATATTAATGAATTATGTATAACATCCATTAACGTAGAGATAGATACAACAATCATTTAAATAAAAAAAAGTATTTTATCTGAAAATATAATTGTATTGACAAAATTAAATTCTAGGGATAACTTCAAGCTAGAAGTATTTTGGCCATGTTTATGGGAAAATTTACTTTTTTCAGCTTCTACCACTATTCGAAAGTACCTCAAAAACTTTCGCTCTCCAAAATAAACATATTAAAAAAGAAATATTTATTTTTGACTTCCTAAAAATTTAGCCAAACAAACTGGCCTACATAGTTGGATGTGAGCAATATGCTAAGAATCAACATATTTTAATTTATCTAATTCAATTTGAAGTTTGATCGCCCAATTCATATAGAGGCGTCAAAAGAACATTAAACAACCAAACTACATTTATCTTAACGAATCCATTAAGATAAAGAAATGGACAAAAACTTGGGACAAACAAGATAACTACGTTTCGTGTTCAGAAATTGAAGTCACCTACAAGGAAATAAATTATATTAATATGCTAATATTTAGGACTTTTTTACTTAGTTCAAATAAGGAATGTTTTGATGAGTACAATTTTAATCAATTTTTAAATATTACATATTAGAAAAATAACTTAAATTACAATTTTGTCCAAAGTTAAATTTATTTTTAAAGAATAAAAAAGACGAACAACATTTCACTAAGGGCCTTCGTGCTTTTAATATATTATAGATTATCTTAATATTCTTGGCTATTTACTATTGTCATACATAATAAAATGGAGAGAGTAGTATATAGTTGTATACTTGTATATCGCACTTATTATTAGTATATAAATTTGAGGGAACAATGTCAAGAAGTAAACTTCAAAAGAGTAGTTGAAGAAACTCTAAAGCATCATCAAGAGTTGTGGTGGGATGAATAAAATCATTTAATTCTTAATTAAAGATTTCATATTTGAGTCATGTAAAATATTATGGTAGAGAGCACTTATCCTATAATGAGTCTTATACGGGGCGAATTCGAATTAGCCGTTTAACACAGTATCGGACACCATATGAAAAATTAGAAAAGAAGAATGAACTAGTAAAACATAAACTCTGACCTACTGATAAATCGTACTACTAATACATTCATAGGCCAATAAAGTCAGTAAAGAAAGTGATAATTTCAACAAAGCACTGAATTGCCTTCGACGGCTCTTTATTTTATGAATTTATGTGGTAGAGCCCAATTCAATTGAAAACAAGAAAAAGAAAAAAAAACAAAAACATTAATAATAATCCAGAATTTCTTATCGTAAATTCCGGGGTTGGGAGTAAATGTCCAGAATATCTAATTGCTTGTCGTAAAATTAAACATGGATTCCTTTATTCTTTTAAAATAAAAACTACATATTTAGAAATTAAAAGAAATTCTAACCTTCAATACTTAATTTTTAAAAATAAGCTATTCAACTGCCTGAACAAAAATAATATCGCATAAAATAAAACGGAAAAAGCACATCGAATTTGACTACACAAGTGTGACTTTGACGAATATAACATATGTGAGTGAGAGAGTTGGTGAAGAATGGCTGCACAGATGCATTTGGCCATCCATTCAGTTCAGTCCAAGAAAGTGCACTCCAAATGATTTTTCTTTTTTAATTTCTAAAATACAGATGTTTTAATATCCAGACTATCTTTTATTCTTTATTTTGTTTGGTCCTACCAGGCCCAACTTCTGTATTATCTCATGCACAGTATAATAACAATAAAAATATACATTTTTATTAAGTATAGAGCTAACAAACCAATGCTTGTGTAGCGACAAAGTTTGTGCATCAACGGAGGATACACTTTTTAGTAAGGATTGTTGTTTGGCACTACTTGGCGAAAAAGAGAATTTTTTTATACGTGTGTTTATAAATAATATTTTGTTCAAAATTAGCATGTGTATATATACATATATAAATGCAGATCTAGGATTTAAATATTATGGTTACTATTTTGCTCAAAGTTTTCATTTACTTTAGAAGCATAAAACAATCAAAATAAACGGAAGACTAATCATAGCAGATCGTAATAAATCCAAAGACCAAAAGGAATAAAGCATAAGAGACAACAGTTATATATTAAAGGGAGGAGAATGAAGATCTTTTATTAATGATATTGGTTCGGTCTGCCTCTCCGTGGAGAGGTTCAGAGCCTTACAATGATACTTTCTCTCTTCTTTTCGAAGGAGATCTGAGGAAGAAGAAGAAGAAGCAGCCCCCGTTAAGGTTCTTTCTCTTAGTGTTTATAGCCAGAAGATCTGCCAGCTGGTGCCCAATGATTGGGACCACATTGAGGGGACGCCCTTATGAGGACGGCCAGGCTGTAGCCTTAGTTCTTAAATCGAGTAACTATACGATAACCTTGTCGGTAAATGGTCATGCCATTTATTAATCACAAATGGGCTTTAAAAAATGCGTTGATCTCATTCATCATCATAAGGTCAAGTTTTGACCCATACAGATAGTCCATCCGCTTATTGAGGTCGTGCTCAGGCCGAGCTCGATGAGCGGATTTCGCCAATAACCGTAACTGTTTATGCGTTGGGGACGATCGTAGCCTTTTATTCTTCGGAGATGGTCGTAACCATTCGTACTTTTAGAGCTGGTCGTAGCCTTTCGTTCTCTGGAGAAGGCCGTGGCCGTTTTTACTTCAGAGATGGCCATAGCCATTTTTACTTTAGAGATGGCCGTAGCCATTTTCACTTTAGAGATGGTCGGAGCCATTTGTACTTTGGAGATGGCCGTAGCTATTTTTACTTAGGAGATGATCGTGGCCATTTTTACTTAAGAGATGGCCGTAGCCATTTTTATTTAGGAGATGGCCGTAGCCATTTTTGCTTAGGAGATGGCCGTAGTCATTTTTACTTAGTAGATGGTTGTAGCCATTTTTACTTATGAGATGGTCGTAGCCATTTTTACTTTGGAGATGGACGTAGCCATTTTTACTTAGGAGATGGCCGTAGCCATTTTTACTTAGGAGATGGCCGTAGCCATTTTTACTTTGGAGATGACCGTATCCATTTTTACTTAGGAGATGGTCGTAGCCATTTTTACTTAGGAGATGGCCATAGCGATTTTTACTTTGGAGATGGCCGTAGCCATTTACGCATGGCTGACGAGAGTACGGTTATGTTTGCCGTGTATAAAGGAGACCTCACGTGCATGGTAATGCATGAGGCGTGACCGTGGTATCTCGAGGTCGTTACAACTGTTTCTTGGGAGACCCGCCAATTGACGATTGAATGACCGTTTTGAGGCTCCTGTCATAATGGTGCCCGTTACTGTAGATCCGAAGCGCTCTGCGGTTGGTCAGGTAGTTAATGGTGACATTCGGGATTCGTGAAGGTCATTTGTTCTTTGCCTATAAATAAGGGGCCATACCGTTCAGTTCTCACCTTTCTGCTATTTGCTTTAGTAAAGTTCTGAGAGATAGCCTTTCTTGTTACTCCATTCTCCTTTGTTTATCGTTGGATTTTCGTTTCTTCTTGCTCTTCCTCTGAATTTCATCACTTTTCTCTCTTCATACCATCAATGGCAAGCAGTTATCGTTATGATATTACTCCAACGACGGTTGTGGTGGCTGAGGGGCCATCAACGGGGGTGCAAACCACCAATTTGCAGAATGTCAATCGGTTCCCGTCGGTCACCAATATTCTTTCCCTGTCCAGCAGTCCGGCAACCGATTGTACTGACCCCGAGGGAGAAGATCAAGTAGATGAGGCCCCACTGATGGGAGAAGTTGGCCTTGCTCAGCTGAGGGAGCAATGTGGTATCCCTCACTTCACCGACGTTGTTCTGGCCAGGAGCGGCAACAGGGTGCACCTCGGCCGCCAATGTTATTGTGTTTTCTACGCCTACCCTTTTAGGCTCGGATTCGGGATACCTCTTCCCCTGCCGATGGTTGATTTTTGCTGTTACTAAAGGGTGTGCCCTGGTTAGGTCGTCCCCTCTTGTTACAAATTATTGGCGATGCTGATCAAATATGCGGAGTTGGTGTGGAGGGAAATCACGCTTGGGCACGTACTTACTCTGTACGCCCCTCAGAGGGTGCGTGGTACCATGATTCGGTTGGTCCCTCGTGGGACTGACGGCTTAGCTGCGCAGCTTGACGACGAGGTCGTTACCCATCCATACGAGTGTTTCTTTTATATCAGGACCAGACACCTGGTGGCCTGTGCTACTGATTCCCTAGAGGAGTGGAACCATGCATGTAAGTTTCTTTACGCTGGCCTTGACTCCTTTTGGTTTAATGTTATGCTCTTGTTGTTATTATGTACTGATTTTTTTTCTGCGCTGTAGCGGGAGGTGCGCCACCGGCACCACTCACTGGCATTCGTGAGTGGGTTGAAGCCGTGCTTCCTGTCATAACAGGGATTCGCACGTGGGCGTCTTTTTGGGAGGTTCATGGCTGTAAGTCGGCGGCTGGTAAGAGCATGACTTGCTGCTATTACTCTCCTTTCGTAGATTTTTGATTTCTTTGGCTTAACCTTTCTTCTCAGGCTTAACCTTTATTTTTTGGCTTGACCTTTCTTCTTTGGCTTATCAGAACGACCTTAGCGTAGAAGAGCTCCTCAGCTTGCTTTCCGCAGGTCGGGGGATACAGCTCGATTAGTTGCAATGACGGCACCTTGCCTGGTTCCCAGGGCGACTTCAGTGGAATCCTCGGCTGCACATTCTTTGGTACAGCCTGCGTCTCGAGTCGAGGAATCTATAGGGGCCATGCGTTCCAGGGCGGAGCGGTCCTCAACTGAAGATAAGGAAGAAGATGAGAGGCCGCTAGTTCGGTGCAGGTTAGCGTTCACTCCAACTCCTCCAGATGTGATCAATTTGGACTCTTCGTCATCGACAGATGAGGGGCGTGCAGAGGACCTCACCTCAGAGGGTGAGCATTTAGTGGGGGTTGCCCCGGTTGGCCTAGGTCTAGATGGTACAGTCGCTCCGGCTATTCAACTTTCAATTCATGTTGCTAAGAGGGATGTTAGTTCCTCGGCAACTGTTTTGATGGAGAGGACGGGCGCCGATACTTCGGCGAATGCAGGTGCTTTGACGTCTCGGGCGGCGGAGGCCTCCCGCGCGGCAGAAGAAAGGGGCGCTTCAGGAGAGGGAGGCGATTCTGAATCCGATATGGATCTTGAGGATATCTGCACGTTTCTGGAGGGCTTTACTCGCTCAGCGGCGCGGGCCAAAGGGGATTTTCGTTATTTAGAGATTCCTAACGACCAGAACCTGCTGCTTGAGGAGGAGAACCTGGTAACGCTGTTCGGGGTTATGTGCTTCGACGCGGAGAGCGCGTCCTTGAGGAAAATCTAGGACATCAGATTGATGGGCGAGGTAGCGGCCCAGAGTATAAAGGTCTGTATGAATCTTTGGTTGTTTTTCTTTCTCAGTACGCCTTCTTCTGCTAATTGTTGCTCTTGTTCATTGTAGACATTTATGTTGGAGGTAGAGAGTATCAGGCGGGCTAGCGCCCGCTTGGCGGTTTCTGCGTGAGTGTTGGCGAAGTACCACCGTTACCGCAACCGGTGCCGTGATCTGCGAGAACGCATAAGGAGCGACCCGCAGAACCGGAAGCTGGTAGAGGAGTTGGCACGGAGGGAGCTTCGTATGCAACAGAACCTCAGCAGGGTAACCACTCTTGAGGAGCAGCTTCGCCAGGCGAACGAAGGGGCCGAGGTTGAGATAAGGGCGACTGCTGAGAGGGAGCACCAAAATCTGGCTGCAGCTGCAGAGGCCGCTGAGGCCTATATCAGGCAGGTGGCTGCCTTAGAGTCTGGGGCCGCCAATTCAAGGAGGCAGGCGGAGGATGCCCTAGGAAGGGTTGAAGCACTACAGGCGACCAACCGTGCCCAGGAAAGGGGGTGCGAATTAGAGAGGGTCGCCGCTGCATTCAGAGAACGATCATTTGAGGAGCGCATTCCCATATGTGATCGGGATGCCTGTGCTACGGCGGATAGGATAGCGGCCTTGGAGGCCGAGAATCAGTGCTTGTGAGATTAAGCCGCTTCTTGTGGTCCTGCCCGTGAGCTTTGGACGTATGCCGAGGCCCAGCTCAATGTGTATATGCGGTTGTGGGAGGCTGGCGTCGTATTTGAGAACACTTATGAGGAGGCACGTCAAAAGGCTCGTGAAGCCCGCCTCGACTGCAGCTTTGACCCGTCCACGCCTGAGGGTGACGACGGCACCGAGGGCACTGATAGTGTTGCATGGGGCGCTGGGGGCGCCGAGTGAGTAGATGGGGAAGTTTGTAATGTCTGTTTAGTTTTCATTTTCTCTTTCTTTTTGGTTTTATTTACCGGCCTTGGGACAATTTAATTGGGGGCAACCCCGTGTAAATGTTGTAAATATACTTCCTTCTTTTCTGTTTGTTTTGTGTCGAATACATTATGTTTGTTTTTGTGTGTGCCCGTTTATAAGAGCCTTACTTTAAAATTTCTCCGGTGAGTATGTTAATAGTCTCGACTGGTTATTTGCCTCGACTGTTGTATTATTGATCCTTTGCCTTAAGAGGCAATTGGCCCAGATGGCCTTGGCCGTAGATAGACGATTTCGGTCGCCGCCTTCCCCTACTTCGACGTGGGTTGGTTATGGACGCGTCGGAGCGGTGGCGGCACATAGCCTCAACACATAGCTTTAGCACATAACCTTAGTCCTAGTTCGGGCTTAGTTGAAGTGAACTGCTGGCCATGGTTACGAGAATCACGGTCAGTTGTTCAACTTGGGCCGAACTTACGTGGGTAAATATTTAGTTTTGAGCTTAGTCGTACTTACTTAAATGGCGGGGGCACTTGGCCCGACCTGGGATTCGACTTTCTTAGATCTTTGGGGGTGCTTGCCCTCGCCTGACTGTGGACCATTCTATAGCCTTAGAGGACGTGTGTCCTTGGCTCTGATCCATTCGTGGTCGAGCTTGCGAATTTTGTGACAGTGGCGTGTGGCTTGAGTCCTTGTTCAACTTATAGTTGAAGTTTTGTGTGAAGGCGCATAGCCCTAATTTATGTTCAACTGTAGTTGAAATTTTTGCAATATTTGAAGGCGCGTAGCTTGAGTCAAAGGCACATAGCCTGAGTCCCGGTTCAACCGTAGTTGAACCTTTATGTGAAGGCGCATAGCCTGGATTGATGTTCAACCGTAGTTGAAATTTTTGTAATATTTGAAGGCGCGTATCCTGTATTGTTGTTCAACCATAGTTGAACTTTTTGCAATGTCTGAAGGCGCGTAGCCTGAGCCGAAGGCACATAGCCTGAGTCCCAGTTCAACTGTAGTTGGACTGTTGTGTGAAGGCGCATTGCCTGTATTGTTGTTCAACGTAGTTGAACTTTTTGCAATGTTTGAAGGCGCGTAGCCTAAGTTAATGGCACATAGCCTGAGTCCCAGTTCAACCGTAGTCGGACTGTTGTGTAAAGGCGCATAGCCTGTATTGTTGTTCAACCGTAGTTGTTCTTTTTGCAACATCTGAAGGCGCATAGCCTGAGTCGAAGGCACTTAGCCTGAGTCTCAGTTCAACCGTAGTTGGACTTTGGTGTGAGGTCGCATAGCCTGTATTGTTGTTCAACCGTAGTTGAACTTTTTGCAACGTCTGAAGGCACGTTGCCTGAGTTGAAGGCACGTTGCCTGAGTTGAAGGCACATAGCCTGAGTTGGAGCCACATAGCCTGTATTGTTGTTCAACCGTAGTTGGACTTTTTGCAATGTTTGAAGGCGCGTAGCCTGACTCGAAGGCGTTTAGCCTGAGTTGAAGGCACATAGCCTGAGTTGTCATTCGACCGTAGTCGTACCTTTGTAATATTTGAAGGCGCGTAGCCTGTATTGTTGTTCAACCGTAGTTGAAATTTTTGCAATGTCTGAAGGCGCGTAGCCTGAGCCGAAGGCACATAGTCTGAGTCCTAGTTCAACCATAGTTGGACTGTTGTGTGAAGGCGCATAACCTGTATTGTTTTTTCAACCGTAGTTCAAATTTTTGCAATGTCTGAAGGTGCGTAGCCTGAGTCAAACACATGTAGCCTGAGTCCCAGTTCAACCGTAGTTGGACTATTGTGTGAAGGCGCATAGCCTGTATTGTTGTTCAACTGTAGTTGAAATTTTTGCAACGTCCGAAGGCACGTAGCGTGAGTCGAAGGCACATAGCCTGAGTCTCAGTTCAACCGTAGTTGGACTGTGGTGTGAGGGCACATAGCCTGTATTGTTGTTCAACTGTAGTTGGATCTTAGTAATTTTTTCCGCATAACCCTCCTCGTGCAGGAGGTTGGGGCTTGTTTCTGGTTTTAGATCTGGCCTAACTTGCGCTTGCGGTCTTTCCGACTGCTCACTCGGGTCACCCGTCACAAATCTTGGTCAGAGAGGTGCTTTCATGCTGTCCTCCCTTTTGGCAGGAACCCATGTGGAAAGGGGGTGAGGTATTTCCCCATAGGGATGGGGGATCTGCTTCTTCTTCTTCTTCTTCTTCTTCTTCCTTTGCTCGGAGATGCGGGGATGTGGAAGCAAGCTCATCTCGAGGTTTTTGACTTCCTACGATCCGATATGCCGCTTAGGCTAGTTCGAGCTAGGTTGCTTTCTTTCCTCTTTTTGCTCTAAGGATGAACTACTCGATTCTGCTATGAAGTCCCCGTAGAGAGCGTCAAATTGTTTTGCTCAAAGTTTTCATTTACTTTAGAAGCATAAAACAATTAAAATAAACGGAGGGCCAATCATAGAAGATCGTAATAAATCCAAAGACCAAAAGGAATAAAGCATAAGAGACAACAGTTATATATTAAATGGATGAGGATGGAGATCTTTTATTAATGATATTGGTTCGGTCTGCTTTTCCATGAAGAGGTTCAGAGCCTTACAATGATACTTTCACTCTTCTTTTCGAAGGATATATGAGGAAGAAGAAGAAGCAGCCCCCTGTTAGGTTCCTTCTCTTAGTATTTATAGCCAGGAGATCTGCCAACTGGTGCCCAAGGGTCGAGACCACATTGAGGGGACGCCCTTATAAGCAAGGCCAGGCCGTAACCTTAGTTCTCAAATCGAGTAACTATACGATAACCTTGTTGATAAATGGTCATACCATTTATTAATAACAAATGGGATTTAATAAATGCGTTGATCTCATTCATCATTATATGGTCAAGTTTCGACCCATACAGTTACATTTTTAGGTTTTCAACATTAAATCTCTGTTTGATGAATTTTCACATATGCATCTTTGTGCATATAAATCTATTTGAGTTCGAATGAATTTGTCATAGAAGAACTATGTTTATGTACCCTTATATACACACACAAAATAGGGTAACAATGATTGAAAATTAGAAAATTGTTATAGTATTCTATATGAACAATTATTTATTAACTTGTTTAAATTCAATAAAATTTATTTTAAATAGATGATGTGTTGGCTTGTGCATCCATTGCTTACATAGTAGATGATTTAGTGTATCGAGTTTAGCTTATACACGAAAGATTACATCATCGGTTCTTGTAAGACATAGAAGTTAATGTTCACAATCTAATAATGGAATTGGACAAATCATCGGAACGATGGTAGCACAAGATTAAATATAATTTATCTTGATTATGGAATGATTTAATTCCAACTTCTTGTACTAGTATATTTTGTATGTATTGAATGGATCAAGTAGAGATAAGTATTTGGTACTGACTTTATATAATAATTTCTCTAGTCCATTTAATGTACTTATACTCTTGATCCTGATATAATTATTATTAGCTGTATATGTCACTTATTGTTTTGATTTATTAAAAGGCGAGATTCTTTCGCGAGTCAATAAGCCTGGTAAATTGGATAACAATGATATACAGTGGCGAAGTAATAATTAGTTGATGGAATCCATGTCTCGATTTTGAGATTGATGATACTCCTTTATGAAAGCTTATAAGTTTTTATGTCTAAACCCGGCCGATGGATTTTGTATCCGACACATGAAATAATTTAAGTGTAAGTCTAAAGGAAGTAATCGACAAATTAAATAGTCAGTAAATTAATTTGATTGATTAGTATCTGAATCTTAACATGGGAGTTATATAAGGTTTAATGGAAGAATTTCGAAATTGAACTTAGGAGTGCAATTGCGAATTTTTAGTGGAATAATTGGTAATTTATTATGATGAAAATTAATTTCAGAATTTTGAAATTAATATCATAATAGGAAGCCTTGTTAATTAAATTATATGGTCCCTACTGTGCCTAGATAATAGGAAATAGTGAAAACTGTTACTTAGTGGGAAAGAAAACGTGGAAATCGTCCCTTAGTGGATGTTTTTGACACAATTCTAACTGCGGTTTCTACTAGAATTTTGCCCACCCAAAATTCTCTATTTTCGGTTATTATTTGGGTAACATAGTAGAAGACTGTGGAAAACTGCTGGTGCTTTTTCAACCGAGGAACTGGAGAACGACATAGATTTGTTGTGTTTACACTTTAAGAGGTAATCCTAAAATCTCCATACATGCTAGTTGTTTAGATTACACGTGAATAAGATTCTGTTATTGCTTCTGCTGTGGTATATATTCCATCAATTAGTATCAGAGCCTACTCACTTCTAGTTAAATAATTAGAATAAACCATAAGGATTAATATCATGTTCTATATGCAAGTTTTGAATTACATACAAAATTTATTTAACCTGCACTGTTTTTGGTATGATTATCTGTTATGAGTTATGTAAGTTATTCTAAAAACTTGATGTATCCTTTTAATATTGGTGATTTTGAGTTAGAATAATATGAAATTTGAATTTTATCATGTAAAACGGAAAAGCAAGTTTTGCCGAATGAGGACAGAAAATCGGAGGTCGAGAAGTTGAAGAACTCCGATTCACCTGAAATTTGGCAGGTCCATGGAACACGGCCCAGTGAGCAATACTCATGGATTTCATGATTGAAGTCGTTTTTTGGGCTTTCAGGGTTATTTAGACGTTGTTTTTGCTGTTGTTCTAAAATTCTGGAATTTTTTCTTAGTTGTTTTTAATTCCAGTAATTGTGGGGATGAATTCCCTTGGTCCCCAGTCTTAAAAATTAGTGATATAATATTTTTACACGTTGACGTAGGTCATCTTCCATATCAAATAAAAATATTATGAATAATCACTATGTTATACTAGTCATTGATTATTTGTATTTACTCTCCATCTGAGTATGCATGTTGGTTCAATGGAACTAATATATGTTGAATGTAGATATTCATTTGGCTTAAATTAACAGTTTACTCTCCATCTGAGTATGACCTGTTTAAGTTTATGGAGTGAAAATCTGTCATTGTATATGTATATTGCAAGAATAGCTTCTTTCCCATCGAAATTTGTTGTTCAAGGTGCATAGATTATATACATATATACAATATGTTTCGAATTTAATTGTTCATAATGCAAACTGATTTGATCTATTTAAATATTTAATGTCTCCCAGATTGTCAATGACTGCTTTTAATCCCCGTACTGTCATTCTTACCCAAAACAAACTTGAGGGTCCAAATTATGTTGATTGGAAACGAAATTTGGATATTGTTTTAATTGCTGAAGAGTACAAATTTGTGCTCGATGAGGTGTGTCTAGAAAAATCTGGAGATAATGCCACAAATGATGAACAAAAAGCTTACCAGAAATGGATTAAGGCTGATGAGATGGCGTGGTGTTACATTTTGGCATCCATGTCGAATGTTCTGCAATATCAGCATCAGTCGATGGAGTCTGCTTATGACATTCTGGAAAATCTCAAAAAAATGTTCGGAGATCAGAATCGTGCGGCTAAGCAGACTACCATGAAAGCTCTTCTGAATACCAAAATGGTTGAAGGTTCTCGGTTAGGGGCCATGTTCTGAAGATGATGAGTCTTCTGAATGAACTGGAGGTCCTTGGAGCTAACATTGATAAGGACACGCGGGTTTAAATTATCCTACAGACTTTGCCTGATAGTTTTCAGCAGTTTCGCATGAATTATAACATGAACAAAATGGATTTGTCCCTTGCGAAATTGCTAAATGAGCTGCAGCCGGCAGATACTATTATCAAGTCCCAAGCTCCTCCTGTGGAATTGAATTTTGAGGCAGGTTCTTCTTCTAAGCCGAGAGGCTGGAAGAAAAAGAAAAAGGATCAAAAACCCTCTGTTGGTGACGCGACTGCTGGTGTGAAAAAGGTTAAGGGCAAGTGTTATCACTGCAAGCAACCCGGACATCATAAGAACCAGTGTCCAACTTATCTGGCCAAGCTGAAATAAACTAGGTGATTTACATATACTTGTCATTGAAACATTTTAAGCGGCTATTTCTACCATGTCATGGTGTGTAGATTCGGGAGCCACTAATCATAGCTGCACTTATTTGCAGGGGTTTTAGGTAACGCGGCGGCTAAGTAGTGGAGAAATCAATGTTAATCAAGCTGACGGTTCAGCAGCCCCAGCTTTAGCATTAGGAAATATTAGTATTTCTTTTGGTAGTGGTAGAGTTTTAGCTCTAAAAGACACATTATATGTACCTTCCGTTAGAAGAAACTTAATTTCGGTTTCTAGAGCTATGAGAGATGGTTATGATTTTAATTGTCATGACGTTGATAAATGTGTTATTACTTATAATAAGCGTTATCTCTCTTCAGCTACATTGATTAATGGTCTTTTTGTTGTTGACTCTATTCCGAAACTGTTACCACCTAAAGAACTGAATAATGTTGATTTACCAAGTAAGAGAAAATGTTCTTCTGAATTGAGTAAAACATATTTATGGCACTTGCTTTTGGGTCATATAAATCTAAACAGAATTTCCAGGTTGGTCAAGGATGGACCTTTAAGTTCATTGAAAGTGGAGGCACTACCAACTTGTGAATCTTGTTTAGAAGGAAAAATGACACACCGAATTTTCCCCTCAAAAGAAATCGGGCAAGTTATAAATTAGAGTTAATTCATTCTAATTTATGTGGTCCAATAAATGTCCAAGCAAGAGGTGGTTTTGAGTATATTGTGACTTTCAGATGATTACTCAAAATATGGATATATTTATCTGTTGCGTCAAAAGTCTGAATATTTTAGAAAAGTTCAAAGAATTCAAGACTGAGATTGAAAAGCGACATAACAAACATATCGAGACACTACGATCTGATTGTGGTGGGGAGTACCTCTATACGGACTTCACTGGTTATTTATCAGAATGTGGAATTACATCTCAATTATCTACACCTGGAACTCCACAACAAAATGGTGTAGCTGAAAGAAGAAATAGGACTCTTATGGAAATGGTTAGATCAATGATGAGTTATTCCGATTTGCCTTCATCTTTCTGGGGACATGCCTTAGAAACAGCGAATTACGTTTTGTACTTAGTTCCTTCAAAGTCAGTACCCTTGACCCCTACAGAATTGTGGACTGGGCGCAAGCCTAGTCTGCAGAATATTCGAGTTTGGGGTTGTCTGGCACATGTGCTAAAGGGGAAAACAGATAAATTGGAGGCAAGAATGGATGAATGCGTGTTTATAGGTTATCCAAAAGGGACGAAATATGGTTTATTTCTATTGTCATAGAGAGAAAAAGGTAATTGTTAGCACAAATGGAAAGTTTCTAGAAGAGGACTATTTGATGAACCATGTTCCTATAAGTAAACTCGTTTTACAGGAACTTAGCAAAGGAATGGAAACTCAATCATCTGAAAATCAAAACGACCATATCCAATCCCTTAAAGTCGATTTTGACATACCATTGCACTTAGTAGTGGGAGAAATGTCAATAGACTTAATGTCCCACAAGAACAAGTGCCCGGAGTCATACTACCACAAAGTAGTGGGAGTCATGTTGAGCAGACTGCAGAACAGGTAGAAGTCGTTGATATCCATGTGGATAGCATGGAGACTCAGGTTCCTAATGATGTTGTGGTTCAACCACAAAATCAAAGTGATGTAGTTGCAACTGATGTAGTGCGTAGTTGTAGTGGAGAGAAATAAGACAGCCAGTTCGTTATACGCTCTTGGGAGAATCATATGATAGGATTCCTGAGGAGCCTACCTCCGAACCTGTCAATTACGACCAAGCACTACATGATAAGGATGCCGATAAATGGGTTGCTGCTATGAAATCGGAGATGGAGTCTATGTACTCTAATCAGGTCTGGGAGCTTGTAGAACCAGTTGATGGGGTTAAACCCATTGGATGCAAGTGGATATAAGAAAAAGAGAGGTGTAGATAGAAAAGTACAAACTTTTAAAACAAGGCTTATAGAGAAAGGGTTTACTCAGAAAGAAGGGATCGACTATGAGAAAACCTTCTCGCCGGTGGCCATGCTTAAGTCTATAAGGATTCTCTTATCCATTGCTGCTAATTATGATTATGAGATTTGGCAAATGGATGTCAAGACAACTTTCCTTAATGGAAATCTTGATGAGTGCATCCATATGATGCAACCAGACGGTTTTATGGAAAGTGACAAATAACACATGTTGTGTAAGCTTAAAAGGTCCATTTATGGACTAAAACGGGCATCTAGGGCATGGAAAACTTGTTTTGATATGGCAATTAAAACTTTTGGTTTTGATCAGTGCCTTAACGAATCTTGTGTATATAAAAAGTGGGATGGGGACAAAGTGGCAATTTTGATCTTATATGTAGATGACATACTGCTCATAGGAAATAATGTGGACATATTGAATTCAGTTAAGCAGTGGTTGTCCACACATTTTGATATGAAAGATTTGGGAGAAGCGGCTCATATCCTTGGGATCAAACTCTTGCGAGATCGCAAGAAAAAGATATTAGGCTTGTCCCAAGGTCTTTATATTGATACAATACTCTCCAGGTTTAGCATGCATGATTCCAAGAAAGGATTTCTTCCTTTCAGACATGGAATTTCTCTATCTAAAGATCAATCTCCTAAGACTGATGAAGAGATAGAAAAGATGAAGGCGGTCCCTTATGCATCAGTTGTGGGGAGCCTCATGTATGCTATGTTATGCACTAGGCCTGATATCTGCTTTTCCGTTGGCGTTGTTAGCAGATTTCAGTCTAATCCTGGGAAAGAGCATTGGATGGCGGTTAAACATATAATCAAGTACCTGAAAAGGACTAGGAATTACATGTTGATCTACCATTCGGTTGACCTGGTACCTATTGGGTATACTGATTCGGATTTCCAATCAGACAGAGATTCTAGAAAGTCTACCTTAGGTAATGTGTTTACTCTTGGGGGTGGAGCCATAAGTTGGAGAAGTATCAAACAAAATTGTTGTTGCTGATTCTACCATGGAAGCCGAATATGTGGCAGCCTCTGAGGCAGCCAAAGAGGCAGTTTGGCTTGGTAACTTCCTGAGAGAGTTGAGTGTGGTTCCCTCGATTCAAACACCAATTACGCTTTACTGTGATAATACTGGTGCGGTTGCAAATTCAAAGGAGCCACGAATCCATAAGAGGGCAAAGCACATTGAGCGTAAATATCATTTAATTCGTGATATAGTGCAGAGAGGGGATTTAGTGGTCACGAAGATTGCATCAGAGAATAACTTGGCAGATCCGTTTACTAAGAGCTTACCACAGAGGACTTTTGATAAGCATGTAGAAGGAATGAGTGTCAAAATTATAGACGCATGATTATTAGTCTAAGTGTGAGATTGTTAGAATATACTATAAGCCATGCGTATTGTTATAGTATTCTTTATGAATAATTATTTATTTACTTGTTTAAATTCAATAAGTTTTATTTTAAATAGATCATGTGTTGGTTTGTGCGTCCATTGCTTACATAGTAGATGATTTAGTGTATAGTGTTTAGCTTATACACGGAAGATTAAATCATCGGTTCTTGTAAGACATAAAAGTTAATGTTCACAATCTAATGATGGAATTGGACAAATCATCGGAATGATTATAGCATAAGATTAAATATAATTTATCTTGATTATGGGAATGATTTAATTCCAACTTCTTGTGCTAGTACATTTTGTATGTATTGAACGGATCAAGTAGAGATGAGTATTTTATACTAACTTTATAAAATATTTCTCAGTCCATATAATGTATTTATACTCTTAATCCTGATATAATTATTATTAACTGCGTATGTCACTTGTTGTTTTGATTTTATTAAAAGGCGAAATTCTTTCGCGAGTCAATAAGCCTGGTAAATTGGATAAGAATGATATATATTGGCGAAGTAATAATTAGTTGATGGAATCCATGTCTCGGTTTTGAGATTGATGATACTCCTTTATGAAAGCTTATAAGTTTTCATGTGCAAACCCGGCTGGTGGATTTTGTATCCGACACATGAAATAAGTTAAGTGTAAGTCTAAGAGAAGTAATCGATAAATGAAATAGTCAGTAATTTAATTTGATTGATTAGTATATGAATCTTAACATGGGGAGTTAAATAAGGTTTTATGGAAGAATTTCGAAATTGAACTTAGGAGTGCAATTACGAATTTTTAGTGAAATAATTTGTAATTATTATGATGAAAATTAATTTCAAAATTTCGAAATTAATATCATAATAGGAAGCCTTGTTAATTAAATTCTGTGGTCCCTACTGTGCCTAAATAATAGGAAATAGTGGAAACTGTTACTTAGTGGGATAGAAAACATGGAAACCGTCCCTTAGTGGGAGAAGGAAATCTAACAGGTTTTGAAAACGGGCTTGACCTAAAAAAGGCAGCTATATATATATACATATAGGGGTTGGGCGTTTTTGACACAATTCTAACTGCGGTTTCTACGAGAATTTTGCCCACCCAGAATTCTCTATTTTCGGTTATTGTTTGCGTAACATAGTAGAAGACTGTGAAAAACTAATGGTGCTTTTTCAACCGAGGAACTCGAGAACGACATAGATTTGCTGTGTACGCTTCAAGAGGTAATTCTAAAATCTCCATACGTGCTAGTTGTTTAGATTACACGTGAATAAGATTCTGTTATTGCTTCTGCTGTGGTATATATTCCATCAATTAGTATCAGAGCCTACTCACTTCTAGTTAAATAATTAGAATAAACCATAAGGATTAATATCATGTTCTATATGCAAGTTTTGAATTACATACAAAATTTGTTTTTCTAAAAACCTGCACTGTTTTTGGTATGATTATCTGTTATGAGTTATGTAAGTTATTCTAAAAACTTGATGTATCCTTTTAATATTGGTGATTTTGAGTTAGAATAATATGAAATTTGAATTTTATCATGTAAAACGGAAAAGCAAGTTTTGCCGAATGAGGACAGAAAATCGGAGGTCGAGAAGTTGAAGAACTCCGATTCACCTGAAATTTGGCAGGTCCATGGGACACGGCCCAGTGAGCAATACTCATGGATTTCATGATTGAAGTCGTTTTTTGGGCTTTCAGGGTCATTTAGACGTTGTTTTTGCTGTTGTTCTAAAATTCTGGAATTTTTTCTTAGTTGTTTTTAATTCCAGTAATTGTGGGGATGAATTCCCTTGGTCCCCAGTCTTAAAAATTAGTGATATAATATTTTTACACGTTGAATCATAGCTAATTCCATCATAGCTAATTCTAGTATAACTAATTCAAACATAATCAAACGACCACTTATAGATCATAAAACCAATATACTAGACTTATAGCCTGTTTGGCCAAGTTTTTTTGGGACCAAAAAATATTTTTTTATTTTCAAAAATTGAGGTGTTTGGCCAAGCTTTTAGAAGGTAAATAAGTGCATTTGAGAAGAAGCAGAAAAAGAACATAATTTCTTTCCAAAAATAATTTTCTGAGAAGTAATTTTTAAAAATTTAACAAATACTAATTACAGCTTAAAAGTAAATTTTAAATTAATTAACCAAATATAAATTATTTATCACCAAAAATATTCGTTTTTAAAGTATTTTTTTTGAAAGAAATTCTCAAAATAAGTGAGCTATTAATAGGCCCCACAACACATGTTGTTTCGCTGGGCCCCGCAACCATTGTTCAAAAATTTGATGCGAACGAGAAATAAACTAGTACTTCTTTGTCATTCAACAATGGAGGTTCGCAGCCATGGTCTTCTACACATATAAATACACATATCCAAATTAAATCTAAAACCAAACCCACATTCCCAATTTTATAGATCTAAATTCCCAGATTTCCTTCATTGGAATTATCGCCTCTCTGCTCTTGATTTTTGGCCATGGCAGAACAACAATTACAGAATTGGGTTCTTATGGTGACTGCTCAAACGCCCACAAATATAGCAGTGATTAAGTATTGGGGGAAGAGAGATGAGGATTTAATTCTTGCTATTAATGATAGTATTAGTGTTACCCTTGATCCTGCTCATCTTTGTACCACTACAACTGTTGCTGTTAGCCCCGCTTTCAATCAAGATCGCATGTGGCTCAATGGGAAGGTAATATTCTTCTTTTTCCCTCACCTTTTTAGTGTAATTTTTAATATAATTTGACGGGTATTTGTTTTTGTAATTTTGTTTGGGTTGATTTGTGTGGAAAATAGATTGGTTGGCTGCTCATATGTTCAGAAAGTTCAGTTTTTAATGAGGAAAACTGATAATCTCTCTGTGCATATGTTTTGGTAATTTTTAAAATTTTTGATGAGTACTTGTTTTTTGTTAATTTTTTCTGTGTTGATTTGGGTAAAAGAAGCTGTTTTGGCAGCTCAGGTCTTGTGAAAGTTCAGTTCTTGATTAGTAAAAATGATAGTTTCTCAGATTTAATTAAAAAAATGATGACTATATGATTTCGAAATATTTGATGGGTATTTTTTTTTTGTAATTTTGTTTGGATTGATTTATGTGAAAGAAAAGTGGTTTGGTAGCTCAGATGACTCCTTTTGCAATTTTGTGTGATGGGTATTTTTTTTATTTTTTTTAATTGTAATTTGTATGAAAGAGAACTGTTTTGGAAGCTCAGGTATTGAGAATGTTCAGTTCTTGATGAGTGAAACCAATAATTTCTCATTGTATTGAACACACAAAAACAAGAGGACTATGTGCTTTTGTGATTTTGTGATTTTGTGTGGCTCAATGGGAAGAATTTTTTTTCACTTGCTCAGTGTAATTTTTTGGAAAAAAGTTGATTGGAATTTGTATTTCTGTATTTATTTGCGTTGATTTGCGTGAAAGAAACTGTTTTGGCAGCTCAGATGTTGAGAAAGTTCTGTTCTTTATGATTGAAACTGATAACTTCTTAGTGTATTATTTAATTGGAAATGATGACTATGTTTCTATAATTCTGTGTGGCTCAATGGAAAGGTAATATTTTTTGCACTTTCTCGTGTAATTTTCTTAAAACTTTTGACGGGTATTTGTACTTTCGTAATTTTCTTTGGGCTGATTTGTATGACAGAAACTATTTTCGCAGCTCACATGTTGAGATAGTTCAGTTCTTGATGATTAAAAGCTTCTATTTTTCTCAGTGTATTTATATTTTTTAATAAAAACTGATGACTATACATTCTTGTGATTTTGTGTGGTTCAGTGAAAAGGTAAATTCTTTTCACTTTTTTTCAATGTTAATTTTATACAAAATTTGATGGGTATTTTGCTTTTTAATTTTGTTTGGGTTGATTTATGTGAAAGAAAACTGTTTGGCAGCTCAGATGTTGAGAAAGTTCAGTTGTTGATGAGTAAAACTATAATTTCTCAGTGTGTTTTATTAAAAAGAATGATAACTATGTGTTTTTATAATTTTATTTGGGTCGATAATGTGAAAGAAGACTGTTTTTGAAGCTAAGATGTCTTAAAATTTTGGTTCTTGAAGAGTAGAAATTGTTGGAATAAATCCCACTATAACACTTTAGCCTTCATATCGAATTATTTGGAACTAAAACATAAGCGGAAGCCTACCTGAATCCATTGGTGAAAGCTCCTTAATCCGGCTTGAAGATCACCTTGATCCAGCTTGGAGATTGTCCGGGTTTGGCTTTTCACTTGATGTGCAAGACAAAGGATTTGCTCTCTAATTTCAATGGGAAGAAGAAGAGAATTAGTCTTTTATCAAATGAGAACCATAACCCCCTATTTATAAGCATGTAACCATAGTTACATGTATGTAACCTTAGTTAGCCCATCATTAACTAAGGTTACTCTATATGAGTGTCTACACATAAATTAGTCTTACACTTTATATGACAATGTATTGGCCTCCTTAATAATAATGTCCATAAGACCACTAATTTAGGCCAAACCAAAAGATAGCACATAACATATAATTAATCCATATATTGTCCATATGTATGTAGTACAAGTCCAAATGTCTAACAATCTCCCACTTGGACGATATACTCATGCATATGTACAAACCTTAGTATTATATGTTACATTATAACTTTATGAGCTCAGTATTGCTATCAAAATAAAATTGTCATGATCAATCCGGTCCATCAATCATATCAACATAGGATCTAAGAGATCTTAGTTACTCTTGCATAACTAGACCCAACATTGATCACGTATATCAATAACCAACGACATGGATCAAGTGTAGGAGTGTAGCATGGAAATAACACAAAGTGTGGTCTGAAATAGAATGTCTATTTCCAACTGGTTTACTTTATTGAGATCAATCATAAACCATAAGAGTACATAAAACTTTAAGACTGAATATCTGCAGGTAAAACCTTAAAGACTGAATTACTGAATGAACTGGACAATACATAATTGAATAACACAAACTCCCACTAAAACTCATAATCCTCAACTGATTTGACACCCATGCGAGCAATATGCTCATGAAATATTTTGGGTGGTAATCCCTTAGTAAGCGGATCCGCAATCATGGAGTTTGTACTGATGTGCTCTATGCACAATTGTCCATTTTGTACTCTTTCTTTAACAACCCGAAACTTGACGTCCATATGCTTTGCCTTCGTCAAACTACTGTTATTGTTAGCATAAAGGACTGCTGATCTGTTGTCGCATAATAGCCTGAGTGGCTTTTTAATACTGTCTACTATGCGCAGTCCACTAACAAAATTTCGCAGCCATAATCCCTCATTGGATGCCTCATAACATGCCATGAATTCCGCTTCCATGGTGGAAGTGGCCGTAAGAGTTTGCTTGATGCTTCTCCAAGAGATAGCACCGCCAGCAAGCATGTAGATATAGCCTGATGTAGACTTCAGACTATCCTGACATCCAGCAAAATCGGAGTCGGTGTACCCGATGATCTCAAGCTGGTCCAATCTGAGACATTTCTAAAATGTACTCTCTTATGTTTCCTTTACCTTTATACCTCATGGAAACAAGTTTACTCAAAAGAGTACTAGTTTCCGCCTTTTCGTTTTGTGCAAAACGTTTTTCAAAGCCCTCAAGGAAAACTTTGGCATTATTTTCTTCAGTCATAGTGCCCCTAAAAGATTCTGGAATTGCACGTTTCATGATCATAAGACTCATGCGATTTGAGCGTTCTCACTTCTCCATCTCCTTCTTGTCATCAGAAGAAGATGTATCCTCAAGAGAAGCATGTTTCTCAATCCGAAGTGCAAGGTCTAGATCAATGCAACCGAGAACTATCATAATGTTTGAATTTTAACTTTAGTATACAGATTCAAAATAGGCAAATCCCATTACAAGATACCTAGCACAACATTGATTTTAGTCTTTGGACAGAAAATCAACTTATAATTGGTACTCTTGGTGTAGTAATCAAATATTGACAATAAACTCCTGTCAAATATCAAGCCTTCTTTTGGGCCGACTTAATATTCACATGGAAAACTTAATAATTGTCACATATTTATTACCACAAGCATGCTCGAATTCCTGCCAAATAACAACCTTCCTTTGGGCCGGTGTTAAACGCATGGAATACGAACATACAGAGTCATCTTATATCTTAAAATCAATCAATCTTCACAAAAGAGGTTACTTTGGTAACATAATGTTTCAATTGATTAATTTAAAATATGAGATGCAAAATTAATTAGTTCTTTAAGCCATATATTGAATCTCAACCGAAAATTACATATTTATAATGTAAAATCTGAATATTAATGGACAAAACATTAATGTACAATTAAAATCTGAAAACTTAAGACGTTTCTTTGATAATGAAAAACGTTTCTTTAATAATTGTACATTATGTCTTCATTAATATGTTAATTATAAAAAACGTTTCAATAAATAATGCAAGACTAATTATGTCTCCATTAATGATAAAACGTCTCTTGAATAATGGAAAAACGTTTCTGTAATTAATGGAAAAACGTTTCTTTAATAATGCAAGATTAATGTTTTAATATTAATCTTGCATTATGACTCCATTAATATCTTAATTAAATAAAAAAACGTTTCAATAATAATGAAAAACGTTTCTATTAATTAATTTTGCATTATGGTTTCATTAATGTCACCATAAAAATGTTTTTAATAAAAAAAATGTTATCTTTATAAAAAACGTTTCTGTCTTAATTTATTCCAGGACCTTTTGCGGCGACGAACGCTGCCACTAAACCCATAGAAGTCGCTGCTAAATTATTAGTGGCGACTATGTATTGAAACTGGAGTGGCCGTCACTGAAGGTTATTTGTGGCAACATTTGAGATCGCCACTCAACGATAATAAACTTAATGGGGCTTTCAACAAAAGGCTTAATCAAGGAATCACGTTCAACAATCGAAATTAGGCAATTTATTTCAACATTTCAATTCATATGGTGATAACATTGTATCGAAATACTAAAGTTTATCATCAACAAATCATTCATGAAAGCATGCTATATCAAGGTACTAGAATTTCAAAATCAAAATTCTATCTTAATTTAATCATAAAGCTTTATAATATTGAATTCATGAACTTCCAAATGACCCAATTCGAAGGAAGCTCTGATACCAATTGTTAGAATAAATCTGACTATAACACTTTAGCCTTCATATCGAATTATTTGGAACTAAAACATAAGCGGAAGCGTACCTGAATCCATTGGTGGAAGCTCCTTAATCCGGCTTGGAGATTGTCCGGGTTTGGCTTTCCACTTGATGTGCAAGACAAAGGATTTGCTCTCTAATTTCAATGGGAAGAAGAAGAGAATTAGTCTTTTATCAAATGGGAACCATAACCCCCTATTTATAAGCATGTAACCATAGTTACATGTATGTAACCTTAGTTAGCCCATCATTAACTAAGGTTACTCTATATGGGTATCTACACATAAATTAGTCTTACACTTTATATGACAATGTATTGGCCTCCTTAATAATAATGTCCATAAGACCACTAATTTAGGCCAAACCAAAAGATAGCACATAACATATAATTAATCCATATATTGTCCATATGTATATAGTACAAGTCCAAATGTCTAACAGAAATTTCTTATTTCCTCAGTGTAAGTTTATTGAAAGACTGAATAAGCATTTGTTTTTGTAATTTTATATGCGGTTGATTTATATGAAAAAAGGCTATATTGGCAGCTCAGATGTTGGAAAGTTCAATTCTGGAAGAGTAAAACATTCTCATTTTCTAGGTGTATTCTTTTTTCAATCCGATGAGTACTTATTCATATAATACTATATGGGTTGATTTAATGTGAAAGAAGACTCTTTGGGAAGCTGCAATTCTAGTTTAATAATGGATCAAATAGTGGTCATCTTCTCTGGTTTCGCTGCTTAAATTTGTAAAGATAGTCGTGAGGAAATAGATATGAAACAATACAATTCATTTCTGCGCAGTCTTAGAAGCTGAGCTCATTAGATTTGCTCCTTTCCCTCTTTTTTTCAGCAAGGAGAAAGAACCTTATTCTGTGGATTCTTATATCTGGATCTTGACATTTTTATATTCATTTTTGCTCATTATGCAGGAAATATCCCTCTCTGGAGGCAGATACCAAAACTGTCTTAGAGAAATTCGAGCTCGTGCCAGTGACGTTGAGGATGAGAATAAGGGTATCAAGATCGCGAAAAAGGATTGGCAGAACCTGCATGTGCATATTGCTTCTTACAATAATTTTCCTACTGCTGCTGGTTTGGCTTCCTCGGCTGCTGGTTTTGCCTGCCTAGGTATGATTGACAATTTCTTAACTTCTCTTTTTGATAACCAAGAAATCCCGAAGGTCAATGGCACATGGTTCGACACTCTAATCATGGGCTTTGCCCTCAACTTCTGCCCTCAGATATCATGCTTTTGTATAGTAATCAACAATAAAATTCTTAAGAAGGCTGACTTAATCTTCATTTCACCAAATTTCATAATGAACTTTTATTATCTTTATAGACAAGGGCCGAAGAAGATAACATATAAGCAGAAGCTCCATCTCAACGCAGTCATGAACCTGCATATGTAATATAGATTGGCAACCTTGGATAACTCTTACCACTAACTCACCACCAACATGGATACCAAATAAGGCAACATTCACTAGAACCCAAGAAGCTCAAATCAATAGATAAATGCACTACCTTATCAGCAACTTCATTCTTTTAAAGGCCACTTACAAGATATAAAAGTTACACAACATAGCTTTCGTTACCGGAAAAGGAGCAATGTTAGAAAGAAGTTGATTTGCAATTTGCATCAAGCACATTACTTGGGTCACTATATAATATGCATGAATAGAAAATGGTAACATAGATCATCTTGTAAAAGAAAGAGTGTGGACAAAAAAAGCTAACACTTTCCATCTAAGTTGCTTGCACTATTCACGTTCGGTGTTGTACCCGAGTCGACACAATGTAAGTGTAGGTGTGGGATCCTGTACCAGATCTGTTCATTCGATTTTGGGTACTTAGGCTAAGATCGACAGAGAACAACAACAACAACAACTACCCAGTATACTCCCACCAGGTGGGGTCTGGGGAGGGTAATATGTAGACAAGCCTTACCCCTACCCGAAAGGGCAGAGAGGCTGTTTCCAATCGACCCCCGGCTCATAGGATAAAAGGAAAAACAGCAGTAAAACAAAAACAAAGACAAAAACACAAGCAATAGAGCATTAGTAACTCCAGCAGAAATAACGTAAATAGCGTAAATAATTATCTAAACATACGAAACATAAATACAATCGCATGCAATAATATCATACAGTAACTACCACAACTAACAGCCATAGGGGGGACATAAGCTAAAACACAAATCATCTATGGGTAATCCTGCTGACCCACACCCAACCCCGGATGAGGCGTACGCAAAACTCTAGGAGCCCCTATCCTACAACCCTGATTCTAGACCTCCAGACTTTCCTATCAAGGGTCATGTCCTCGGAAACCTGTATTCTAGTCATGTCCTGCCTAATCACCTCTCCCCAATACTTCTTAGGCCTCCCTCTGCCTCGCCGACCGCCAACAACCTCCAGCCGCTCACAGCTCCTCACCGGGGCATCGAGGCTGTTAGAAGTCTAACTGTATTAGAAGTCTAGTCTAAACTGTATTAGGAGTAGGCTAGGTTATGTGTATTATATATAGGGCTCATTGTATCATGTTTACATATCAATTATATATTCTTCTCCCGTACCTTCTCACATGGTATCAGAGCTTTGGTGAGAATAGTATAGATGTGCATCATTCCAGCTACTTCCAGGAAGAAGACCTCGTCGCCGTGCAATTTTCCGTCGACTAAACAATCTGTCAGTATACCTAAACTACCTTTTCTGGTGGTGTTGTGCAAAATCCGAGACCACCGCGAGGTTCGGCTCACAATTCCGACCAAACCCCAGAAATTTCTCCGGCAGAAACCCCGTCACGCGCTCCCACGCGCCACCACAGCTGTCGGCGCGTCAGACCACGCGCCGGCGCGTGTGGCTGTTTCCGGCCATTTTTTGGCTTCGCTCCTTCAGAACAGATTGCTCGGAATACAATTCCGACCCTACCCATCCACTTTTTGTTCGATTCCGACAACTTTGATTTTTTCCGGCGACCTACAGTGATTTTTCCGGCAGCTACAGTACTTTCCGGCCAATATTTCTTCAGGACAGTTTGCTCCTACTTGAATTCCGAGCCTATCCATATTTTTACTTTTCAATTCCGACTACAGTGCTTTTCCGGCAGCTACAGTGCTTTTCCGGCAGCTACAGTGCTTTTCCGGCAGCTACAGTGTTCCTTTTTTCCGGCAGCACCAGTTTTCAGTCCTCTGTTCAGTTTCAGCGAGTTTTCAGTTGATAATCCAACGATGTCTTTGGGACTAGATGCTTTCGGGCCTAAAAACCAGGGTTCTGGCAGTTCCGGCATTATGATTACCTCAGAACCTTTAATGGGAGGTTCAAACTACCTAGCTTGGGCTTCGTCTGTCGAGTTGTGGTGTAAAGGCTAAGGTGTTCAGGATCATCTAACCAAAGAGTCTAGTGACGGAGATGCAAAAGCCAAAGCACATTGGGAGAAGATTGATGCTCAGTTATGCAGTATTTTGTGGCGATCTATTGATTCCAAGTTGATGCCCTTGTTTCGTCCATTCCAAAAATGTTATTTGGTTTGGGAAAAGGCTCGTACTTTATACACTAATGACACATCTCGTTTCTATGATGTGATATCGCGGATGACAAATTTGAAGAAACAGGAATTGGATATGTCTACTTACTTGGGTCAAGTGCAGGCAGTTATGGAGGAATTTGAGACGTTGATGCCAGTTTCTGCTAGCGTTGCAAAGCAGCAAGAGCAACGACAAAAGCTGTTTCTAGTTCTTACTCTTGCTGGGCTTCCTAATGATCTTGACTCAGTACGCGATCAGATTTTGGCTAGTCCGACTGTCCCCACAGTTGATGAATTATTTTCTCGCTTACTTCGCCTTGCTGCAGCACCAAGTCACCCAGTGAGCTCATCACAGACACTTGATTCATCTATCCTCGTCTCCCAATCCGTGGACAATCGGGCTTCTCATACTATGGAGTATAGACGAGGAGGAGGTCGTTTTGGAAGATCTAGACCCAAGTGTTCTTATTGTTATAAACTTGGTCACACTCGTGATGTGTGCCATTCTTTACATGGTCGACCAACAAAAAATGCTTATGTTGCTCAGACCGAGCCTACAGGTAACCAGGGATTTTCTGTATCTGAAAGGGAGTATAATGAGTTCCTTAAATATCGAGCAAGTAAGCAGACGTCTCCACAAGTAGCCACTGTTGCTCAGCCTGATACTTCTGTTGCAGGTAATTCTTTTGCTTGTGTTTCCCAGTCTAGTCCTCTTGAACAATGGGTGGTGGACTCAGCTGCTTCTGATCATATCTCTGGTAATAAATCCCTTTTGTCAGATATTACGTATTCACAGTTTCTTCCCAACGTTACTTTAGCTAATGGGTCTCAAACTAAAGCAAAAGGAGTTGGACAAGCAACTCCTCTACCCTCTGTCACTCTAGATTCCGTCCTTTATGTCCCTGGCTGTCCTTTTAATCTTGCATCTGTGAGTCGTTTGACTCGTGCCCTCCATTGTGGAATATACTTTATTGATGACTCTTTTATTATGCAGGACCGCAGTACGGGACAGACGATTGGAACAGGACTTGAATCAGACGGACTCTACTACCTTAACTCCCTAACATCCTCTAAGGCCTGTCTAGCTGCAGATCCTCCAGACCTACTTCACAGTCGTTTAGGACATCCTAGCTTGTCCAAACTTCAGAAGATGGTGCCTCGTTTGTCCAGTTTATCCACATTAGAGTGTGAGTCATGTCAGCTCGGGAAACATACCCGCGCCTCCTTTCCTCGTAGTATTGAGAGTCGTGCAGAATCTGTTTTTTCTTTAGTTCATTCGGATATATGGGGTCCTAGTAGAGTATGTTCAACCTTAGGATTTCGTTATTTTGTTAGTTTCATTGATGATCATTCAAGATGTACTTGGATTTTCTTAATGAAAGATCGTTCTGAGTTGTTTTCTATATTCCAAAATTTTTGTGCTGAAATTAAAAATCAATTTGGTGTTTCTATTCGCACCCTTCGCAGTGATAATGCCTTAGAATATTTGTCCTCTCAATTTCAGCAATTTATGTCCTCTCATGGAATTATTCATCAGACCTCTTGTCCTTATACCCCTCAGCAAAATGGGGTTGCAGAAAGAAAGAATAGGCACATTATTGAGACTGCTCGCACACTTCTCATTGCATCTCATGTTCCGCTGCGTTTTTGGGGCGATGCAGTTCTCACATCTTGTTATTTGGTTAATCGGATGCCTTCATCTCCCATCCAAAATCAGATTCCGCATGAGGTATTGTTTCCTCAGTCACCCTTATACTCTGTCCCCCCTCGTGTGTTTGGGAGCACTTGTTTCGTTCATAACTTAGCTCCTGGGAAAGATAAGTTAGCTCCTCGTGCTCTCAAGTGTGTCTTCCTTGGTTATTCTCGTGTTCAGAAGGGCTATCGTTGTTATTCACCTGATATTCGTAGGTACCTTATGTCAGCCGATGTCACATTTTTTGAGTCTAAGCCTTTCTTTACCTCTTCTGACCATTCTGACCATCTGGCTATATCTGAAGTTTTATCTATCCGGCCTTTAGGGAGTCTATATCTCCTCCTTCACCTTCCGCTACAGAAGTCTTACCCATTCCAAACGTTGGACCACCTACTGTGGCTCCCCCTAGACTCCATGCACAAGACACTCCACTCTTAACATATCATCGTCGTCCTCGCCCAGCATCCGGCCCGGCTGATTCACTTCCTGCACCTGACCCTGCTCCTACTGCGGACTTGTCTCTTCCGATTGCACTTCGGAAAGGTATACGGACCACCCTTAATCCTAATCCCCATTATATTGGTTTAAGTTATCATCGTTTGTCATCACCCTATTATGCTTTTCTATCTTCTTTGTCCTCTGTTGCCCTCCCTAAGTCTACAGGTGAAGCATTGTCTCATCCAGGGTGGCGACAGGCTATGACTGACGAGATGTCTGCTTTACATGCGAGTGGTACTTGGGAGCTCGTCCCTCTTCCTTCGGATAAATCTACTGTTGGTTGTCGTTGGGTGTATGCAGTCAAGGTTGGTCCAGATGGTAAGGTTGATCGTCTTAAGGCTCATCTTGTGGCCAAGGGGTATACTCAGATATTTGGGCTTGATTACAGTGATACCTTCTCTCCAGTGGCTAAGATAGCATCAGCCCGCCTTTTTCTCTCTATGGCTGCTGTTCGCTATTGGCCCCTGTATCAGCTGGACATTAAAAATGCATTTTTACACGGTGACCTTGAAGATGAAGTTTATATGGAGCAACCACCTGGGTTTGTTGCTCAGGGAGAGTCTCGTGGCCTTGTATGTCGCTTGCGCCGGTCACTTTATGGTCTAAAGCAGTCTCCTCGAGCCTGGTTTGGTAAGTTTAGCACTGTTATCCAGGACTTTGGCATGACTCGGAGTGAAGCCGATCACTCTGTATTCTATCGGCATTCTGATTCACGTCTCTGTATTTATCTAGTGGTCTATGTTGACGACATCGTTATTACCGGCAATGACCAGGATGGTATTACTAAATTGAAGCAACATCTCTTTCAACACTTTCAGACTAAGGATCTGGGCACACTAAAGTATTTTCTGGGTATTGAGGTCGCACAGTCTAGCTCAGGTATTGTGATCTCACAACGGAAGTATGCCTTAGATATTCTTGAGGAGACAGGAATGACAGGTTGTAAACCTGTTGACACTCCAATGGATCCGAATTCTAAACTTCTTCCAGGACAGGGGGAGCCTCTTAACGATCCTGAAAGATATAGGCGGTTAGTTGGTAAACTAAATTATCTTACAGTGACAAGACCTGACATTTCCTTTCCTGTGAGTGTTGTGAGCCAGTTTATGGGTTCGCCATGTGATAGTCATTGGGATGCAGTTGTTCGCATTCTTCGGTATATAAAATCAACTCCAGGTAAAGGTTTATTGTTTGAGGATCGAGGCCATGAGCAGATTGTTGGATACTCCGATGCTGATTGGGCAGGATCGCCTTCTGACAGACGTTCTACTTCTGGATATTGTGTCTTAGTAGGAGGAAATTTGGTATCTTGGAAAAGCAAGAAACAGAATGTGGTTGCTCAGTCTAGTGCAGAAGCAGAATATCGAGCAATGGCTATGGCGACATGTGAGCTTGTTTGGGTCAAACAGTTGCTCAAAGAGCTGAAATTTGGTGATGTTAGTCAGATGGGACTTGTGTGTGATAATCAAGCAGCTCTTCATATTGCGTCAAATCCAGTGTTCCATGAGAGAACTAAGCACATTGAGATTGACTGTCACTTTATCAGAGAAAAGATACTCTCGGGAGATATTGCTACAAAGTTTGTAAAGTCAAATGATCAGCTTGCAGACATTTTCACCAAGTCCCTCACTGGTCCTCGTATTAACTACATATGTAACAAGCTCGGTACATATGATTTATATGCACCAGCTTGAGGGGGAGTGTTAGAAGTCTAACTGTATTAGAAGTCTAGTCTAAACTGTATTAGGAGTAGGCTAGGTTATGTGTATTATATATAGGGCTCATTGTATCATGTTTACATATCAATTATATATTCTTCTCCCGTGCCTTCTCACAGAGGCTTTTCCTCCGCACATGCCCGAACCACCTCAGCCTCGCTTCTCGTATATTCTCATCCACCGGGGCCACCCCCACCTTCTCTCGAATAACTTCATTCTTAATCTTATCTAGCCTGGTGTGACCGCACATCCACCTAAGCATCCTCATCTCCGCAACCTTCATTCTCTGAACATGAGAGTTCTTCACGGGCCAGCACTCCACCTCATACAACATCGCAGGTCTAATCACGACTCTATAGAATTTCCCCTTGAGTTTGTGTGGAACTTTCTTGTCACACAGGACTCCTGATGCAAGCCTCCACTTTGACCACCCCGCTCCTATACGATGAGTGACGTCCCCGTCAATCTCTCCGTCCCCCTGAATCACAAACCCAAGGTATCGGACACTGTTCCTCTTGGCGATGGCATGGGAACCAATCATCACGTCCCTGCCTACTTCGCTCGGCTCGGCGCTAAACTTGCACTCCAGGTACTCTGTCTTAGATCTGCTTATTTTGAAACCTTTAGACTCGAGAGTCTGTCTCCATACCTCTAAGATCGACAGAGAATTCAGAATATATACAATAATTTCTGAAATCAATATAAAATCTAGGGTGAAATTGAAAAAAATGGAATACCTTAGTATATAAAATTTCTATGTCCGTCCTTATACTTTTATCTCTTTCTCGGATTCTTCTCTTGATCAATATTTTCTCTTTCTAGGAATACCTAGTAAGTTTTGCTCATAATGTCTAATAATTTAGACATATTTTTATAACTGTATTTTTTAGATATTTGAATTACTTCTCGAATCTGCATATACTTGGATCCGTACCACCGAATCATAATGGACCTGACCTCTAGATCCTCACTCGTATCGAACATCCACATCCGAGTCCGAGCAACTTAGCTTTCCATTAATTAAATATTCTATCAAGGGTTTGGAAATATTTTCCATGCCAAGCAACATGATATGTTACTGATCCTAGAACCTAGGTCATGTTACAAGCTAAAAACAATACATGCAACACTCAGAAGATATCCAATTTATCCTAATGCCTTTTGTCAAACGGGAAAAAGTACAAAATTATGGAACACTCCAGAAAATGCAAGATCTTTGATGTTTGCTGGTTGAAGTCAAATATTAGATTTAGCAACCAAAGCCTCAACAAAATGTCCAGCATTATATACTTAAAGAAACAAATTACTTTCAAGTATTAAAAACCATACAAAATGCTTATTCACCGGAAAATGAAGTAAATTACACAGTTAGATCAGATTCCAACACGTGTAAATACTACATGAACACTATGCAAGTCCATGCAGAAAAGAATTTTCTAAAACACTTGATCGGAGTACTCCAATTACTTTTCAAGGTTAATTTATGATCCTCGACTAACTTATGTCTCCTATATGCAGTTTTCTCCCTTGCAAAATTGATGAATGTGCAAGAGGACAACGGGAAGCTTTCTGCTATAGCACGGTAATTCATATCAGTCGTGAATACTTCCTTTAGCTGGTTTTGTTTTTCTATATTTCGTGTCAAAAAAGATTAAAATCAGGTTGAGGTTACAACATATAGTGCATCTATCTTTCTCTATTCCACTGCCCATTCAATAACTTAAATAATAATCAAAGTGACAAACTTCATTAATTCACGCACAGGCAAGGTTCGGGAAGTGCTTGTCGAAGTTTGTACGGAGGATTCGTCAAGTGGATCATGGGAAAAGTATGTCGAGCTCCTAACTTCGTGTTGTAACATCTCTCGACATGTATTATATCTTTTTTAGTCTTTTTTCTAAAAAAAATTCCCAACGTATAAAGGAGGAAAATGGTAGCGATAGCATTGCTGTTCAGCTTGTAGACGAAAAGCACTGGGATGAGCTTGTTATCATCATTGCAGTGGTATGTCCTTTCCATCCAAATTATGATTGTTTTTTGGAAAACTCAGCAATTTCTATGTTATTGCTAGGCAGTGAGAAGGGAGAATTTTTTTGTCTCTCTCTGTTTCTCCTATCCGGATTCGAAAATATCAAATGGAAAATGTATATAAGGCTCAAAAACTTATGTATAACTAGTAAATACTCACACTATAAGATAAAATATTAAAGTATATACAAGTTAAAAATTTCACACATTCAAGTTAGTCATTTGTGATACAAAGTTTTAAAATATGATAAAGTTATACCATTGTAAATTTGAAAAGATGAAATAATAACTTAAAAACTTGGAAAGTAGATCCATTACATTTCTAATGTCATGACCCTACAAGGAAATAACAATGTTTTTAAAATTTTTGGAGCTTCTTAACAAAGATGGTAGTTTTCTTATAGTAAATAATTTTGTATTAAATAAAAAATTCAAATGACAAATACCAAAAATATGAAGTTTTTTAATGATATAATTGTAACTATAATTTTATCCAATATGTAATACACCTATGAAGGATAGAAAATTTGATCAACATTTTGTATTGGAGTTTCATGCTTTATATAATAGCATAAATAATATACATTTCTTATAGTTACAAATTTCTAATTATTATATAACTGTTTTTATAATTGCTTCATCAGTAAACTATGTATAAACTTTTATATTTAACAGACATAAGAGGTTTCAATTTTTTTTTAGATTTGGTTGAGGTTGTTCAAATGAGTGAGTAAATTAAGTTAAGTTTCTATTAATTTGTAAATATACCTACCCCCTTGGTTCTAGTTTTTCCTTTTTTTCACTTACATTCATTCTATTTGCTTTTTCCTGGTTATGACGATTTCTTTTTTTAATTTCAACTCAATTTTTCTGAATAAACTGTCTCTATTTCTCATTAAAAGAAATATATGGAGGAATTAATTCTTAAAGAGATTAATTTATAGCTTTAGATCTCAAAGAGTTAGAAGAGTGAACTTTAAATAAAAATATACATGAATTTATTAAAAAATAATATGACATATAAATTTTGGCTTTTGGCACCGATTTTATTGAGCCGGCCTGAAATCTTTCTAATTTCAAATTTTGGTTTTGTTGTTTCTGTTTTCCACGATTTTGCAAGACTTTTTTTAAAGTGGTTATAAACATTTCCATAATGAATTTGTCAATTTGCAGTTGCATAAATCTTAGCTCCATGACACAAAAAAAAAAATGGGGAGAAGAATTTGGAAAAGCAGGAACAACCAAACACTACTTAACTTTGCTTTTTTTATTTCTCCTTATGCTGTCTTGTTCTACTCTCTCCTAGAATGATACTTGCATATGCATTACTTTTGTGCATTTGTGATTTTCAGAATAATATGTGGAACAAAAATCTAACTTAGCCCATTGGAACTGCACTCCTTGAGACCTAAAAATAGGAATATCTTTGTGGGAAATAAGGTTGTAGAGAAGAACTTGGTTTCTATTATTATTCTTCTAACGAGCCCCTTCTCGTAACGAGTCCCTGATTCAAGTTTTAGATATTTGGAAACCCCTTCTTTTAGAAATATCCAGTTCCGTTAACTTGAGTCAATAGTGCTATACTGGGAAGTGGGAAATTGGAAGGGAAAAAGAAAGAATATTCTGCTTTTATTTCCTGCTAACTAATCTAGAACTTTAAGTGCCACATATTTGTGTACTTGTACGTGCTCTGCAGTTTTTATTTCTTTCTTTCCAAATGGAAATCTTATTGCTACTGTACTTCCAACTTCGCACTCATAATTGATTCCTAGTTCTCCAATACCAACATTAAGCTGCTTCCGTAACTCATTATTCTTGATAATAAATTAATGAAGTTTAGTCAATTGAAATACACAAGTGTTGATTATTGGAACAACTTTTGGGTGCATTTTTTGTTTTCAGCTCCACAAAATAAACAGGATTCTGAACTTGTATCATCTTCAAATATAAGATGAGTACGTAAATGATGATGCGACCAGTTTGATCGTGACACTAACTAGTCGAGTTGTGCCTTTTGATCTTTTTCCCTTTAATAATTTCTATTACATGACGTACTTCAGGTGAGCTCACGGCAGAAGGAAACAAGTAGTACCTCAGGAATGCGTGATACTGTTGAAACCAGTGCACTTATAGAACACAGGGCGAAGGTATTCCTTGTACTCTTGATTACATTTGAATTTTGCAGTTTGACACATCTTCAAACAATATTCTAAAAAATCTCCAGCTTATTTTCGTTGGTTCTTTTAATTTAACCTCTGTTAAATTGGTAATGCTGTATCAGATGTTTGACTTTTCATTTTGTATTAAATATTGCAGGAAGTAGTACCAAAACGCATTATTCAGATGGAAGAAGCTATACAAAATCGTGATTTTCCAACTTTTGCTCAACTGACTTGTGCCGACAGCAACCAATTTCATGCAGTTTGCATGGACACTAGCCCTCCTATATTCTACATGAATGACACATCTCATAGGCAAGTTGTCTTAACTTCAGCGTATAGCTTAAGTTGTGTTGCCACGTAATTTTTGTGATCTCTTGTACCGAAAGTGGGAGAAACAAGTTTTGATGATGTGTTAACTTTTCAGGGTAATTGGCTGTGTTGAGAAATGGAACCGTTCAGAAGGAACTCCACAGGTTTTCTACCTTATCATGCTCTTGTTCTAATAGACAATTGCATGATCTAGTTATTCTTCTCTTTTACTGAAGTAATGTTCGGTCACCTATATAAGTTTTGAGTGTGTAAGTGATTTTCAGGGACAAGTTTAGGGTGCAACATATATTCTCCCTTATTTAAAAAAGAGTAATGATTATCCATTTTCCAGAGATTTTTCTTCTTCTTTTCTTTTAATATTCGTAATGGGTGGTGACTGTTTCCTTCATGACATACCTCTCTCCCCAAACTTCGTGTGTTGAAGATTCTGCTAACTCATAATGCATCCAAATATTGTAATTTTCCCTTTTGAGCTGGTTTTGACACTATAACGAGTTCGGAGTTATCTCAAACCTTTTTGAACTCTGATTGACAATTCAGTATCAGGCTAATTAGCCTTGTTGCTAACTATTATTTCAGTTCTTCGCTTTCTCCTGCAAGTTTGATGTCAAAAGTAGGTGTAATCTAGTATGAATAAATGCATATTCCATTTTTAGTAAACATAAAAATGTTTACAGGTTGCATACACCTTCGACGCTGGGCCAAATGCTGTTCTAATTGCACGTAACCGAAAGGCTGCCACACTTATGCTTCAGAGGCTTCTCTTCCACTTCCCTCCAAATTCAGATACTGATCTAAACAGGTATGTTTTCCATCTAAAAGATTCAAAGTTCTAATGTAAGTATGAAGGAAGTGATTTTCGAGAAAATATTTTTCGGGAAATAACTTATTTTTTTTATAGATTATATTGGGAAATATTTTCCAGTTGGTTTGAGAATGGAAAAGTATTTTGCAAAAAAATATTTATTAATGATTGACAATATTATTAACTAACCTATAACGGTTTGATGAAATTTTGAGTATTAAAGATTGATTATAATGTCTATGTGAGACAAGAGGGGTTGCTCTGATGGTAAGCAACCCCCACTTTCAACCGAGAGGTTGTGAGTTCGAGTAACCCCAAGAGCAAGGTGGGAAGTTCTTGGAGGGAAGGATGCCGGGGGTCTATTTGGAAACAGCCTCTCTCTCTACCCAAGGGTAGGGGTAAGGTCTGCGTACACACTACCCTCTCCAGACCCCACTAAGTGGGATTATACTGGGTTGTTGTTGTTTATAATGTCTATGTGCAAGTTAAAGCGGTGATATAAAGTTACGAATTTTGAGGTTATTGTGAAGGAATATGATTTATGCAGAAAAGTAACGGAAAATATTTTCCCTAGAAAGTATTTTCTGGCAACCAAACACTAGAAAATAAAATATTTTCCTCTGTACCAACACACCCCACCAACACACCCCGCCATCAAGGGCGTACATAGGAATTTTTGTAAGCAGTGTCGAAATTTATAGAAGACGATACTTCTAGCCAAGAAATAGTCTTAGTTTATTGGTTTTGTTGAGTCTTACATAAAAATAGTCATGAATTCAATTCTACTTCATCACAATTTTTGTTAGTTTATTGGTTTTGTTGAGTCTTAAATAAAAATGGTCATGAGTTCAATTTTACTTCATCACAATTTTTAACCATAGAGACTCTCAAATATTTACAAAAAAATGTGCTAGTTAAGGTTCGAACCTTTAATATCTTAGAGCAAAATCAAGTACATAAACAACACATCAAAAGACAATTTATGTTAAGTGGTGTCCTTTTTTTCTACTTATCTGTTTCCTCACAGTATTAATACATATATTTAATAAAAAATTTAGACGAAACGATGTCTCGTGATACTGCTTTGTTAAGCGATGTCTCATTGTTCTTTTTTCCCTTGTCTCTCAGCTATGTCATAGGCGATAAGTCGATTCTGAAGGATGCTGGGATTCAGGATATAAAGGATGTGGAAGCATTGCCTCCTCCACCTGAAATTAAGGACAAAGTTCCAGCTCAGAAATACAAGGGTGAAATTAGCTACTTCATCTGCACAAAACCAGGTAGAGGTCCAGTTTTGCTGACGGACGATAGCCATGCTCTCCTCAATCCAGAAACTGGACTGCCCAAGTAAAAGATCAATTTTTTTCTCGTAAGAATGTGCTTAGTTCTCGGGGCAACTCTAATTCTTGAGATCCAAGTGTTGCAGCCTCTTTAGCCTTTAAAAGGTGGAGGCTGCCATTTTAAACTGGTTTTAGAGCTTTTGTTTGTAGCTTAGGTTCCTGTATTGTTTTTCAGTTGAATTAGCTGTGTACTCTTTCATCTTTGAGCAATGAAATAAAAGTCTTCAAAGTTGCTTCTTTTACGCTTTTAGAGAATCGCATATTCATATCAACTCCAAGCAGCTTTCTATTTGATTAATTTTGTGCAATTGGATTGGCGTATTTTCACTTCCACTCGTAAACAACAATAACCCAGTGAGATTGGAAAGGGTAGTGTGTACGCATACCTTACCCCTACCCGAAGGGTAAAGAGACTTATTTTTTATTGATCTTCGCCTCAAGAAGACGAAAAGAGAGAATAGATAAGCAGCGGCAACAGAAAGCATAAAAATAATAACAACATTGTAAGAGCCCGAAAATAGATGGAAAAAGAATAACAATAACCAGTTATAAAAGTCCAATAGTGGATACTACATTAACCACTAGCAGTCTAAGACAAAACACTATTAGACTAGCCTCACACCCAATGCGAAGTAGAAAAACGTTCAACTACCTCCTAATCTTCAACCCTAATGCTCGACCTCTACACTTTCCTATCAAGGGTCATGTCCTCGGAAATCTGAAGTCATATCCTGCCTAATCACATTTCCCCAATTCTTCTTAAGCTTTCCTCTATCTCTTCTCCTAACTGCCAAAGCCAACTGCTCACACTTCCACTCGTAAACAAAATAAAAAATTTAAGAGCTAAACACCGCAAGTCGAAGTGTTAATTAATAGTACCATATAGAGAAAATGATCAAAATGGTCCTTAATGTATCGAGGTTGAACTATTCTAGTTCGTAATATGTATTCTTAACCGATATAGTCCTTAATGTATCAAAAAGTGGACATCTTATATCCTAAATCCTAAAACTAACGGTGAAGGTCAAACAAGGCTGTAAACTACATTCGCACAAATATAGTAACATTAAACAAAGTTAAATTTTTGAAAACAGAAGAAGAAGACGAAGTTAATATTACACCACTTACAAATTGATGTGTGTTTGTAATTAATAATAATATTGCGGAGTAGGGAGTACTCCTAATCTATATAAATAGTGGGATTTCAGATTCATTAAGGCCTCATTTCTTTTTTAAGATTAATAGACATAAATGTTAAATGAAATACTAACTAATCTAATATTCTATCAATAAAATATATAATTTTTTAAAATATGATAGTTGTTGTTGGCTAACGAATGAATGCCGACTAGCGGCGGTGGTTGATGGTAGTTTTGGTTGATAATAGTGGTTCATGCTAGTAGCTAGCAATGATTGGTAGTGGTGTCGATTATGATTGAAAATGGTGGTGGTGGGTGGTGATAGTTGATCATGGAGGGCAGTGGTTTGTGATTGAGGAAGGTGGTGATAGGTTATACTGATGGGCGGTGCCGGCTGTGGTTGTTAATAGTGATGGAGTGGTTGATTGTGGTAGTTGAGGTGGATAAGTATTGACTGTGGGTGAGAATGATGGTGGTCGAAGTGGTGGGAATGGTGGATTGTGATGGTTGATAATGGTGGCGACTATGATTGAGGATGGTGGTGGTGGTAGTTGAGTTGGGTGGTGATGGTGGCGTGGTGGTAGTTGATAATGGTAGGCAGTGGCGGTAGTTAATAATGAATATGTGATAGCATCTTAATGAAATTAAGTTTCTGTTATAGATCTTAATTATACATACCTATTCAGACTCATTAAATGGTTGCGAAGTAAAAAACAAACACATTTAATGATTAAAATTTAAATAATTAAGATTTAAAATTTTAAAATTAATATATTTAATATCTGAAATTTAAATGATTAAGATTGAGACGTTCGTAAAGTGCAAAGAGATGAGGCCTAAAGCTAACTTATTAATCTCCGGCACGTCCTTATCAATTATCATGTATCAATTACCTTTTCAGAGGTTTTTTTATGAGGCATTGACTTGTCATCTTTGCTCTTATTAATATATGATATTATACCGTAATTCTGGCATCACTTTAACCATATAAAAGATGGGACAATGTATTTATACAGAGATAAAGCACCTAAAAGACTAAAATAGCCTTGATTTTTCTTTCTATACTTGAGTTTATTTTAAAGATGAGGGTAAATTTGTAAAAAAAGATTAGCTCGAACAGACTAGAGGCCTAAGATTTATAGAAGAAACATGAGTTGGAAAATGAATTATTTGAAGTTAAAGTTTGGAAAAAATTGCATGGGGGAGATGAGTTTTTGGCTAATATTGGGCAGGTCTATTTTGATCCCCTAAATATAATTCTTAGCATATTTAATTCCTTAAGTATGCTAAAGTGGAATACTTTAGTCGCACTGACATAATGTATTAAAAAACTAACGGTGTTATCCAACTTTGATTCATGAAGCAAATCTTAAGTAAAATATTTCCTCTCCTATTATTGGATAACGCAAATTATCACTTTAGTTTAATATCTTCTAAAATTTTGACCTTGAAAATATCCTTGTCTTTTGTGTCAGTTTTCAATGAGAAAATGACATTGTAAAAATAATAGCCGAAAATATATATATACACATTTAAAAAATTTAGTTGATTTTTTCAAAAAATATATAGATTTTATATATTTTTTGCCTATTATTTTTACAGCAGCTTTAGAGTGTCATTTTCTCATTGAAAATTAGACAGAAAGGGATATTTTCAAGATCAAAATTTTAGAAGATATTAAATTAAAGTGATAATTTGCTTTATCCAATAAAATGAGAGAAACCGTTTTGCTTCAGAGCAGAAGATTTGCTTCATGAATCAAAGTTGGGTAACACCGTTAGCTTTTGAACACATTGTGTCAGTGAGACTAAAGGTATTCCACTTTATCATACTTAAATGATTAAATATGCTCAGGATTATATTTAAGGGACCAAAATAAACCTACCTTAAATAATAATATTGGTCAAAAACTCCAAAGGGAGATCATGACATTCTGATTTTCCATACATGAGTATCCTTAGTATCAATTAGAATGGATGCTTCGGAAATTACTCCTCTTAACACATAAATATGTCATTGACAATGACAGAAAAGCATTTCGGAAATCGGTCTGATTCTATCTCTTTTCGTTCCGTTTGAAGAAAGGAAGGATCCCAAAGTTTGAATCAGAGCTTTGGATTTTTGTTCATCCTTTGTCGTAATAATATCTCCGAGTTTGCCCGTAGATAAATCTTTGCGAGGGGAGATTGGTGCCCCATTATTTATTTTGTTTTCGTCATTTTTTTTATTATTGCAATACAAAGTAAAACCTCCACTATACTAGTTATGGTGGGGATTGGCGCCATATGGAACAAGGCGCTTCGAAGCCAGTACTGCCACTTTCGTTCATAAGAAAATTTCTTGTAAACTAAGATTAGCCTTAGATTAGGTAGGAAAGAGGTTAACGACGTATTCGACCGAGTTTGGAAGAAAAGAAAGGGGCAGCACATTATCCATGTGCAAATGGAGATGCTAATGTTAAAATGGCACTGAATTATTATGAACTACACACTTTCTAAAAAAAATGTATCTAATAGTATTAATTAACATGTGAACCAAACGTCCCCTACCTTAATTGACATATGCTAATAATAACAACATATCTAATATATAATCCTACAAGCGAGGTTTGTGGGAGCCTAATATATGGGTCAAAATTAGGTCTTACGTAGCGAATGCAAATGGATGAAACTAAGGCCGAGGTCGAAACCAAGTATGGTCTAGTTGCGAGGAATCGCTTAAAGGGGGGACCAGTGCCGAGGTCGAGTACAGAGCAATGATTACAAAATTTAGAATGTTTCTGTGACTGTGAATATGAATATTCTGTTGAATATTTCCCCACATTGTACTTTTCTAGGATTTTCTAGGAATAATAGGAAGAGAGAGGAAACAAAAAGGAGATTTGGAACCTTTGTGGAAAAACATCTGGTAAAGAGTTACTATCAGACATATACAAAAAGCTTGTTTTGTCTATATTGTTTGGTTCCATCACATAACATTCCTCTTTAGCTTACAAGATCCAAGAACACATAATTCACTTCACTTGTCTGCTGTCACGTGTTGTAGTCAGAGGAATGAATCACTCATCTCTTCCAACCTTTGGGTGATAGATTACTTCTTATTACGTTTAATATTATTTATCACATTTATTGCATGTTTCCATCCTCGTATTGATTGTTAGTCATAGGGAATTAACTCAACATTTGTCAACTTGAACACGGACTCGTACCGCTTATATTGATTAATTTCAGATCTAGAATTTATTACTTTTAACTTAGATTCACCCCTTATCTCTTTATTAAATTGGTTTAACTAAAAGGGTTCAAACTTTTTGGTCAAACAATTTGGCGACGTCTGGGGGAGGTCCTAGTAAAAAAGTTTAGTTCCTTCTAGATCTAAGAAAAACAACAACAAAAGCTCCCTTTTTTCTTGCTTGCACAAGTTAACAATGGCAGGAAAATGAGAGAAAAGACCGAAAGCAATAATGGTTGTTGCTACCAATCTCTTAGGAACCATCAACGAGATGGACATGGAAGGTGAGGAGGATGCGACGCCAAGCGTCTCACCCAGGCAAAGTGATTCACCCCCTCCTCATGGGAGTGTAACCACTTCACATGAGAAGCGGGCCTCCACATCCATGACGGAAGAAGCATCACCTGCAGTGAGAAATTTATTGAAAGCGTGGCTGACAAGCACCCTAAGTAGTGTAATCGACAAACCCGCTCAAGGGGAGATTATGAGCACCATACAAGTTGACACCCCAATAACCATCAACGAGCAACATGCTCCTCCCTCAACAGGTGACCTCACACCGTTGTTGATGCAGGTAACGACACACTCGTAATTGTTCTAAAGAAAATGAAAAAAATAGAGATTGAAAATAAAGTGCTTCGAGACCAGACAAGGGATCACCAAGAAAGACTTGATAAGATACCAGGCACCCCGAAACTCCTGCCAAAATGGGACATCGGCTGGTTCGTGGCACTGGCATATAGCGAGGAGGAAGCCCCACTGCCATACCCAAAACTTTCAAAATTCCACCATGTCTGAAAATATACGATGGCACAATGTACCGTGAAGACCATATCCTTTATTATGTCACGGTGGTAAAAGGAACCGGCCTATCGAAAGAGCAGGTGCCGTCGGTACTGCTGAAGAAGTTTGGCGAAACCCTAACAGGAGGATACTTAACATGGTACTCATAATTACCAGCACGTTCCATAATGACGTTCGAAGAAATGGCCGACAAGTTCGTCACCGCCCATGCCGGGGCCAAGAAATCAGAAGCAAGAGTGAATGACATATTCGCCGTCAAATAATTGCCCTGCGAAGGGCTCAGGGACTTCCTCGCCCAGTTCAACAGAGTGAGAATGAGCCTGCCGAATGTGTCAGAAGGGACGGTGATAGAAGCCTTTCAAAACGGGTTAAACAGAAACGGGTCAAGGGTGACCAAAAAATTATTAAACAGACTCATGAAATACCCTTCTACCACTTGGGAAAAAATTCACAATGCTTACTGTACCAAGGTCAGAGTAGATGAAGAGGACCTCAATGGTCCAACCCAACGGCTAAGGACAGTCCAAATGGAATCAAGGAAAGATCGTTGGAATGACAGCCAAAGAGATCACACAAGACCACGCCTCAATCGAGAAAGACATCAATCGTACAACAGAGCGACCATCCCGCCATTCCCCCACCAAGGTGAAGGGGTTTCCCGACCACAAATGGGAACTCACTAAAACTAAAGACGTATGCCTCCACTATTATCTGCTCACAATTTTTGTGTGTCTCCTTCAGAAATAGTTAATGCTCTGGAGAAGCTCGGTACCAAGGTGAAATGGCCACAAAATATGAAGTCCGATCCAAATTCTAGAAAGTCGAATGCCCTCTGCGAGTTCCATCCGGAAGGGGGCCACAAAACCCGAGGATTGCATAGCCCTACGACAAGAAGTAGTGAACATGCTCCACCATGGACATTTAAGGGAGTTGATGAGCGACTAAGGGAGAGCCAATTTCACCCATGGACGAGAACCACGAACCAAATCAAAGCCCCCCAAAGACACCCTCCCCTGCCTACACAATCCAAATGACCATATGTGGAGGCGATGAAGCAACAATTAACCATGTGAAGTTCACTACCACACACAAATTGAAGCGGTTGATCACTCATGAACGGTATGATGACCTCGAAGACAATATCATCTTTGATAAGTTAGATACCCACGGTTTAAACTTTCCTTATTTTGATTGCTCTTGTTATTACCTTATGAATTTTAAATATCGACATAAAAATAATCACGGTAGACGATGGCGCGTGTATTATCCGCCCCTGAGTTCTCATAAAAATGAAACTCGAGGATAAGATAATGCCACGCTGCATCACGCTAACATGTTTTAATAATGTAGTTGAGCGAATATCTGGAGAGATAATATTGCTCGTTCTACAAGGGACGTCACTTTGGAAACAACATTTCATGTCATGAACAAAGACAAAAGCTACAACGCCATTATAGAACGACCATGGTTACATGCCATGAGGGCCATACTGTCTCGTTATATCAGGTCATCAAGCTCCCTACCCAATTGGGAGTACTCAACATCCGTGGTGAGCAACACACACCTCAAGAATGCTACCACGTCGCCTAAGATTGCACATACACTAAACAGTTAGGAGAGGAAGGCTCAGTAGCATAGCAATTATCGACGTCGGGGGCCGAGTCCGACCAACAACTAGGCGTCGTTAGAAACGCCGACGTCGTGGAAGCCACAGGGTCAACAGTGGAAGATGTCGATCCCGTCCAGCTGAATGAAAACGACCATAGAAAAAAAGCCTATATCTGCCACAAACTCACGGAATCAGGTAAATTCGATAAATTTTTAACTGACAACGCCGATATGTTTGCTTTCTCCCATGAAGATATGCGAGGTAACCCAAAAGACATTGCAACACACAAGGTGAATGTTAATCCACTCTACCCGCGGGTACGACAAATCAGAAGAAAATTCAATGTTGCAATCATCGAGGCCGTCCACGAAGAGGTGGGAAAATTGCTTGCCAACGGTTCCATTCGAGAATCAAAATACCCCCAATGGATAGCTAACGTGGTCATGGTAAAAAAGAAAAACGGGAAATGGCGCATGTGCGTAGACTTCATGAACCTAAACAAAGCCTACCCGAAAGACTCCTTGCCTCACATCGATCAACTCATCAACGCAACAACATGACATGAGCTATTAAGCTTCCTGGATGCCTATTCAGGCTACAACCAAATCCTCATGGAGGAGGAAGATCAAGAAAAATCCACCTTCATCACTCACTAAGGGACGTACTGCTACAGAGTCATGCCGTTTGGGTTGAAAAATGCAGGGGTGACCTACCAAAGGCTGGTCACCAAAATGTTCAAAGAGCAGCTCTTCAAAACGATGGAAGTCTACATAAACGACGTGTTAGTGAAATCCAAAAGAAAAGAGGACCATATCGACCACCTGAGAGAAGCCTTCAACATACTCAGACGACAAGACATGAAGCTGAACCCCGAGAAGCGTGCTTTTGTCCTAACCTCAGGAAAGTTCCTCGGTTTTATGGTGTCGCAGAGAGGCATCATGGTCAATCTCGACCAAATCAAGGCTATAGAGGGAATACCTGAAATTTTGACCAACAAGAAACAAGTGTATAAGTTGACCGGTCGTATAGCCTTCCTGTTGAGGTTCATCTCACGATCCTTTGACAGATACCACAAATTCTTCAACGTTCTCAAAAAGGACAATGTACTCAAGTGTAATTCCGACTACGTCAATGCCTTAAGAGAACTAAAGTCATACTTGTCCTCACCCCCATTACTCGCCAAGGCAGAACCAACGAAATGTCTCTTAATCTACCTAGACGTGTCCGACGTCGTAGTAAGCGCAGTCTTGGTCCGTGAAAACAAAGGTATGCAATATCCAATCTATTATATTAGTAAAACCATGGTTGATGCCGAAACGAGGTACCCCGACATCGAAAAACTGGCCCTGGCATTAGTCTTCGCTTCACAAATGATTGGACCCTATTTCCAATGCCACCCCATCTCGGTGGTCACGACCAACCCCCTAAGAAACATCTTACATAAAACTGAGCTATCGGGTAGACTGGCCAAGTGGGCCATCTAATTAAGCGAGCACGATATAACATATCAGTCACAAACGGTGATAAAGTCGCAAGTACTTGCAGACTTCGTCGCCGACTTTAGTGCCAATATCACTTGAGACCGAGCGGGAAACCGCCCGTACCTTTCCCAAGTTACCTGACCTATGGGTCTTGTACAACAATTGTGCCTCCAACGCGGCAGGGTCCGACTGGAGCTCGTACCGAGGTCCCAACATGCGAAGTCATTTGCCAGTCCACACGGTGTCTTGGCATGACCAACAATGAGGCTGAGTATGAGGCTATAATTGCAGGACTAAAACAAGCTCTCAAGTATAGAGCACAACGAGTCATCCTCCAATGTGACTCACAACTCGTTGTCAACCAAGTCACATGGACTTTCCAAATAAAAGAGAAAAGGCTACAAAAATATCAGGCGGAAATTCATAGGCTACTGTACGAGTTCGACAAGTGCAAACTTGACCAGATACCCTAAGCACAAAACATCGAAGCAGACGGCCTTGCCAAATTAGCAACGGCCACCAAGAACATAAGCGAAAAAGAAAACGTGATTCACCCTCCTCTGTTCGTTGATAGACAAAATTGAGGTACGCATTATAAACTTGACATAGGACTGGCGCAACCATATTATATCATATATGTAGGAAAGGTTGCTCCCATCCAACAAAAAAGAAGCTAAGAAGCTCTGAATGCAGGTGACCTGATACAACATCATCAACCATTAGCTATACATAAGAACGTTCGCGGGTCCATTGGCAAAATGCCTAGGGACAAACCAAACTAGGGGTGTCTTCGAAAAAGTACACGAAGGACATTACGGAGCACATACCGGTAATAAATCCCTCGTTATATGCCTCATACGATCCGGCTATTGCCGGCCTACCATGAAAAAGGAAGCTGCCGACTACGTTTGAAAGTGTGAAAAATGTCAAAAATATGCTCCAATGATTCACTAGGAGAGCGAGCACCTCCATTTCGTCATGTCAACTTATCCATTCATCAAGCGAGGGATGGAAATAGTCAGACACCTTCCAGAGAGATGAGGTAAATATATAATTGTTTTATTTTAACTAACTATTTTTTCCAGTGGGTAGAAGCATGTGCATTCGACCAAATACGTGAACAGGAAGTTATCACATTCATATGGAGAAACATCATGTGTCGCTTCAACATCCCCAAAGAAATTAGTTGAGACAACGGACCCCAGTTCACCGGAAAAAAGACCGCCAAATTCTTCGAGAAATGGCACATCTAACGAATAATCTCTACGTCATATCACCCCGCCGGCAATGGTAAGGCAGAATCCTCCAACAAAATAATACTGAACATCATGAAGAAGAAGCTTGAGGATGCCAAAGGATTGTGGCCGGAAATTCTACCGGAAGTGTTATGGGCATACTGCATCATGCCAAAAACAAGCATAGGAGAAACGCCATATTCACTAGTCTACGAGACTGACGCAGTGATACCAGTTCAAGTCGGGGAGCCAAGTTTAAGATACTCTAACAAGAGCGGACCAAGTAACGATGAAAGCAGAAAGTAAGACCTTGACGAAATAGATGAGCAAAGAGACATGGCCTACGTAAAAATGATAGCTCAAAAACAATAAGCATAAAGGTACTACAACGAAAATGCCAAAGTCAAACCACTCAAGGTAGGGGATTATGTGCTTAAAGCCAAAAGACAAGCGAGCAAAGACCCACGAGAAGGTAAACTAGGAAGCAATTTGGACGAACCATACAAAATTACAGCAACAACAAACAAAGGGTCATTCCAACTAGAAACAATGGAGGGAAAATTACTACCAAACATTTGGAACATCGCCCACCTTAAATACTTCAACTTCGAAAGATGGACGTCCTCCAAGTCGTACTCTTTTTTCTCTCACCCGAGTTTTGTCCCAATTGGATTTTCTCGGGGAGGTTTTTAATGAGGCGACGAAGGGGGCTCCTCGAAGTTTAGGTATTTTGTTCATCGCCCCACCAATCGACTACTTCTCTAGGTTGGGCGATGAAAGGACTAGATAAACCGGTACTCCTCAAATGTATGTACGGACCGAAAAGGAAGGTAATATTCTCCAATGAATAAACAAAGCAGTAATTCTTACACCTCCACAAAATTAGCACGTCACGCCAACGTAAAAGGCAATATAAATCCGACCTCATTTAAATCAATATACATTTGAACTCGCTCGAATTAACTTACATTCGACCTCGCTCGAATTAACTTACATTCAACCTCGTTCAAATCAATATACATTCAACCTCGCTCGAATTAACTTACATTTGACCTCGTTCAAATCAATATACATTCGACCTCGCTCAAATGAACTTACGTTCAACCTCACTCGAATCAATATACATTTGACCTAGTTCGAATCAATATACATTCAACCTTGTTCGAATCAATGTACATTCACCCTCGATCGAATTAACGTACATTCGACCTTGCTCGAATTAACTTACATTCGACCTTGTTCGAATCAATATACATTCGACCTCACTCGAATTAACTTACATTCGACCCCACACGAATTAACTTACCTTCGACCTCGTTTGAGTCAACGATCTCATCCGAAGTGAACCGAAAGTCGGGGACTTTCTCACAAATGATCTCACAACAAAAAAAAGAGAGAAAGAAGATCCATAAATACAGAACAAAAGATAACTATTTCATTGAAATCATTCCATTCCAATACATTTTTTACAAAGGGCTGGAAAGATGCACCCACAAAAATCCAAAACACGAATAAGACAAAACCAGGTACAAAGACTTCATGCTGCATCATCTCCCCCATCACTAACATCGCCGACATACTCATTGTCCTACCAAGGGTCGGAGGCAAGCCTATCCAAAGCGTCTTCATCATCGTCTCTTCCAGGCGTATAGGGATCTTAACCACATGCCTCACGGGCTGTACGCGTCTTAACACGAACATCCTCAAATTCAGCCTCAAAAATCTTCCCAGCCATCTTCAGAGACCTATATATGTCAAGTTGAGCCTCAGCATGAACCCATATTTCATACAACTCCCGTGACACACCGGGAGCAACAGAAGTATGAGAAGAGGATGGTCGAGCCTGCACCTGTGCCTTATCAGCCCCTAGGGCGAAAACCCGCTCATTCATCTGAGACAGCTCTGCCTCCAAATCCCCAATACTCTCCTCAAATATCGCTACCTTAAACGCTGAAGTTTCTTCCTTAGTAGCTCGCTCAGACCTGCAAACATGAAGGGTTTCCCCTAGGGCTGCTACCTCTAGCACATTGATCATTCTTGCTTTCTCGGCTAGACCCAACTCTTCAACTCTTGTGCTCAACTTATCCTGCAAGTTGATGATCCTTGTTTCGCCCTACTCGAGCTCGGCCTTTAAAGATGCCACCTTCGCTTAAAGGTCATCATTTTCGGCCGTCATTCCCTTACTCACCTTGAGCACATCCTCCCTAGCCTTCAACGCCTCCTCAAGCATACTAAATCGTTCGATCTGGTTAAGAAAGTCAACTAGCATTCGATGCTTAGAACGACACTCTCTGTACTTGGACACGATCTTCTAGAAAAGGGCCTTCCTTCGCTCTTCCCACCGGTCATGCTCAATTTCCATGATGAGGGTTTGACATGTAAAAGAAGATAGGTCAGCGGAAGCAAATTACACATACGAAATGAATCAACCTACAATGGGAAAAGCAAACTCACTCGCAAGGCCATGCCAGATATACCCAACGACATATCCGGATCCCTCAGCGACTGTAGCTTCCTATTCTCAGAATTTGCACACAGAGGAGCGAAGGGTGGTACCACCCATTTCGAAATGGCCAAGAGATCCTAATCTACGGGAATGACTATGTGCCGATCAGGCCCCTCCGTCCTTATATACACTCGGACGTACCTCTCTTCAAAAGCCCGCACCTCCTCAGGGTCGATATCAGAGCCCGACCCATCATCCTCCACGAGGACGGCTCTATCCATCACATCCACGGATGATGAGCCTACACCATCTGTTCGTGTAGATTCCCCTCTGACATAGGTCCCTTCAACCTCTGACGGCCCTCCTCCGGTGACGATAGCCGGTGTAGGAGAAGCCTCAATGCCCAGTAAAGGTGCCGCCTCCGTGCTCAAATCAATGGACCTTTCTAACTCGGTATCAGCAACATCAACCCTTCCAGTCTCCACCCTCCACATTTTCCTCGATACCATCTGCCCCTCGTCATGAGATTACTCTTCAATTAGGTTCAGGAAAAGGTGATCAGAGGTCTCAGCCGATGTGACGGTTACCCGTGGGGTGGAATTACCCAACTTCGGAGCTAGAGTTTTATTCTCTCGTATAAACTCAGCTAGTACAAATTGCATTTCAAATGATGCGATCGCCTTGCAAAATGCAGGCACCGGAGCCCTCATCTTCTTGGAAGCCCGCCGACCTGACACGAAAAGAAAATTATGTTTAATAAAAATGCCAACAAGACAATAATAAGCTATAATGAGAACAATAGAAAAGTAAATTAGACTCACTAGTCGAAGACTTGGGGCCAAACAGCCTATTAAATGACAATCAATCGCGGATCCACACAGTATGAGGTAAGACGCGAGTCACCTAGTCTTCATTGTCAGGAACCAATGGAGGTGGACGTTTACCAGCTGAAAGTAGAGAGTCACGAGCAAGTCAGAAACAAAAGAGGAGGGATAAACAAAACACATGACGAACGCTAAGAGGCCCTTATGATTAAAGTTCCACCACTCAAGGAACCCGTATGGGCCCACCACTACAAGCTCGTTCATGGAGAAGAAGTAGATGCACTAGAACCGGCGGTTCGCCTTATCATCTATCCCTCACCAACCCTTTGGTCCGGCGATGACGGAGATGAACCAGCGTGCCTTTATAGAAATTAGGCATGACGAGGTGCAGCAGATGATGAATGGAGACTTCGCAACCGACCAACTCTACAAACTTCGTAAACATCCAAAAGGCTTTATATAGGTATGGGGAAAGCTGTGCCGGGAAGACGCTATAAAAGCGAAGAATTCCTTAGCAAGTGGGGGAAGAGGAAAAGAGTAACCCACCAAGAATGCGTATTGGTAAAAAGCGCAATACCCAGGTCGATAGACTTGTATTGAATCATTCCCTGCCGGAACGATGTCAACATGAGTAGGAATGAAAAATTTAGACTGAAGATAAGATATTTGCTTCGACCCCATGATTGTTAGCACCTACTCAGGAGCATGGGCTGGTTCTTTCTGAAAGTCATTTATGGCCGGCATGTTTCGAGGAATTATGTCTTCCACAGTAGGAAAACTATCATCTTCCACAATCATAGCTTCACCGCTACCGAAGGCACATCTACCGATAAGGGGTGGCATTGAAAACTATATCAGAAGTGTGGGGGGGGGGTGTCATTTCTGCAGTAAACGTGTTTATAGTAGAACCAAAAGAAGGGTATCAACGGGAAATGTATGGCCACCGGGAAAGCTGGAGCTAAGAAGCAGAAGGGAATCAGAAGCAAGGGTTAGAAAAGAAGCAGAAGGACAAGAAAAGTACCAAATAAGTATTAAATTCATAAGTCCAATTTTTGAATCTCCCTTCCCCTATTTATAAGGTATTATGGCGCCGAAATCGATACAAGAAACTGTCACAGACACTAAGATCGAAGCAACAGAGCCGCTGGAAATGATGTATCGCATTAGGAAGATGGGTAATGATGATACGCGCGTGGTCGTGATGTCACCCTGTGTTAGCCACGCCAACCACAACCTTTGGGCTGACCCGTCACCAACACGACCTCGACCAATTCATCTCATCCGCTGGGGCGGAACATTTTGCGATTAGATACAGATGAAATCTGCTCATCAAAACTCCCAAGAGGATGACCTCAATAAGCAGAGGGACTAACCGTATGGATCAAAATTAGTCTAGTGTCGCGAATGCAAATGGATGAGTTGAGACCGAGGTTGAAACCAAGTACGGTCTAGTGGCGCAGAGTCGCTCAAAGGGGGAGACTAGTGCTGAGGTTGAGTACAGAGTAACGACTACAATTGTTAGAATGTTCCTGTGATTGTGAATAGGAATATTTTGGAATATTCCCCCACATTGTACTTTTCTAGGGTTTTCTAGAAATATCTCTTATAAATAGGAAGAGAGAGAAAACAAAAGAGAGATTCAGAACATTTGTGGAAAAACATCTTTTAAAGAGTTGACTATCAGAAATATACAAAAAGCTTGTTTTGTCTCTATTGTTTGGCTCATCACATAACATTCCTCTTTAGCTTACAAGATCCAAGGACACATAATCCACTTCACTTGTCCGTTGTCACGTGTTGTAGTCAAAAGAAGGAATCACCCACCCCATCTAACTTTGGGTGACAAATTCCTTCTTAGTGCATTTAATGCCATTTATCACATTTATTGCATGTTTCCATCCTCGTATCGATTGTTAGCCATAGGGCGTTAACTCAGCATTTGCCAACTTCAATATGGACTCGTACCGCCTATGTCGATTAATTTCAAATCTAAAATTTATTACTTTTAACTTGGATTCACCCCTCATGTTTTATTAAATTGATTTAACTAAAAGGTTTCAAACTCTTTGGTCAAACAATAGTTTGAACGCAAATTGTACCCCTACATTGTGTGAGAAATTGACAGGTGCTAACACTTTAATAATTAGTTATCGACTCGCAAGATACAACTAACTACGAGTTCAAATTAATTTGTAAAATACAAGTAGCTTTTTCTTATTTGAAAAACAATACTACCACGTCCTTTGATTCAAAGCCAACATAGCAAAACGTGAAAGAAAGCCCGTCGAAAGAAGATACTATACAACTAATATGGGCTTAATTTTGAAGTTAGTGTCAAATTATCTTTGAAAATTACCAGCTATATCCATTGATATGTAGCTCATTATAAAAATTGGTCAATTGATAAAATATTACTAATATTAGCCAAATTAGCAAATTAGCTATTTATAACAAACAAAGTATTAATTTTTTTTGAGTGGGTGTTATTAGAATAGACTGGGCACAACTTAAGGAGGTTGAATCTTAGTTTTAGGATGATTTGGTGAAGTTTTGATGTGGTTTGAATTAAAAATTCGAAGTAAAAGCTGAACATGAAAAAAATGGTATGTGTATCACACTGTGTATCATTTGCATATCACATATGTATCATATTTGTATCAATTGTGTATCACATATATATTCATGTATACCTGTGTGTGAGATATATGTATGATACTTTTGTCGCAGACGACTTTTTTGATCTCGATTTAATTACGAATTTTGATACAAAACCAGTCCAAATCACCTCTAATCTTCCTCAAATTTTATATATTGACTTATCTATATATTTTCAATGAATTTCAACTATACACAATAATAAAGTTCCTTTTTTGTTTAGATTTTTGGAATATTGTATAGATTTTTGTATTTGATCATCTTATTTGCTACCCCGTCTATGAAATTTCCTTTCCGTTTTGTATGTAATATTGCTAATCGCGCTTAAAAATATGAAAGGTGATTTTCGCATGTGATTGTTTGATAGAACGAACCTGAATATTTGGTTTTTCAATTTTTATTGACTAGTTTTGGTAAGTCTATAAAATGATTAGAAATTGATAAATTGAAATTTATTTGGGATATTTGTGTAAGTTTCCCAATTATCTTTAGCTTGTAAAATTTTTGTACTTTCCATTCAAAAAGTAAAAGTGCTTCTAACTATTGAGAACAATTATCAAAGTTAAATCATGATCTAATGCCACAAAGCCACACCTAAAACGTTTTAAACCGAAATGCACATTCAAGTTTCGAAACCGTCTTAAAGAAGGGTAGAAGCAAATCCATTATCCATCGAGTTTCGAAACTTGCGTCTCTCCAGGATTTCTCGGTTAGGGTAGAGGGGCAAACCATTATCCACCGAAGTTCCAAAACTTGAGCTACTAGCTCTCGAGCTTTATATATGATTAATATTTATGCAATATGAAATACCAGTAAAAGACATAGAATGTGTCTTCTTACAAAAGAACCTCTAAATCTCTTTCTTCCCATTTAAGAATGCACTATCTGCTCTTTCTCTCCGGTCAAGAATGTCTTCCAGATAACCTCCTTCAAGGCACGATCATGAATAAGAAGATGTCCAACATTTAGTACTTCATGGTATTGTATCCATGGAAGCCTTTGCATGACGTAGCGCTGTAATATAACAGGCACAACCCAGTCTTCAACACCATGCCACATGTGGACTAAGCCTTCACCATTTGGGAAAGGGCTCTTGAGATCCATAGGATCAAAATCCCATTTCCCGAACCCCACCATCATGTCACGATGGAGAGACTCGTAAACTCCTTGTTTTACAGCATATTCCTACATACGAAAGAAGCAGCAATGCTGAAGCCAACAACAATCATCACATAAGTAACAGCTCATGAAAGTAATTCCGAATTGTGGGTTATTTGTACTAATCAATTACATTCTAGCACTCTGGTGGCTTGCTTTTTACTTCCATTCCAAAAAAAAAAAAAACATATCTTACCAGCAGAACAAACACCTCAAGATAAAAAGTAACATAATACCACAGATCCTGATGCAACAAACATGAAAGCTTGAAATTCGTATGGTTTTGTCACTCCTACGGTGGTTATTCTAACGTTTCACTAAAAACAGAAGAAACATGTAATATGAGCAGGAATAAAACAACTCCAAGATGTGACCAGAGGCGGATCCAGGATTTGAACCTTACGGGTTCCTAGCATTTGGGCAAAAGTGATACTTTCAGTAAGTAAGAAAGTTTTTTAATGTTGCCTTATAATGTTTTTAAAAGAAAAGGAGAAACAAAAAAGTGCTTACGGGTGTTGTTTTACGGAAAAAACGAAAGTGAAACTAAAAAAGATACAATGGGATTCGAACCCGCACCAGATATTCAGGGAAATAGCCTAAGTTGGTTTCTCCACTTGCCATTGGACCAACAGCTGATTTGCTTACGGATTCCAAGCTAAAAATAATTATACATTTAATAGATTTCTCAAAACAAATACAACGAGTAAAAGTTACTGGACTGTAGATCCTCCCCTGGCTGTGACACTTCACATTTCCATAAATTCTTCCAGAAAATTTATCACAAGGATCAAACACGATCAAAGGATCGTGAACTGACAGTAATCTAACAGTAAATTATCCATATTCAGGTAAGAAACTGATTACCTTAAGTTTCCGTATTTTGCTTGCATGCTCAGCAGATCTGGAAGCAACTTTTAGATCTGGAGGAGACATTTTTGGTTTTTCAGCTATTACACTATTGCACGGGAACCACTTCTGAGTGTTCCACCAGTAGACTAGCCAAGGTGCATAATGTGCAACTCGAAGCGCCCATTGGTCCTGTGGGAGCTGTAGATAGTATCCTTCTGTCGATAAATTAGCAGGAAATCCAGGCCACCAGTAATTGACAACCGGAGCAACTAGAGCTACTCCTGCTAACCTATTAGCACCAGAAAAATGCAACTTTATATTTGAGAAAAGCAATCAAATCTCATGAGTAAATAGGAAGAACTGCCACAGAGAGGTAAAGAACGTAGCCCTGCAAAAAAAGCAGAAAATATAGGAATTACTGGAATTCTAGTTGCTGTTCGTGAGAATAGCGAAGTTCCACAAGAAAGTAGCAAATGCCACAGATGGGAACTTTGATTCTGTCAAGTTGTGTAATAGTGAGATCTACGCTCCTTCAGTTACACCACTATACCTTTCAGGTGAAGATATGTATCAAAGTGATAAGCAGTTAAAGGTGAAAATCTGATAAATTTATAGAACTGTTTGTTTCATGTTGGAAAGGCTTTGCTATATAATCAAAACTTCTCCTCCTCTGTTAATTCTTAGGTTGTTCACATTTTGTGACTGATGGGTTATGATAATGATGACATGGCAGTTGAACGTTAAAGACGAGATTTCATGAAGCATGTTGCTCATGCCAAGTGGTTTTCAGGCATCAAGCTTAAAAGCAAAATATCATTGCGTACATTATACCTACCGATTAGGGATGTACTTGAGGCAACCCCAAACTGACTGACCACCCATGGAAAACCCCATAACATAAAACTTAGGGCCAAGTCCCAGCTGATCAGCGAGCTCTTCCATATCCAAAGCTGTAGTTTGTATTGTTCGCTCTGGATCAGGATCACTTTCCCCATAACCAGGTCTATCAAAAGAGACAACATACGCCCCTAATTCTTCAAGTGTTTCCTGAAAGAAACAAAATAATCCATTCCAATATCAGTTCGATTATACTCTAACAGAAGCAGAATGATAAGTTTGACAAAGAGTTGATGAAATACATACTAAAGGTGCAACAGCGGCATCATATCTGCAAGAGCCAAAGCTATGAGCATATATGACCTTATATTTGGCAGTTTCTTTGGGTACACCATGCTCCTCATAAGCTAGATGTCTTCCGTCCCGAAGTTTGATTCTCGGTCCAGTAATTAATGGCCCACCAGGAGAGCCACAAACTTTGGGAGGTGGAGGTTGGAGGGTCGAGAATGCCCACGCTAGACCTGCAACCAACAAGACAACTAAAACTTTCCCAAGCATACCTGAAGCCCTGAACACAAGACATACAGAGCTCTTACAATATTATTGGAAAATGTAGATCACATAGTACAACTATACATAGTTTAAATGACAGAGGGCCAAAACCTAGGAAATACATGACTTGGAAAAACATTTTTTTCATAACGGATACGGATGAACTAGTTGAGAAAAAAAAACATTTTAGATTATGCTTACAAGGAAATTTCAGCTTTCATATGACAATAGAGAAAATAAAGAATGGTGGCGAGGTGATGATGAAGAAGTTAATGTGGAATGCAAAACTGAAAGGCAAACAAATTAAACAATATGTACTGACTCGGAATTAGGTATCCTATTGGAATTTTCAACTAAATCAAGTTCTTCAACAAGCAAGAAACACAATCACCCTCTTCCAGTGATAAGATTGAACGGTTGCAATCACAGAACTTCTGTATGATAACCCTAGGTGATCTAATTGCCAAACTCCCCAAACTTGTGAAATCATCCACTCGGGTCCTACCACCACATTTCCCTCGATGTGTAAAGAAAAAATTGAAGTAAAAGATTGTCTACTATGACTTAGCTTGGATTATATTTCCTTTATGGCGAGAGGCACTTTAACTTCAGGGACAAATTCCTATGTCTTTCTATCATCCTTCCTATGCACTTTTCTTGAATCAGTACTTCCGTTCTGGCGATTCCCGTTCAGATTTTCAGCAGGGCGCAGCAGAACTACACGTTCAGATAAGCTTTAGGAAAACTTGCCCCAGGTACTAGTCGAGGCGGTGAGGCCAGTTCGCGGCGTTTGGGAGTAAAGAGCTAAGCAACACCGGCCGGGACGTGCAAGAATTGGTAGCAGTTGACCTTGGGCGCATCAAAGCCTACTTTCATGTTTTTCCACAGGGAGTTGGTACCTCCCGCTCTCTTGTTTACTTTGTACACCTTTTAGCGTATCCTAGCTAACATTCCGTTTGAGGTTTACTCTGTTGCTATCTAGTTTGCATCTTTTTGCGTATTTCGCTATAGTTCTCCATAGTCGGTTAGAGGGATAGTGGCCGCGGCAGGGGATGATAGTGTAAGGTCATGTCCTCGGGGTGTGGGGGCGGTGGCGGGGTGAGTAGGGGGCAGGGAGTGGTACTTCAGGTAGGGCGGGAGGTAAGGGTGGGAAGAGGGTAGCGGACGCTCATAGATTAAGGACTGGGTCGTGGAACATAGGCACTCTGAGGGGTAAGTCCATTGAGTTGGCGAAGGTTCTTCAGAAGAGGAGGGTTAACATAGCGTGTGTCCAGGAGACTAGGTGGAAAGGGTCGAATGCGAGGAATGCAGACGGGTTTAAGCTGTAGTATTCTGAGGTCGTGAGAGGTAAGAATGGAGTGGGCATCTTGGTAGATAGGGATCTAAGGGAGTCAGTGGTCGAGGTTAGACGAGTGAATGATAGGCTAATGTCTATTAAGTTGGTTATTGGGGGTTGCGTCATCAGCGCTTACGCGCTGCAAGCGGGCTTAGACGAGGAGGCTAAGAGGCGCTTTTGGGAGGGCTTGGATGATCTGATGACTAGTATTCCCCAATCCGAGAAGTTAGTAATTGGAGGGGACTTTAATGGTCATATTGGGGCTGATGCTAGTGGTGATGGTGAAGTACACGGTGGCTTTGGCCTTGGCGTTAGGAAAGGAGGAGGCACGTCACTGCTTGATTTCGCCAGGGCTTCCGAGCTTCTGATTGCGAACTCGACATTTCAGAAGAGGGAGGAGCATTTGGTCACCTTCAAGAGTTCGGCGGTGAGGACTCATATTGATTACCTCCTCATCCGAAGGAGCGATAGGGGTATGCGCAAGGACTGCAAGGTTATTCCGGGAGAGTCCCTTTCGACTTTTCATAGACTCCTTGTGATGTATGTCGGTCTCTGGCTGAAGAGGAAGAGGATGGGTGCTCGGGGACAACCGCGGATTAGATGGGGTGTTTTGACTAAGGAGAAAGCACAGGAGTTGGAGAGGAGGTTAGCTGAGGGCGGAGCTTGGAGAAGTTCTGGGAAGCGGACGCTATGTGGTCAGAGACGGCGAACTTGGTTAGGAGGTAGCACGGGACGTGCTCGGGGTAGCCAAAGGCTATTCAGGCAGATATCAGGGTGACTGGTGGTGGAACGATGTAGTCGAAGGAAAAGTGGAGGTGAAGAAGGCGACGTTTGCTAAGTTGGCAGGGAGTACAAGTGAGGAAGAACGGAGAGCGAACAGGGAGATCTACAAGGTGACGAGGAAAGAAGCAAAGCTGGCGGTTACGGAAGCTAAAAACGCAGTGTTTGGTCGCATGTACGAGGAACTAGGGGAGAAAGGCGGGGACAGGAAGTTATTCGGTTAGCTAAAGCAAGGGAAAGGAAGGCGCGTGATCTTGACCGAGTTAGGTGCATCAAGGGCGAGGATGGTAGAGTTCTGATGGGGGAGTGTCAAGTGAAGCAGAGGTAGCAGGTGTATTTTCGAGACTTACTTAACGAGGAGGGGATCATAACATAGAGTTATGGGAGTTGGAGCATTCAGAGCAACATAGAGACCTTGGGTACTGCAGGCGCATTAGGGCGGAGGAGGTCATGGGGGCTTTGCGTAGGATGAGTAGGGGTCGAGCGACCCGGCCTGACGAGATCCTGGTGGAGTTCTGGAAGTGCATGGGTAGGTCAGGAGTGGAGTGGCTCTCCAGGTTGTTCAATACGATCTTCAGGACCAAAAGGATGCCGGAGGAGTGGAGGTGGAGTACAGTGGTGCCCTTGTACAAGAACAAAGGGGACATCCAGTGCTGCAACAACTATAGGGGTATCAAATTAATAAGTCACACCATGAAGGTCTGGGAGCGGGTGATCGAGGCGAGGGTGAGGGAGATGACATCTATATCTGTGAACCAGTTCGGTTTCATGCCGGGTCGCTCCACTACAGAAGCTATCCACCTTGTCAGGAGGCTGGTGGAGCAGTTCAGGGATAAGAAGAAGGACCTGCATATGGTGCTTATCGACTTGGAGAAGGCGTATGACAAGGTCCCAAGGGAAGTGCTATGGAGGTGCTTGGAGGCGAAGAGCGTGCCGGAAGCCTACATCAGAGTAATCAATAACATGTACGATGGAGCTAAGTCCAGTGGTTATGGGGCTCCATCAAGGATCGGCGCTTAGCTCTCTCTTGTTTTCCTTGGTGATGAATGCTCTAACCTGACATATTCAAGAGGATGTGCCTTGGTGTATGCTATTTGCTGATGACATAGTCTTGATAGACGAGACGAGGGTCGGTGTTATTGAGAGGTTAGAGGTATGGAGACAGACTCTCGAGTCTAAGGGTTTCAAAATAAGCAGATCTAAGACAGAATACCTGGAGTGCAAGTTTAGCGCCGAGCCGAGCGAAGTAGGCAGGGACGTGATGATTGGATCTCAGGTCATCGCCAAGAGGGACAGCGTCAGATATCTTGGGTCGGTGATTCAGGGGGACGGAGAGATTGACGGGGACGTCACTCATCGTATAGGAGCGGGGTGGTCAAAGAAGAGGCTTGCATCAGGAGTCCTGTGTGACAAGAAAGTTCCACAGAAACTCAATGGAAAATCTTATAGAGCTGTGGTTAGACCTGCCATGTTGTATGGGGCGGAGTGCTGGCCAGTGAAGAACTCTCATGTTCAGAGAATGAAGGTTGCGGAGATGAGGATGCTCAGGTGGATGTGCGGGCTCACTAGGTTAGATAAGATTAAGAATGAAGTTATTCGAGAGAAGGTGGGGGTGGCCCCGGTGGATGAGAAGATGCGAGAAGCGAGGCTGAGGTGGTTCGGGCATGTGCGGAGGAGAAGTCCTGATGCCCCGGTGAGGAGTTGTGAGCGGCTGGCGATGGTCGGCGTACGTCGAAGCAGAGGGAGGCCTAAGAGGTATTGGGGAGAGGTGATTAGGCATGGCATGGCTAGAATGCGGGTTTCCGAGGACATGACCCTTGATAGGAAAGTCTGATGGTCTAGTATCAGGGTTGTAGGATAGGGGCTCCTAGAGTTTTTTGTACTACTCACCCTGGTTGGGTGAGGCTTGGCAGCGCTATCCATAGATGATTTGTGTATTGGATTGTGTCTCCCTTATGGTAGTTATTTATGGTAGTTACTGTCTGATATTATTGCATGCTATTTTATTTATGGTTCTTATGTTTAGATAATTATTTACGCTATTTCTGCTGGAGTTACTAATGCCCTTTTGTTTTTGTTTTTGTTTTTCCTTTCCTTCACTGAGCCGATGGTCGATTGGAAACACCCTCTCTGCCCTTTCAGGTAGGGGTAAGGCCCGTCTACATATTACCCTCCCCAGATCCCACTTTGTGGGACTATACTGGGTAGTTATTGTTGTTGTTGTTTCTATCATCCTTCCCGTCTAGTCCCTATTCCAAGCATTGGTCTTGGCAATTGAACAATTTGCACCTACTTTACTATGAGCTAAATACAGTAGAAATGAAGCTAGATTTGGCATATGCAAACATAAAATTACACAAATATAACATTTTATTTCTTCTAGCTATTGTAATTTTTTCTCTCAATTTTCTTCAATCCCTCTTCGTTTCTCATTTTTTTCTCAGCAACTACTTTTTTTTTCTTTTATAATCGTGGTGTTCATGCCAGCTTGCGCATCTTGACTAATTCCACCGGATACAAATTGAACCTGTGACCTCGTGATTTTCAACCCACTTTATTGACCACAGGGCCATACCCTTGAGTGAGCTGCTACTTTCCTACTCTAATTCTCCTCGTAGTAATTCTAATCCTAAACATTTAATCATTCAATCAATTAATCAACTCCGCCTTAATCCTAAACTAGTTCAGTTCAGTTGCATGAATCTTCAATAACCATTCTGCTCAATTCAGTTAAATAAAAGAATTCAAAAATAAAATCGCTTCTATAGCAATAAAAAATCGAATCTTGAATTCATTTTAGTTAAAGACCGTCAAATATATAATAAAAAGGAAAAGAACAAATGCATTAACGAGGAGGGTTACAGTAACATACCTTGACTGGAATCGGAATGGAAACAAGTTGAGTCTTGAAGATGATTCAATGGCTTTGTTTGGAGAATTTTACAAGCTTGAGGTTTAACAAATGAGAAGACAGTTGGGTTTAACTTATTAGAACTGTGGGGGAAACTGTATAAAGATTTTGTACAAGTCAAGAATGTTGGGTGAAGTCCCTTTTTTTGAATAAATTGAGACATTGAAAGGTGAGAGCAGCAGCCAAATTTATTTGTTGAAAAAGTGGAGGTGACCATTTTATGGTGGTGGTTGGTCCACCAGCAGCACCTACTCTATAATACATAGTACTAGCTCCATACAAATTGAGGTAAGCAAATTCTGAAAAGCTTGTTTTTGGTCCTTGTCACACATTAGTAGGTGGAAGGAAATTTATCGTCTTACAAGTGGCGATTTGGACATAACAAGAATATGAAATTTCGAAAAAAAAAGAGTAAAAAAATAATTTAATTAAAAATAGTATTTGAAAACTATAGTTATATTTGTATATGAATATAATTTGGAGTTGTTTTTAATTGGTCAAATGGCCTCGTGATCACTTAATTTTATACGTATCAGTTTGTAAATCCGATACGTAAATTTATATTCTTCTCATTTGAACAATCCAACTTGACGAAATGAGTATGAATAAAATAATGTGACTATTGACTATGTTTATGTGATAGTGACATATCAAGCAATAAACAATCTAGCACATGACATGTTGTACATTCAATTGATATACACACTCTATTGAATTTGTTTATCGGTACTTGGTTGGAAAAAGTATAAGTTTGTATATTGGGTTTGCAAACTAATACAAGTTTAATTGGCCACGAAACCATTTGACCTTTTTAGTTTAGAAAAATTTTAATATTTAACTTTAAGTAACATTTAAAATTTTTATGGCCAAACACTATTTCCAAAAAAAAGGCGAACAAAATTCGGGAAAAAAAAATACAGTCAAACGGGCGCAATTCTCATCCTTCGATCTTTGAGTTAGACCCAAGACTCTTTATTAAAGCTTTGGCACGATTCCATCTCCCGAGCCCCACTAGAAAAAGAGGAGAAAGTGCACGAGATTATAATACTAGTATAGGATGAATAATTCCATCATTATAATACTGAAATAACTTATTCTCTAATCAAATGCCTTCTAATAATTTAATTTAAATTAAATTAATTATAAGAGTAAACGCTCCTGAAAAAATAAGAGTGCAAAAGTACCGACATACAATTGGGTTTTACACCATCATTGAATTAAAAAAGAGATTAATATCAATTGGATATGTAATATTAATAATCCCTCGATTATTTAGTACATTTGCTTTTGTTTACCTTGAAAAATATGAGCAATAATTAAATATAATTTGTGATTTTAAAGATATGTGATTTATTCCAATACTAGTGAATGTACAAGTAATGTTAAGTTTAAGTAAAAAGAATTGATGAACCAAACCAGTATTTTTAGACCAGTAGGGACCTCGAGCTCGATAATAATGGGGGCCTCGAGGTGGGTCAAGAAGAATAAAGTAAAAACAATAAAGCTGAAGAAGAATTGTGAGCTCAATAAACGAGAAAAACATAGTAGAATATTCTATTGCTGTCACTGAGAAGATGCTTACAAATGAGAGTCCGGAACCAAAATGTGGTTCTTTTTTACTCAAAATACGACAATAAATGTAAAAAAAAGTTACCATACTATATATAATGCCATCAAAAGTGGCGCTATACAGTAACGGTAACTGTACCATTACCGTATAGCGTCACTTTTTGTGGCGCTATATTAATTAAAGCTGACACACCTTACATAGCGCCACTATTAATGGCGCTATACCTCTTATTACCTGACTCCACCAATAATTTTTGGGTTCAATAATTCAAAAGGCCACTTTTTGTGGCGCTATATACAAAAAAAACACCTCTCCGGCTAGTCATTTCCTATATAAACATCGTAGAATCGCATATCTTCATTCAAAAAATTTCTTTAATTTGGTTTCTATTATTGTTAAATTCCCCAGCAGTTTTTCAGTATGTTTGAAAAACGTAGAATTGGAGTATCATTATATTGGGGGGTGGGGGGGAGGGAGGGGGTGAGGTTGTGATGGAGAATAACTGTGTGGGCTATAGTTTACCTGCTAAGTGTAATGTTAAATTGCCACTTTCAATGGAGTATGAAACATCAATATCGTTGTTATGCAAGAAAATGAGTGTGGGAAAACATTCAGTGATACTCAAAGTAATCGGAAGATATCCATATTCCGTTACGGCGCAAGTGGTTGCTTTTTACTCAATGTTTAACATCGACAATGATGACACTTTAAGTGATTTCCTGAGGACTCCGAACGAATGCCGAGAATTTCTTATAATCACAATGTTGGAGGTGTACGTGAAGGTCGAAGACGTTCCAAAAAACGAGGTTGTGCGTAGTAGAGATAACCCCCAGTCATCGGGTGGTTATTCTGTATCAATTTTTGCCGGACATGTTCCGGATGAAAGATTTTTTCTTGATTTAAACTTATCACCGTCGGCGAATGAGCAACGAGAAAATAATTTATACCCTGCTTCCCATAATCCACAAGAAGAGTGGTAAACTTCAATTTTCATTTGTGTTAATTATGTATATTTTTGGCTTATTGAATTAATTTTAACGCTCATTTATTTAATAGGGGATACTGGCCGGATAAGAATTTTACAAGTGGCCCATCCGGTAGTCATCACCTAATTGAAAACGTCCATCAAGGAATGTCATCACATTACGACTTGTAAGTGAAATGATATAGCCATATGTAAAGCATTTATTAATTAAGTAGCTTATATTTTGTTGTAATATGCAGTAAAAATGAGCAAGTTGAACTACCCGTACCCACTCAATGCCCGAAAATGACGTATTATCAGGATCTGGCAGATGCACAAAGTGAGGAAGAGAACAACGATTATGATAAAAATGCCGATGAATCGGGAGACGAGACACCATTTGCTCGTGAGGATGGTGATGAAGAGGACTAGAAGGAAGGACCCGATTTGAAGAGAGTCCACCCCCCCTAGACGAAAAGTATACGAGTATGAAGTGCAGTTTCATTCAAGGGAGATTTCTTATATTAATAACTTGCCAGTCGTGCCGAATGTAGAAGCTCTCACAAGGGATTTTTATGAAATTCGGACAGCAATGTGGGATGAGTCTAGACCAACAGTGCTTGTAAAGGGGATGCTTTTTCCTGATAAAGCACGCTTAAGCAGGGCTTGTAAAATGCACAATGTTAAAGAGTGTCGTGAGATGCAGGTATCGGATTCAAGTCCGACTGTATACAAGGCTATTTGCAGCAGGTGGTTTTGGCCATGTGATTGGATGTTGCGTGCGTCGAAGAAGAAGACAGGTATATGGAAAGTGTGTAAATACATTCCTACCCACACATGCGAAATGGACACATTCAACGGGAATCACTTCAACTTGGATATTGACTTGATATCTCTTGTACTTATTCCGCACATCGAAGCGACCATAAGGTATAAAATCAAAGAGTGCATTACAGCAGTCCACCAGGAACATGGCCAGATAATTACTAAAAGAAAGGCATATCTTGGGCGCGAAAGAGCATTTGAAATAGTCTATGGTAACTGGGATAAGTCATTTGCGGATCTGCCTAGGTACATGGCTGCACTGCAGCATTTTAACCCCGGAACAGTTGTTGAATGGAAGCTTGAGCGGAGTCTGGGTAAACCAAAATATATATTCAATTACGTGTTCTGGGCGTTCAAGCCAGCACTTGATAGTTTTCCATATTGACCTGTAATATCCATAGACGGAACTCATGTCTATGGAAAGTACGATATCAAGCTATTGATAGCCGTGGTAGTGGATGCTAATGGACAAATATTTCTCTAGCTTTTCTATTTGTGCCAATGAAAGCACAGAGATGTGGACAATATTTTTGAACCACCTGAAAGAGCACGTGTTCAAACAGCATTCAGGTATTTGTCTAATATCTGATTGGCACGGGGGTATATTAAGTTCTGTGGAGAACCTTCCTGCATTGAAAGAACCTTATGCATACTATCATTACTGTGTGAGGCACTTGAAGACCAATTTTCAGAAGGCACATCCCAAAAAGGATCTACATGATTTGATGTGGATGGAAGCAACAGACCACCAACAGCATATATTCCAGAGGCATATGGATTCTATCAGGAAAGAAGACGAGGCATCATAATGTTGGTTAATGCGACATGACCCTGAAAAGTGGACGTTGCATGCAGATGGTGGCAGACGCTGGGGAATTCTTACTACAAACATGTCAGAGTCCTTCAAAGGGTTATTGAAGTCGGCAAGAGGATTGCCTATCACAACCATGGTGCGTATGTCGTTCAAAAAGATGGCGGAGAGGTTTGTGCAACAATCTGCAGCTGCAACAGAATTGATGGAAAGGGGTGTTGAATTTATGCTAGTTCCTATGAAGAGATTAGAGAAATACAGACGACGAGCACATTGGCATTCCTTTTTGCAATATGATAATGAACGAGGTATTTTTGAACTTCGCATCGCTATCCATCATAATCGGGGTAATAATGTATATACTGTAAATGAATCTACAAGGTTATGCTCATGTGGAAAATGGTCAATCTACCACATGCCTTGCTCACATGCCATCAAGTGTGTTCAACGTGTTTGTTATGCGGAGACCAACTATATTGATCAACAATATAGTGTTTCCAAATACCTAAACACATATAGTGGTCAGTCGCAACCTATGGGTGCTAAGCATTACTGGGCCCCAGAACCATTTAAAATGGTGTGTAACAAGTCCTATTTATGTAAAATACAGGTGCAGAAGAGAATGCGTATACGGAACCAAATGGATGTTAGTGATATCGTATATGCGCGCAAATATGGTATATGCTCGCAAACAGGACACGACCGTAGAAAATATCCTTTGGGTGGCAACAGTAATCAAGCTCAGGGCGAGTGTTCTTGTATTGTACCTAACTACCCATGAGTTCATGTTGTAATAATTAGTTTTTATGCATATGTTTGAAATATTTATGAAATAAAATTTCCTTGTCCCGTAATTATGATTTATACTTTCCCATTTTACCTATTTATATAATAATTTAATATAATTATCGGTATATTTATTATGTGTGAGTTGTCTTGTCGAACTGAAAGAGGTGACCGGCTGACATAAAGTCATCTTGTCAACATCACGATATTTAATACGCAAAATATAGCGCCATTATATATGGAGCTATATGTGTGTTGTCTTGTCGAAATGAAAAGGCTGACCGGCTGACATAAAGTCGTGTTGTCAACATCACGATATTTAATACGCAAAATATAGCGCCATTATATATGGCACTATGTGTGTGTTGTCTTGTCGAACTGAAAAAGCTGACCGACTGACATAAAGTCGTTTTGTCAACATCATGACATGGCGCCATTAGATATGGCGCTATCTAATATAGCGCCATTAGATATGGCGCTATCTAATATAGCGCCATTAGATATGGCGATATATGTGTGTTGTTTCGCCTATAAATAATAGGCTCATTGTAGTTATTTTGTGTGCTTAAAATTTCTCCCAGAAATATTTCATTAAAAGTAAGTAAGGTTTTTTTGTTATAACAAATATTTCACAAATGCCTCAACCTGGTCGTTCACCAATTTGCTTAAGTGGAAAACCATGCATGACAGACTGTATGTGGGAAGGTGCTGACGCTGGATGATGCTACTGGTGCTGTATGAACACATTGTACAAGCAACCCGACGAACCTACTTGTGAATTTGATGAATGGACTGAGGAACTATGTTATCAGGAAAGCTACAGGAAGAGATTACAGGATTTTCATAATATGTGGTTACACTAGGAGAGAATACAAAAGGAGGGAGATAGAATTATTACAGAAATGAGGGAAAAACCGAAGGAGGTGGAAGATAAAAAATGGAGAGCAGACTGGAATTGTGAAGCACACAAGGAACGTAACAAAAAATATAAACGGGAAGTTGCGAAGGTGAAGGCGAGAGTGAAAGAGCTAGAAGAAGAAAAAGAACAAATGGATGAACAATTTAAGTGGTTGGAGCGAAGAATAAATGACAACTGGAACTAAATATTGACGTGTATGTGTTTAGTGTCATTTTCGTATTTCATGTATTTTTATTATGTTGGCCTGTTATCTTTTTGTTTGTGTTGTAGTAATGTTTTTCTTGTTTGTTGTACCAAATTTTATTTTAATTTAAGTGGAAGTTAAGTTTAAAAAACGAAATGAGAACTAAAAAAAGTAATTGTCATATTCGATTAAATATTATTGTTAATGTATACAAAAATATTACTTACACCAAAAAAATATAAAAATGGAAGACCGAATCAATGTGTCCCGCATATGGTGTGTCTTAACGTAGCCGTTGGCTTGAGGCGCATCCCCTACCGCCTGAGTACGCTATCAGGATCATCATCATCAAGTCGTCTCCTTATGAACGGATGCGGCACATAATGACATGTATCGGTGGTGTTATCAGGTCCAGTGAAGGCTACATAATAATATCAAACTTAGTATAGAAAACAACATAACAATTCACAAAAATTTATATTGTCTTACCATAATCATCTCTGGATCCTGAATGTAGTCATCTGTTGCAGCATCGCATGAAGCCTGAAAAAGTAAATTAATAAAGTTAAAAAAAATAAATAAGTTATAGTAAAAACAGTAATAAAATTAATACTAAGCTAAAATACTATACAATACTACGCTGCAAGGCTCTAAATTTTACTACACTAAAAGGGTCTACGTTTTACTACGCTAAAAAGGTCTACATTTTACTGTGCTAAAAAATAATCTAAACTAAGCCCCATAAAAACATATAAATATACATGAGGATATTAACGAACAAAATTTTTAGACTAATTTACATATTTTTATACAACACTAAAATTAAACCCGGATAAAATTTAACATGCTAGTTTCGGAAAAAATAAACACAAACCGAAATAGAACACATACAAATCAAGTAATATGCATTGCTATAAAACTTTTAACTTAAAATAAATCGAAATACCTCGATGTAGAATTTTCGAAAAGTAAATAGATCGAAATTTTGACTTTGGAAGAGTGAATCCACAATAACACGAAGCTGTACTCGACTATGGGACCACCAATATTCAACTTTTATGAGCCGGGGGGACTCAATTTTTTTTAAAATAGGGCAGAATCGGTCTGAAATGGGGTAGGGGGTGGGGCAAGATGGAGTAAAATAATGGAGTTGGATGAAACGAAGAAGAAGAAGACAGAGGGTTTTTTAATAAGAGGTATAGCGCTATTAATAGTGGCGCTAAGCAAAGTGTGTCAGCTTTAATTAATATAGCGCCACAAAAATTGGCGCTATGCAGTAACAGTGCAGTTACCGTTACTGTATAGCACCACTTTTTTATGGCGTTATATATAGTTTGGTAACTTTTGTTTTACACTTATTTATGTATTTTGAGTCAAAAAGAACTACATTTTGGTTTCGACCTCTTACAAATGATTGAGGTCCCCTTTATATAGAAGTGGAAACCCTAATATGGTATATTTCTAATTATTGCAAAGAATTCTATTGGTACGGCTGTATAGCGACCTAGTACGGACTTGTACTATTTCGTACAAATCTTATCCCATAATTTACGTCATGATCCACGTGTCCTTGAGAAATTCCCGCTCTTTCTTGAGTTTCACCGAGATTGGACTAACCTCGAGGCAGAAATGACGGGCCCCAATTTTCTACTCGAGGTGCACACATCCCGGCCAGGCTCGATTCTTACTCTGAGCTTCTCGAGCTCGAGGCATGACCAAATCTTCAAATCGAGCTCTTCGATTTTGACAGTATATGGATAATCCATGCGTTTCTTATAATGAAACGATATGAAACAATTTGAATTCTCAAAGTCCTTTATGATGATTGTTCTTATGACTTAAGCATTGAAATCATCGTAGCGTCCCGTAGGTTCTTTTCCCCAAAAGCATTAAATGTGTGTCAGAGCCGGTCGACCGCCAATATCAATGAACAGTCGCCGCATTCTTCTATATATACTTGCTTTCTCTTCTCATTAAGAACTTTTCCACCTTGTAACACCTATTTTCCTCTATACTCTCCTTTCTCATCACTAGCTCCTCCGGCGTAGTAGCTCAAAGCTTCACCGATTTATTCATTTCTCCCTTCTTTTTCTAAAGAACCGATGGCAAAAACTTCCAAATCTATTCCTCGAAAAGAAGGAACCTCCTCTTCTACTTCCGGCCGATGGTAAACCACCCGCGCTTTATGAGATCGTACCAAGCAATTTTTCTTTGAAAAGGGACTTTATAGTTGAGAACCCTCCCGATGTCCCCGGTCGTCGAGAGCACGCATCGAGGTATATGAGGTCAATTAAGGAAAAACACCTCATTGTTGTGAGGATATAGTGTAAATAGGAAAAGGAGGTCATTTTGCAATCGTGAAGAGGATATTACAACTTACGTAGAGCGGTTCCTAAGTATATATACATACCCCTTTACGTTGGGTCCCCTTGACCCGATCGTGCTTGAATTCTGCCAAAGATATCAAGTCACCTTGGGCGAGATTCATCCATAATTTTGGCGGATCGTGATAATGATGAGGTTCTTCATTGAAAAGGCCGGGCTTGAGTTCACCCTCAACCACCTCATCTGATTATGTCGACCTCAACATTTTTGAGGTATAAATAAACTCCAACGCCAATCAACCAAGTCCTTCTTTGCAGTAACGACAAAGGTTAAGGATTGAGGTTGAATGATTCGGTTCATCCGGGTGAGGACTGTTGACGTCATCCCTAGGAGTTCCTGTTGTTTCCCGAGAAATGGAACTTCGAACGTGAGTGGATGTGATGACCCAAAGGGTCATCACCATAATTCTCCCTTTCTTTGCGCTTCTGAGTCCTTGAAAACCTCTTATTTGGTTGCCTCAATTTGCGTGCATAGTCCGGACGCGAAGCAAAAAAATATTTATATGGAAATATTTAAATTCTGTGTTAAAAACTATGAATTTTGATAATAATATTGCTATAGTTGACCTTGGTCAACGTTTTGAGTAAACAGACCCGGACTCGTGATGTGATGGTCTCGAAGGGTCCATAAGGAAATTTGGGACTCGGGCGTATTCCCGGAATCAAAATTCGAGGTCCCAGGCTCGAGTACGGAGCTTTTTTTGTGAAATTGTTTTTTGAAAATGCTTAAGGAAAAATGGAAATAAAAATTTGATCAAAAGTGATGGTATCGGGCTCGTATTTTGGTTCCGACGCCCGGTATAAGTCTTAAATGAGCGTTAAGCACTATCTGTAATGTTTGGTTGAAAACGGACGTAGTTTGACGTGTTTCAGACTAAAAGTGGAAAGTTTGAAAGTTTTGGACTTTAAGAAGAAAATAATGAGTTTTGGAGGTTGATTCTTTGATTTTGATGTTATTTTGGCGATTTGATCGCACGAGTATGTCTGTAGGATGTTTTTGAGTTTGTGTGCATGTTTGGTTTGGAGCCCCGAGGGCTCGGAAGAGTTTTGGGTAGGCTGCGAGTTCATTTTGGTTGCATGTTTGGTCTGCTGGTATGCCTGGGCTGCAGGCTTTGCAGTTGCGAAGCCAACCTCGCAAATGCGATACTTCCCCTTGACTGCCCAGTTCGCAAATCCGATGTAAAATATCGCAAATTCGATGACCCCTTTTACCAGCAAGTCTTCGCAAATGCGAAGACCTCTATCGCAAATGCGATGTCCCCCCAGCCTTAGCCTCCGCTCGCACTTGCGAACCTTTTCTTGCAAATGCGAGTTTCCCATTTTCCTGTCCAGTTTGCATTTGCGAAGATCTCTCGCAAGTGCGAGGTTCCTTTTTTTTCTGCCTAGTTTGCAATTGTGACTTCTTTCTCGCAATTGTGATACCTGCATCTTTGCATTTTATATTTAGACGATTTTAACTTCACTTTTCATATATACCCAAAACCCCCCTTGGCGATTTCTCTCGAATCCCTTCGTCCCCAAACCACTTGTAAGTCAACTTTTACTGATTTTCTTCAATTCTTATCATCTTCTAACATGATTTCATCCTTAAATCAAAGCTTTCATGGTTAAAAACGGGGGTCTGGGTATAATTTAGGTTTTTCAATAATTTGGGCTTTTGGACCTCGATTTGAGGTCTGATTTCAAATCGAATCATAGATATGATCTCGTGGGGGAATGGGTAACCCGGTTTTGGTTCAAACCTTGAGTTTTGACAACATGGGCCCGGGGATATTTTTTGAATTTTTTGGTAAAACTTTGGGAATTTCATTTGATGCATTCAAATTGATTTAACCAGCATTTGTTGATATATTTGAGTAAATTGTGGTTAGATTCAACCGGTTTGAAGCAAATTCGAGGGGTAAAGCTATTCTAGAGGCGTAAGTTGAGTTGAAAGCTTTCGAGGTAAGCGTTTGATCTAAGTTTGGCTTGAGGGAATAAGATTAAAGTATTTGTTTGCTATATGCTAAATGATCGGGTACGGTGTATAGGCATGGTGACGAGTATCTATGCACCGGCGTCTAGCATGACCGTGAGTCGTAATTTTCTTTATATTCGAAACATGTCAATTAATTGAGTTAATTGGTCGCTAAATAAATTATGAAGTGATAGTTGAAAGGTAAATGAGTTAAAGGAGGAAGTGTGGTGTTTTTCCCTTGCCGGGACCTATTGTTGATTTATCTTTCCCTTGCCGAGACTTATTGTTGATATATCTTTCCCTTGCCGGGACTTGCTGTTGATTAGTCTCCCTGGCCGGAATATTCTTGGACTGTTAGTTGTACCCTTGTCGGTTTTAACTGTTATGTTGATGAATTTTCCTAATGGGGCCTTCTTTGAGGATATTGTTGGAGTTATTCAATTATAATATGGGATCGTGTGGCACGCTGTCCACTTATATATTATATGATTGGGATCGTGTGGCATGCGACTGCAAGATAATATGATTGGGATCGTATGGCATGCCGATCACGAGGTGTTATGATTGGGATCGTGTGGCACGCCAACCACAATATGTTATGATTGGAAGCGAGTGGTACACCTACCATAACTTGTATTGATTATTGTTATTGGCCTTAGATGTCGTGCAGTTGTTGACTCACTGGTTTCCCTTATTTAATTACTATATTTTCAATTTTATTTCTTAATTCTTGAAGTTATAATTGAATTGTTACTCCCCCAACATGTCCCCTCCCCATTCCCATTATATGTTCAAATTCTTGTTCTTTTTTTGTTATTGCACCTATATCTGTACAGGTTGATTGTGGTATGTCCGGTTTAGCCTCGTCACTACCTCGCTGAGGTTAGGCTGAGCACTTACCAGCACATGGGGTTGGTTGTGCTGATACTACACTTCTGTGCCTTTTGTGCACATGTTAGGACACAACGTGCGGACCACAACAGTAGTCAGGGGGCGATCCTTCAGTCTAGAGACTTTGAGGTAGTTCGCTGGCGTTCACGGATCTGAGTCTCCTCTATCTTTTTTTTTTCAGTTTGTCTAGTTGTATCAAACAGACATGTTATGTATTTCTTTCAGACTATTGTTTTTAGTACTCTTTTAGTCGTCTGTGAGTAGTGACACCAGATACGGGGTAGAATGAAGTTGTTAATTTCTGCATTTTGTTATTGCGATCGTTGTTAAAAGACTTCCGCATGTTTTAATTAATTATTTTAGTATTTAACTTGTTTAGATCTTAGTTTGGTGAATATGATTAAAAATGTTGGCTTTCCTAGCTTTGACAGTAGGCGCCATCACGACTCTCGATAGTGGAAAAATTCTGGATCGTGACAAGTTGCTATCAGAGCACTAGGTTACTTGGGTCTCACAACTCACGGACAAGCTCGGTAGAGTTTGAGGGATCAGTACGGAGACATCTGTATTTATCCCCCAGAGGCTGCATAGTTAGGAAAAATTTCACTTTGTTCATTCTTGTCGTGCGATTCTGTTTCTCAAATATTGATTGTCGTTCTACTATGTTCTTTCATATATGGCGAGAAAACGTACGTCTTATTCTTCCGTGCAGCAGCCCGAGCCCCCAGCAGCAGCTCCCGCGAGGGGCAGGGGCCGAGGCCATGCCAGAGGCCGTTGCAGGGGCAGAGCTCAGCCCCAGGCAGCGGTTCCAGAGGTGGAGCCTCACATTGACTTTGATGAGGAGGTTCCAGCTCCAGTGGGCCCAGCTCAGGTCCCAGGAGGAGTGATGTTTTCTTCGGATCTTCAGGATGCTCTTATCCGCATAGCAGGCTTTATGGACAGTGTCGCTAGCGCGGGATTGCTGCCAGTAGCACCAGCCACTTCTCAGGCTGGAGGAGCGGTACAGACTCGTGCTATATGTTCCATTGGTTCGGCCCGCAGTGGCAGCTCAGACAAGCATTACAGCTTAGGCCGGAGATGGGACGACCATATCTTCAGATGCTTTGTGGAGACTTGATCGGTTCTCCAAGATTTTCACTACTACTTTCAGCGGTGCTTCATCGGAGGATCCTCAGGATTTTCTATGCAGTTGTCATGAGATCCTCAGGACTATGGGGATAGTTGAGACCAATGGGGTCGATTTTTGCACTTTCAGGCTTGTGGGATCTGCCAAGACTTGGTGGAGGGATTATTGCATATCTAGACTAGTAGGGTCACCAGCTTTGACGTGGGATCAGTTTGCAGAGTTATTTTTGGAGAAGTTTCTCCCCGTCACTCAGTGGGAGGCACTTCGCAGGCAGTTTGAGCGCCTTCAGAGGGGCTCCATGACAGTCACACAGTATGAGACCAGATTTGTTGACTTGGAACGCCATGCAGTAGTGATACTCCCTACAGATCGGGAGAGGGTCCCTAGGTTCATTAGTAAATTGATTCAGACCATTCGCCTACAGATGGCTATAGGAGTTAGAAGTGATATTACTTTTCAGGAGGTGGCCAATGCATCCCGCCGAGTAGAGATGGCATTAGTTCGAGGAAGTATTCAGGGTTCAGACAAGAGGCCTCGACACTCTGGTAAATTTAGTGGTACCTCATCTGGAGGTAGGGATTTCCATGACAGAGGCCATCCCCCGAGACCTTTCCAGTCAGCACTCCAGGCTCACATAGTGCTCCAGGTGGTCGTAGCTCTCAGCCACAACATTCTGACCAGGAGCTCTTCAGCTCACCATCAGCTCCTATTAGTGCACCACCACTTCGGTATTCTCAGCATCCGAGAGCTTGCTTCACTTGTGGAGACCCGAGGCACATTTCCAAGTATTTCCCTTGAACTTCCAGCAGTTCACAACAGCAGAGTCATCGTCCCATAATTCAGGCAGCAAATGATCCATAGGCCACCCAGCCAGCTAGAGGCGGGGGTAGAGGCCAAAGAGGTGGAGGTAGGGAGCGTAGAGGTGGAGCTCAAACAGCTAGGAGCAGGGGTCAGCCTGCAGTAGAGCGTCCCGGAGATGCAGTTCAGGGAGGTGGGGGCCAGCCCCATTGTTATGCATTGCCGACCAGGCGGGAGGACAAGTCATATGATGTTGTGACTACATGTACTATATTGGTCTGTGATATGGGTGCTTTGGTATTATTTGATCCATGATCTACTTATTCTTATGTGTCATCCTATTTTGCACCCTATTTGATCATGCCTAGTAAGGCTTTGGGTATTCCTGTCTATGGGTCCACCCCGGTTGATGATTCTATTGTGGTCGATCGAGTGCATCGCTCTTTTGTAGTGGTAATTAAGGGTTTTTAGACCCGTGTTGACTTATTGATTTCACACATGGTGGACTTTGATGTTATTTTGGGGATGGACCGGTTGTCCCCGTATCATGCTATCTTGGATTGTCACGCCAAGACCGTGACTTTGGCCTTGCCCGATTTGCCCTGACTTGAGTGGAGAGGGACCCCAGATCATGCCACCCATAGTGTTATTTCGCATGTCAAGGCTCGACGTATGGTTGAGAAGGGATGTCACACCTCTTTATTTGTTATACACCCCCGCAAAAGGGCGTAAAGGAGTTTTTCTACTTAAAAGACAATCGGAACGGGATTTGATTATTATTTAATCAGAGTCGCCACTTGGGAGATTAGTGGTGCCCCAAGTCACTGATTGAATCCCGAACCGAGGAAAAAGATGACTTTGTTCATAGTCTGCGAACCAGAAATCTGGATAAGGAATTCTGTTAACCAGGGAGAAGGTGTTAGGCATTCCCGGGTTCCGTGGTTCTAGGACGGTCGCTCAACTGTTGCATTTAGCTTGTATCTGATTTTATTACATGAAAACCCTATGTGCCAATAACTTTTAACCGCTTTTATTTAATATATAATTATTTGAGAAAGTGAACGTCGTTTAAAGTGTGTTTTCGGATTGCGCCGCATCAACCGCAATCCTAGGCACACTTTATTCAACGTTTTAGGATTTGGATTTGGGACGCATAAAAATGCCCACCTATATTTTTAGGAGTATATTTTATTAATGTCACGCATAATAAGGTCTAACGCGCTGTAATCTTTTGGGAGGGTTGTGAAATTCGCTAAACGACCCTTCCCGATATTTCTAAATATTTTTAAACCTTTATTGAGGGCCCCGCAATTTGTATTTTTGTTGGGCGAGGCTGGTCTCATTTTATTTTAAAAGAATAAACCTAAAAGATAACTATATTTTCTATTTTTTTTATTTTTGTCTCTTAAAGAAAAAGAAAATCCTAATTGATTAATGTCTCAGTTCAAGTCCCGGCCCAAACAAAAGGACGAACCTTTTAGCTTGAGCTACCTAACTTGGAACCCATATTGAATATTAGATTGGTAAAGCCTCGAGTGCTATACCCAAATTTATAGAAAATAGGACGCAGGCCCAATAGGCGACGCCTTGGACTCACGTTAGGCATGTTTGGTGCCACCCTCATAATAGCTCTTGGGATCAAACCCGACGGGACACAGAATAAACAATGCCTTCTAACTATTATCCCCATTTACACAAACTTCTTTCAAATTTAAAATCCAGCTACTTCAAGTCAACAGTGGAACCAATTGAACAGACAATATTAATGTTTACTAATAATTAATGAAACGCCAACCGGATTTGATTCTGAAATACACTATACGATTAATCTCTTTTGATATCAGACTGGGCTCTTGGACACTACTGTCAAATATTCTGCTTTTTTTCAAGTCAAATAGAGTAAATAATTGAACAATCAACTACAGGATACTAACTCTTGCTTTCTCAATCAAGTCTTATTGTTCCAACAGATTTCAATCGACTAAACATGTTACAAATGACTACATACTACATTGAAGCACTCACAAATACCAAAAATTCCACACTCCATAAGCTTGAGCAATCCCCAATTAATACAATTAGATTATTACAATACAGTGGCCAATACTACAAATGAACACGTAATAAAAGACCTTTATGCATTATGTTACTATGCAACAGTTCCCATTTTAATCAAGTGCAATATCCATTTCTGTCCTACTTCATCATTGATTGAGAATAAAACGAATGGTCAAAGCTAACTACCTTATTGACCTGATATGAGAGTGGCTACAACTAGTACTTAATACATGTATGAACCACTTAATAGAGAGCCAACTACAACTGAAACTCTAATTGACAAACAAATCCATTGACTCCAGTAGTTCACAGTTCAATTTATACAATTTAGGATCAGTCCAATACACAAACAACGACTAAAATCAAACAATGAACTCTGTTACACATTAAAATCAAACAGAAGATCTAGGAGAATTTCATATCTAAGATTTTGAATTTCAGATCTGGAGCTTGGAGAGTAATTTTGGGGGAGATTTTAGGCTGCCAAACCACTCAATTAATGCATTGGGAATGCCCTTTTATATGCAAGGATAATGGCAGCCCCCTAATTTCCCGTTTTCCAGTTTAGTCCCTCCTTATTTCCATATTAATCCCTTGTTTTCTGACTTGTGCCACAAGCCAATTCCTTAACTTGTAAGAATATGTACTAAAATCCTATTCTAGAAGAATCTAAACTATTCTAGTGTGATCTACCATGTTCTGCCCCCTACCCAATACCTAAACTACCCTCAAATACCTCTAACATTACTTAACCCAACCCCTACCTATGATTATCTAGTGATCAACTATAGTTAACAAAGTTAACAAACTTCACAACCCAAACACATAACAAGGTAATCAACTACTAGTGAACTAAACCATATTAATCAAAGACTTAAAACCAAGTCAATCACAAACTGGGCTTAATCAGAATTAATAACCAACTATCATTCAAACAATTACTAACTAAACAGAATTATATTCGATCTAAAACTACGAGTCATTACTCAAACAACAAAATTGAAACAAATCCAACAAATAACAAATTAACACCTAAAACTAACATGAATCAAGCAAGTAAGGATTAAAACTGAAACAGACTTGAAGAAGAATTATTAATTTCGGACTACAAATATGACCAAACACAACCAAGAAGCTACACAGTCATGAACACCAAGAAAATAAAAAGAAACAAAACTCGAAAACTCACTGACTCAACTTCAAAATCCGGCTGCCTCTTAAGTTTTCTGAAAGATTCGACCAACTTCAATGCCATTCGACGGCTACTAATGTTGAATTTGTCACGAGGAAAGCTCGAGGATCACGTAGCACTAATGTGGAGTAATCCAACGAACATAGGGGTTTTGGCCAAAAAATTCAATTTGAACTTCGAGCAATTCCGTCCAAGTTCAAGAAGTAATTCTTGGGTCATTGGAAAGAGGAGACGGAGGCGATTCTACAGTGTAATTTGGCTCACTTTGAGTCTTGGCCGGAAATTATCGAACAAAGATTCGAATCGATTGGGTGGTATTCGATAGAAAAGAGTGATGGATTTGGATTGAGGAAGAAAAGGGGAACCATGGGTGACATTTTGGCGTCACCCATTATTTGGTTAACAAATTAAACCAGGGCCGTCGAATTGGGGAAGATTAACGGCTGAGATCAAAAGACCTCAAACGATGTTGTTTGGCTGGTCTTAGAGTTGGACAGGTAGGGGAAGGAGTGATTTGGGTTGGGCTGCGGACAGGGGTAATTTATTTGGGCTAAGGCAAAAATGAACGGCCCAATTCTAGGCAACATCAAAGACAACCCTTCTTTTTCCTAATTTTCCTCTTTTTGTTTTCTTCACTTTATATTTTTATTACTAATTTTCTGATTTATGAAGATTACAAAAATCTAAACTAATTAATGCCTAAAATTAGCTTTTAACACTGTTATGTGACAAATTAAAATGCAAAAGTGAACTAATTTTTTGTGATTTTTCATGTTTTGTTCTAAAACAAATTAACCCTAGTTAATCCTAAAAATATAAGATTATAACCTAAATGCAAATGCATGTTTTTGTATTTTTATATGAGTTAACATGCACAAATAAAAATGCAAATAATTAACACAAAATTCACAAAAATTGTAAAAATAGGGTAAAATCTTTTTTTGTTTGAATATTTAGAAATAATTCATTTATAGGGCAAAATCACATGCTCACGGCTGCCCCTCTTTTCTTGAAAACATAAAATGTTTTCGGGCAAAGATAAGTGAGAAAACACGAGTGATTTTTGCCCTTTTGAAAATTCCATAGTGAAGCACTTTTAAAAGTTTTTAACCGCACCCTGCTTCAGAGGTTGCCTACATATCCTGGGGTAAACACGAATCAGGTCAGTGTAGTTCGGGAGTGTCTGGTAGCTGGGACAACCAGGAGCTGTGATTTCACCACGACTGCTGCAGCTACTGCTCACTGACCTTCCTTATTACATCATGTCTGAATAAAAGAAGCTAGCCTAAGCTATGAACTATAAATTTCAAAAGACCTATCTAAAATCTTCAAACTTGCTCTTGTACTTCCTTGTTATCTTGTGTTCCCTTGGTGAAATCTATTGTCGTTACTTCGACTTGCTAGCTGATATGTTGTTCCTTCTTTTCACATTGTTGAACTTGAATAAACTTGAACTGGACTGTATTCCTCTGTTATCCATGTGGGCTCCTGAATTCACAAAATAAATAAAACAAAGTAACTTTCTGCCCCAGTTTGGAAAACTGGGTGCTTGTTGCCAGATATTGTCAAAATTGAAAACTTGAATTGTGATAAGACTGAAATGTAACTGTAAAGTTTAAAGATTGAAATGTATTCATCTGTTATCCAGGCGGGCTCATGACTTTAAAATTTAAAAATTTAAAGACTGAGATGTTTCAAAACTTCAAATTTAAATACTGAAATATATTCCTCTATCCAGGCAGGCTCCTGACTTCACAAAAATAGCCAAAACAAAGAAAGCTTTCTGCCCCAATTTGGAAAACTGGGCTCCGGATACTAATACAAATTCGAACACAAAAACTTGAATTGTAATACCTCTGTTCTCCAGGCGGTCTCCTGACTTCAAGCTTGACTGTATTCTCTTGTTATGCGGGTGGGCTCCTGGCTTCAAACTTGAATGTATTCCCTTGTTATGCGGATGGGCTCCCAACTTCTGAATTTGAACTTGAATGTATTCCCTTGTTATGCGGGTGGGCTCCCCACCTCTGAATTTGAACTTGAATGTATTCCCTTGTTGTACGGGTGGGCTCCCGACCTCTGAATTTTAACTTTAATATATTCCCTTGTTATGCGGGTGGGCTCCTGACTTCAAACTTGAATGTATTCCCTTGTTATGCGGGTAGGCTCCCGAATTTTGAATTCGAACTTGAATGTATTCCCTTGTTATAGGGGTGGGCTCCCGACCTCTGAATTTGAACTTCGCATATTCCCTTGTTGTACAGGTGGGATCCCGACTTTTGAATTCGAACTTGAATGTATTCCCTTGTTGTACGGGTGGGCCCGACCTCTAAATTTGAACGTGAATGTATTCCCTTGTTGTCCGGGTGGGCTCCCGACTTCAAACTTGAATATATTCCTTTGTTATGCGGGTGGGCTCCCGACTTCTGAATTTGAACTTGAATATATTCCCTTATTGTCCAGGTGGGCTCCCGACCTCTGATTTTGGACGTGAATGTATTCCCTTGTTATGCTGGTGGGCTCCGGCCTTTGAATTTGAACTTGAATGTATTCCCTTGTTGTACGGGTGGGCTCCCGACCTTTGAATTTGAACTTGAATGTATTCTCTTATTGTACGGGTGGGCTCCCGACCTTTAAATTTGAACTTGAATGTATTCTCTTTTTGTCCGGGTAGGCTCCTGACTTTACAAAAATAGACAAAACAAAGAAAACGTTCTGCCCCAGTTTGGAAACTGGGTACATGTTACTGGGCATTTAATAATAATTGAACACTAAAACCCGAATCGTAATACCTCGGCTTTTCAGGCGGGCTCATGATTTCAAAACTTGAAAATGTATTCCTCCGTTATCCAAGCGGGCTCCTGGCTTCAAAAAAATATACGAAAACAAGGAAACTTTCCTGCCCCAGTTTGGTAGCTAGGCACATGGGTGAGCGTCACTGAATCATAAACCAACTATTACTAAGAATTTGAAAGCTAAGTCCTATTATCCAGGGGGTCCTGACAACTTCTAACAATTACGAACCTAAGTTATATCTTCTAAAGTATTACCCTTACTACATCATGTTATCTACAAGGAATTTAAACTACATCCTATTGTCCAGGAAGGTCCTGACAATTCCTACCAGTTATGAACCCTGATTTACATTTCTATAGGTATTGCTCCCACTGCATTATGCTATTTACAAGGTTTTGAAATACATCCTATTATTCAGGAAGGTCCTGACCAATCCTACTTTAATTCTACCCCAAACATGCAAACTTTCATTCCCCATGTTATTCCCAAGTATTCTTGTATTTTAATCACAAAACACTTTGAGGTCAATCCTGATTACTGCTTGTTTTCCCTTTATGGAGAATTCCTTCTGAACAACCAATTTTTCTGCCCCTGTTTCAATCAAAGAAAATTTTTTCAGTTTAAAATGGTGGTTAGTTGATGGCATTCTTGCTGAAAATTCCTTCCACTGCATTGTTTTGTTTCCTCCGGCTTCCCTGAACTGTCCCTGAACTGCTCGACTTTCTGAGCCACTTTCAAATTTCCCAACCTTTGACAACCTGGATGTTTCGTACCTCTGCTGTAGTTTCATACCTCTGATCCCTTTGTCTGAACCTTTACATTTCCCCACAACATTTCCCAATTATTCCACCGATGAAACTTCTGATGACTTCCCATGCTCCACTTTACATGATGTTGCTTTTTGACATTCTCTAATCACATTATGCTTTACTATTTTCGGAAGTTGGTAGTGAGCTTTGAAATTCTTTCTACTCGCATTGAACCAAAATGACATTGGAACATTTTAGATAGATAAAACCCCCAAAAGACAATGAAATGCAATGATTTTATGAGTTAAGGATAAGAAAAATCAAAAACCAGATGACTATTAGAAGGAACAAAAAGAAGAGAACTTATCTGACCGAAACAGCTGGCACCAATGGTCATGACATGCATTTCGGACTAATCGGCCCAATCAGTCCAACTAACCAGCTTTCATTTGCCATACTTTGTTGCCCAAAATTTCTGTTACCAAACCTGAACCTTGTTTATCTTGTGGTACCATAAAACAATTTCCACCAACAGGCCTTTCTTAGTTTGCCATTTTCCAACTCACTTTCGCCTCAAGGTTCCTGTGAGGGTTTTCGCCAATAATACTCTCCCATTTATTTATTCTCTCAGCTCCAGTCACCTTAAGATGCCTCTGAAGGTTTTCACCAATAAGACTCTCTCTTTTTTTACTTTGTTCTTCTTTCTTGAACTAGAGTGTTGCTCCTGTCATGATTTTTCTTCGACCTGCTCAACTTGGCATTTCTCAAAAATTGATCAGAAGGTCTTTCTTTGGACCGCAATGTAGGCTTTTGGATGGGTTAGGAAAGAAGGGGTATAAAAGGCTCAAAACGATTTCAAAATGGGTTAAAATTACAACTTTCAAAATCTAATTTCTTTCAACAATCACAACTTTTGCCCCAGTTTCTTTCTTGGGGAGTTTTGGAGTTTTATTTTGGTATGACTGACCTCGGAGTAAGGATGCCTACGTATCCTTTCGGAATCAAGTCAAACGTAGTTCACGTAATAGGATTTACATTGTTGCGAATTTCTTTTCTGTTCTTCTTTTCTTTTCCTTTCACTTTTCTTTTCTTTCCTTTTCTTTTCCTTTTGTTTCTTTTCCTATGTTCTTTTCTTTTTCTCTTTTCTTCCTTTTCTTTACTTTTCTTCCTTCTTTCCTTTTATGTACTCGTCTTTGGCACTTGCGTTTCTTAGCTGTGACATTGATTCCGAAAGAGGGGTACGAAAGAAAATAAGTACGGCTCAAAATGGGTGACAAAGGATAAAGTGTATTAGATAGCAGAACAAAATGCCTTCGTCATTTCAATCTTCAAAATATGCCAAATACAAAACCAGTACGATCAGAATAAAGAAATTATACAGAGTACCTCTTGACCATATCCGAATTTATGTCCATTTTAACACATTTTCCTTCCATATCTGTTAGATATAATGTACCACTAGACAACACTTTGGTTACCACACTGTTCAAGGTGGGTGAAATCGTCATCATGTTCCAACTCTTTATCACACTCAATTTCTTGTATTATTATTTAAAATAAGGCCGATTTTCAAGACTGGGCCGAAGATTCATCATGCAGGTCATGTTATTGATATCAGCATAAAAAGAACTGTACAGAGAAAAAAACAAACTGAAACAAATTAAGAAGAAGGAAAGAAAATTGCATTTCATTAAAGAAAAAGATAACAAGGTTTTAACTCATCCAAACAGACGGAACATAGTATCTAGACTGCAGACCCTGAAATAGTCCAGACAGTTTAAAGAAAAACAAAACCCACTACCAAAACTTCCAATCATCGACTTTTGCCCGTGGTCAGGAGAACTGCATATTTGCCTTGCTTGCCCCTTCCTTTGCTTCAACCATGTTTACCTCAGTGAATAACCTTTTGAACCCATTTTCCGCGTTTCCATCCACACCATTTAATGACCCAAGAACCTTTGGCGACATCGGCTTGTTATCACCCCTTTCAATTGGACCACTATTTTCTCACTGGTCGACTTTTCGTTCAAGTTGGTTTTGCTAGAACAGATTACCGTCTGTGAAGGTTTCTTAGGGTTTCCTCCTTTATGCGTCAATTCGATCATATGAGCCTCATGGTGAATTGGCAGCGGATTCTGGTCAGTGTTTGGTGCCTCTGGGGCCTTAAACTCGATCCTGTTTGTGTCAATAAACTCTTGCACAACAATTTTCAACCTCCAATATTTTTCAGTATCATGTCCGGGGGCTCCCGAACAATATTCACAGCTCACAGAGTGGTCCAGATTTCTACAAAAGGGATTTGGCGCTTTGACTTCAACCGGGGTCAGCAAGCCTAACTGCCTCAGTTTGTGGAAAATAGTGGTATAGGATTCTCCCAGCGGAGTGAATGTCTTTTTTTCTGGACCATCTCATTTTGTGAAAGCTTGGTTCGGGTGGAAGCCGGATCCTGGTTTGTAAGCCCTTGGGAGTGGATATGTATTTTGTGGAGCTGGATATGCGCTTTGGGGAACCGTTGCATGCCATTGCGGGTGAGCCGGAGGCTGGATGTATTTTTTGGGCGTGGTGAACGGAAAAGTGTGGCTGTGGTAGTGGATAGTAGGGTGTTGGATGGCCGTATGAGGTATATGAGTAATTTGGGTGGCGGGTTCTGGGTAGGTTATAGTAGGGTGGAGGGTTTGTGGATTGGGACCAAGTACTCACTTCCACTGTTGCAACTTCTTCTTTCTTTTTCTTTCCGAACACACCACCAGTGCCGCTTTGGATGGCCTGGGTGGTTGCTTTCAGTGCTGAATAACTCAAGATTTTGTTAGACTTCAAACCCTCTTCAATCATGGCGCCCATCTTTACCACTTCATTGAATGACTTGCCCACGGGTTTCACTAGATGACCGAAGTATGTCGGCTCCAAGGTTTGCAGGAAGTAGTCTACCATATCATTCTCCCTCATCGGAGGATCCACTCTGGCTGCTTGTTCCCTCCAGTGGAAACCAAATTATCTAAAGCTCTCTCCGGGCTTCTTCTCAAATTTCAACAATGACAGACGATTTGGGACTATCTCGAGGTTGTATTGGAAATAGCCAATGAATGCATGTGCCAAATCATCCCATGTATACCATCGGCTAGAACCCTTGTAGGTGGGCCACCGGGTCGCCATGTCCCTCGTACAGGTCAAATTTAGGCATCTTGAACCCTGCGGGCAACTGAATATCAGGGAAAGTACATAGATCTTTGTAGGCAACACTGACTTGACTGCCTAACCCGTGCATGTTCCTGAAAGATTGCTCCAGGATTTTGAACTTTCTGATCACTTCCTCATGCTCTGCATTGTTAACTAGTTTCTCGGCTTCTTCCGGGATCTCAAAGTGAGGGTTATATGAGTATGGCTCAGGTTCCTAAAAAGTGGGTTCAGGAGGGTAGTATTGGGAGTCATGGGCTATGACTAGTAGAGGACCTTTGTAGTGGAGCTGTAGGAGGGGCCACAAAGATTTGAGCCACGGGCGGAGGAGGATTTTGTTTGGGTGGTGGAGCTGGAGGGGCGTATGAAGTGTTGGCAAACCCTTGGGTGTTATACTGGAAGGGTGGAGATGTTTCAGGAGTGGGAGGCTAATGAGCATGCACTAGGTGTGGGATATACGAGGGGTGGCGGGGTGTAATGGTGTTGGGTGCCCCTAAGACCAAGCACGGTGCATGGCATCTATTTGGGATTTCAACTTCTTCATCTCTTATTTCATAGCCCCTGCATCGGTCACCTCGACCACTTTCGTGGTATCCACAATACTAGTATCTGGATCCTGTCCAATCATTTCTATCTTATCCTCCGACCGGGTGTTGTACTGATGAGTTGCCAGAATTTCCAATCAACTAACCACCTACCTGGACTCACACATTTGAACAACCACTTTGATATTAGGCTTTAACAGATTTTATAACCGCACGTTGGCATGAATGCACCTATACGATTAATCATTTCTATTATGCATTTGCTTGACTGCGTGCGTCATCCCGGTTTTCTATTGCTTCCGTCACAATTTCCTGTTCATTTTCTCTTTTCTTTCTCTTTTGAGTTATTATTTTTTCCTTTCTTTAGGTTTTCCACTCCTTATATTTTCATTCTCTTTCCTTACTCGCATTCCTCTTTTCCTTTGTTTTTCAACTCTTTTCTTTCTCTCTATTTCTTTTCTTTTGTGATTACGATCGAATCCTACGGAGATCGCCTACGTATCGTGACCCCGCACGAATCAGACCAAGCGTAGTTCGTGAAAATAAATTCAAGAATAAAGGATGGAAATAATTTTTTTGGAATTTTCAATTTTTCGTTACTAAAACAAATTATTACAAACTAACACTTTTGTAGAACGCACACAAGCTAAAATGATTACAGACGCAAAGACTACATACTTGACATAAAAAGACACAGGACAATCCAACGACAGACTCTAAAATAGAAAAGCTATAGACACGGACTAAGCATACTCTAAAGCCTCAAACTTAGGTGTCTGTGGGGCGTCATTCGGCCTCGACGCGGACCTGGGTTCCAAATCGTGTTCAAGCTGCTCTAATTCAAGAAAAGTTTGTTTAACAAAGATCACTACAGCTGGGACAAAGGTAGTAAAATTCATATCTTCACACGCCCGACATCTTCTCAAAATGGCATGAGCAATGGCTCTGATCCTGTCTTTGGCTCGCTTCTTTTCTATGAGTAGACGTCTTATCTGATTACTGCATGTTTTTAGGGCATGAGAATCTTGCAGGTGCTGATCCTGAAATTGTTGCACTTCCACCTCCATTTGGGCTAATAAATCATAACAATTCCCACTTTACACTTCAAAGTCTTTGGCCTGCTTGACCATTTTTCCCTCGAGGGCGATCACCTTTCTTTTCAAACCGGCCACAGTTTTCTCGTGATCGCGTTTCAGTTGTTTCAAATATTGGCGACGCTCTTCTGTATTTGTAGCCCATTGTGCCTTGAACTTTGCCATGATGTTCTTAGATCTTTCCAACTCGTCCCGACACCCATTGACCTCATTTTCCAAACCTTTTATGCGTCTCTCATCCGACCTACTTCTTTGTTGATATTGGCGGTTACCTTCTTTTGATGTATTTGAGCCTTGAGCATCTCATTCTCGAGCCAGTCTATTCTTTTCACTTTGGTATGCCGCAGATTGCACAGTGTTCTCGAAAGTCAAACTTGCAATCTGTTGCATCAATTTGCCAATTTCAGCCCGATAGTTCTCTTCATTTGCCAACACATTGTTCTTGTGAGTCGTCCGTAAATTGTTGAACATGGGCTCTTTTAGCAGGTCTCTGAATCTGGAACTTTTTCCGAACCAAGTATTGTACTTCAGATCTACTTCTCCCTTAGCTCGTTCCCCAACCACGGTTTTTGACTCAAGAAAATCTGCACTCATTCCATAGCTTTCGAACTTCCTTTTCGGGAAATGAGGCTCCTGGACTTAACTCAATGGAATGCTTGCTTAGATCCACGTCGGTGGGGATTGTCTGAAACCTTCCTAGCTGGCGCAATACTCGATGAGGAGCATAGGGCTGGATACTGCGAGCCCCATCAAAATAATATGACATTATTCGGTCGCCATATGTATTACCTCAGTATCAGGAAACCATCCAAACGCCCATTCAACTTGTTTAGCTGTCAATGACCTCAATCGTGCAAACTATGCCTCGACACCTTCAGGGAATTCAACGCCCGCTACCCGCTTCTCAAAATCACTGATGCAGTTCCTTCCAGTCAACCCGTGATTCATGTATCCCACTCGATATAGAGATGTTCTCGTATCCATAGCTGGAGTAATAGATTACAACCTGGAAAAAATCACCACCTTATCGACACACAGATAAGGTTCGGTAGATTTCAGATAACACCAAAGGGACCACAGTACTGTTAGGCCTTTTGATTGCAACGTCGGCCATCCCTATAAGCCTATTTCTATTTTCTTATTGCGTGGACAAACCACGATTCCTAGGAAGGCCGTCAGGAAAGCTAAAGGACGTCTTGACTCCCATTTGTTTCTGTCCCCATCATGAGTTAGTCCGAGGTTCGGTTCTTCAAAACCCCGAGGAGTACCATACCGTTGATATAAAAATTGACAAGTACAACAGCCTTTCGACAAATCGTCATCTTGCACCTTCCGATTAATGTGTAGCAAATTCAAAAACCCATGTGGAGACACCGGTCTAGGTGAAAGCAAATATTGCCCCCTCAATTTCCCATTCAAACCTGCATAACCCGCAACCTCCTCTAGTGTTGGTGTAAGCTCAAAGTTTGTAAAGCGGAATACATTACGAGTTGGATCCCAGAACGGTATTAAAGCTTCGATGACATCTGTCCTTGGCTTGATATCTAACCAGACTACGAGACCTCCAAAAATTCTTTCCATTGTCTTTTTACTATCATCTCTCAGGTCATTCCACCACATGTGGAGCTGTAGAGGGACCTCGCTAAAGGCTGAGAACAGTTCATTTTGATTTGTGCTCATCCGGCATATTTATTAAGGCGATTAAGCAAAAGAAAAGCTTTTATTCGACCCAAAAGAAGATAAAGCTATTTATATGTTGTTTTGTGTGTTTTCAAATTGGAAAATAAAAGACTCGATTTTCAAACACAACCTTTCAGTACTCCGAAAACGAAGATTTTAAGGCTGTGTAGTCAACCATTCAAAAATCACAATTGGCCCAAAAATGGCCGATTACGCAAATTTAGCCTTTCCCCGTCCCGTTTGAGAACATTTGGCCATTTTTGACAAAGCGACCTTACTTGACTTATTTGTGACGAAACTTAAAATTTTGTCATTTTTTGGGCTATTTTGTTTTTGTAAAGGAGAGGTTGGACCCGATGAGGGTTGCCTACGTATCTCACGCCATGTTAGAATTAAACTGGCGTAGTTCGGACAAATAAACTAACTAAACTTTTAAAATAGAACTCTTTTTTTCAAGCTTTTCCATTTTTGAAACCCCCCGTTTTCCCTATTTTTCCATCTAGAACTCTTTTTCTAAAACAAACTATATATAAAAAACATTTTTTTTCATTTTTCAAAATTTCGACAAAGTTCGGACAGTACTTTGACATTGGGTTTACTCTTATACTTGCTATTTTTTTCTCTTTTTCTCATTTTTCTAACATCCCCGAGATTCAAAATCCGGTCAACATGCAAGCCCGAGCAAATAAATGCACAGAAAGCAAGTAGGATGCATCAGGATGGTCTTTTCATTTCAGGTTGCTAGCCCTAGACATCCCAACCCCTATGTTGAGTCCCCTAAGTCAAAATGCACATGATGCAAACAAGCGTTCCTACTAGGAATCCGGCATAAGGTTAAGTTATTCTAGGTTCAAAACCTGGGTGTTTGTTCTAGACCTGGCTTACCTGAGCGTACAACTCGAGCCGAAGGGGAGGCTGCAATCCGGGAATACAGAAGCTTCACCGGCTTTGCAACTTATCCAAACCTCTTTCTAAATTTGAATTTGACACTAGACAGAAAAGAAGTCGTACATCGTACATCCTTCTTCACAATTCAGAGGACTCAGAGAGGAGATGGGTTCTGGCACAGTTTATATACAGTTCACGTAATATCAAAGTGGTAAAAGCAATCAACTAGCACATTAAGCACATATCATGTAACAAAATCAGATAAAGCCAAACACAATAATTATTCTAAGCTCGAATTCTGTACCATGAACAAAATCTTCTGGGTTCTTTTCCCCAGCAGAGTCACTAAACCTTTCACACCTCATTTTTTGCTATACACCCCCACAAAAGGGTGTAAAGGGGGTTTTTCCACTTAAAGGACAATCGAAACGGGATTTGTTTATTATTTATTCAAAGTCGCCACTTGGGAGATTAATGGTACCCCAATTCACTGATTGAATCCCGAACCGAGGAAAAAGATGACTCTGTTCATAGTCTGCGAACCAGAAATCCGGATAAGGAATTTTGTTAACCCGGGTGAAGGTGTTTGGCATTCCCGGGTTCCGTGGTTCTAGCACGGTCGCTCAACTGTTGCATTCAGCTTGTATCTAATTTTATTACATGAAAAGCCTATGTGCCAATTTTACTTTTAACCGCTTTTATTATATATATTTATTTAAGAAAGTGAACGTTGTTTAAAGTGTATTTTCGGATTGCGCCGCATCAAATGAACCCGCAATCCTAGGAACACTTTATTCAATGTTTTAGGATTTGGATTTGGGCCGCATAAGGCAACCATATTTAGGAATATAATTTATTAAAGTCGCACCTAATAAGGTCTAACGCGCTGTAATCTTTTGGGAGGGTCGTGAAATTCGCTAAACGACCCTTCCCGATTTTACTAAATATTTTAAAACCTTTATTGAGGGCCCCGCAATTTGTATTTTTATTGGGCGAGGCTCGTCTCATTTTATTTTAAAAGGATAAACCTAAAATATAACTATGTTTTAAATTTTTTGATTTTTGTCTCTAAAAGAAAAAGGAAATCCTAATTGATTAATGTCATAATCTAGGCCTCGAGTTCAAGTCTGGGCCCAAACAAAAGGACGAACCTTTTAGATTAAACCCGCTGCCTAACTTGGAAACCATATCGAATATTAGATTGGGAAAGCCTCGAGTGCTATTCCCAAATTCAAAGAAAATAGGAGGCAGGCCCAATAGGCTGCGCCTTGGACTTATACAAACTTCTTTCAAATTGAAAATCCAGCTACTTCATGTCAATAGTGGAACCAATTGAACGGACAGTATTACAATGTTTACTGACAATTAATGAAACTCCAATCTGATTTGAAACTCCAGGTCCCATATTTTTCCGGGGACTCTCCGAGAACGTCAAATCACAAATTTGGGTCCGTTTTTCAAGAAAGTTGACCGAAGACTTGGCCTTTCAAGAAAATCTTAAAGATCCATATGGATATTTTCTTACTCAAAACTCTTCCAACTTCCGAACCAACTAACCCTACAAGTCATAAATTTGCTAAAGCAAGTGCGGGTAGTTTTTATTGATGGGAACGGGGTTCTAAACAGTAAAACGACCAGTCAGCTCGTTACAACTAATCAGTTGGTTCACATATTGGTCAGGTAATAATACTAATAACCAAACATTAGATCAACATAATCCTAAATTTCATTTTAGATTAAAATTCTGACCCCCACCAACTATTTGGTTCACATATTAGTCACGTAAAAAAAACTTCATGCAGTAAATACTCAATAATAATGTAAGAATCATTTGGATGAACAATGTCATAGAAAATGATTGCTTAAGAGTTAAAATTTGTTATTTTGTATTTTCCAATATAATATTAATGAACTTCTAGACCAAGAAATAAGTAAGAATGGTTTTAAGAGATCATTTACATGAAAATGGAGTGGCAAAAGTAAAATTTGGTAATTGGAAGTTTCTTTTTTAACTAAGGAGTTCCTAAGTAAAGCAACAAAGTTAGGCTGATTTGACCGGAAATTCAATCTATTGAAGAAAGTATGATCACCTATAATTACATAATCAAAATCCTTTTCAGTTGCCGATGCAATTTGAAGTTATTCCTTTAAAAGAAACAAAGAATTATTTTATTAGACAAGATAAGTTTGCTACGATGATTGTAGAAGCAGATGAGATCTTTCTATTCTTTTTTTAAACACCATGCCGGAAAGATCCCAACTACAGATTAAGAAACAATAAATTACCGTGAAATTGTATATCAGTAAAAGCATGTTATTACTGATAAAATGAAAAGAATAATATAATTCAATACAAGAACAACCCAGTAAAATCTCAGTAGTGAAATCTAGAAAGGGTAGTGTATATGCAAATCTTACCTATATCCCAAAGGAGTAGAGAAGCAATAATATAATTAAATAGTACTACTGCATAATATTGTTTTTTTTAAAAAGAAAGTTCTTTTTTTTAACTGGGATTATGCAAACATTTTTAACTATATTTTATATTAATCTCTAAATATATTTTCCTAAGCTAGCAAAACATAAAGCTGTTCTGAAACCAGCTTTCTTGGAAAGGACGGTTTAATCTTTATCGCTGAATCCTCCGTCTGACTTCCACGTGAAAGGAGGAGATTTCTTTACTCCCAAAAAAAGGAAGAAAGAAAATTATGAACATGTGATACTTAACTCTAATCGTCCTGTTAAAAAAATAGGAAAAAACGCAATTTCAACGTTCAAGCTTACAACTTTAAGATTACTCCTAACTAGTTTAACATATTTTATTTTTTGTAGATAAAGATATATAACATTAAAGGTAGAGTATTAATGATAATATTATCATTTTGAATTTTCGATATAAACGTTATTCTCCTTCAGCTGAGAAATTCAAAACTGGTGAGCAACATCTTCAAACAACAACAACAACAACAACAACTACCCAATATACTTCTACCAGGTGGGGTATGGGGAGAGTAATATGTAGACGAGCCTTACCCCTACCCGAAAGGGCAGAGAGGCTGTTTCTAATCGACCCTCGGCGCATAGGATAAAAGGAAAAACAGCTGTAAAACGAAAACAAAGACAAAAACAAAAACAATAGAAGTGAGCAACATCTTCAGTAATTTAATTAAAGGTGGCTAACGGGTCAACCGGTCCGAGTCGGATTTTTTTCGACCCATCCGGGTTCCGGTCCGAGCCGGGCTGGGTCGAAACAGTAACGGGTTTTAACGGGCTGGGTTGTTCCGGGTTTAAATTGAACCATACGGAATACGGGTTGATAGGGGCCGGGCCGGGCCGGGTTTAGTATATTTTTAATTTTTTATGAAATTAAGTATAACTATTAAGTTCTAACTTAGTTAATACTTTGTAATAATTGAATGAATACAAGTAAGATGGGAAAAAATTGCACTTATTGCAAGTGCTACTTTTTTTCTCAATTTCAAATGTTTAAGTAGAAAATGAAATGTTTACATTTTTTATAGTGAAGTAGTAATTTCAAATGTTTTGCATCGCCTTAGCAAGTTCATCAGTTCATCACTTCATCTTCATCATAATCAATATCTCCAATCTCTGAAACAAACAGTCAAACATACTAAAAGTCTAAAACTTACAAATCATTGCTTCCCAAAATTATTGACCCATTCTATGGGATTGACAACTCTCATATGTCTTGTGAGTGTTCCAGTCCCTCCTAAATTTTCTTCGGTCAAATGTTGAAAAGTTTCGTTACAAACTTTGCACTTAACACTATTAGTACCTTCTATTATTTCAAAAAAATTCCATACCGGACTTCTTCTTTTACGATTAGAAGTTGGGTCATTACTATTACTACCAGAAGCTACAGGACTAGCATCATTAAACATATTGTAAAAATAAAAATATAAGCTTAAATTAAATATGCTATTAAAATATTAAATAAGAGAAAGAGTTGGAGGAAGTGCACCGAATAACCGAATTCGACAATAAATTGAGCACTTGATCAAATATGAAATCTTGCAAATTGAAGGGAAGAGAGATAGATTGATAATTTGAGAATTAAGAATTTAAGATTGAGATAAGAATTTTGAGTGAAGAAATGAAGAAGAGATGAGGGTATTTATAGATTTTAAGAAGGGTTAATATTGTAAATTAATAAATACAAAAAAATAATAAAAAATGGCCATTTTTGTAAAATTAGCCGTTGCCAACGGAAATGTGGGCCCCATCATTTTAAAAATTAAAAAAAAAAGTTACCGTTGAACGGGGCCGGTCCGGTCCGGGCTGTACTGGTTCACGGTACTGTTCACGTTACCGGGCCGGTCCGGTCCGGTTCGAAGTAAAAAAATTCATAATGGACCAACCCTCCCCCCCCCCCCCGTCAACCGGGCCGGATTGACCCGGGACAGGCCCGGACCGGACCGGTACAACCCGGGACCGGACCGGACCGGTAGGTGGGGCTGGGCTGGGCTGGGTTTAGGGGGTTGGTCCATTAAGAATTTTTTTACTCCTGACCGACCCGGTAACATGAACAGTACCATGAACCGGTACAGCCCGGATCGGATCGGCCCGGTTCAACGGTAACTTTTTTTTATTTTTTTTTATTTTTGAAATGATGGGGCCCACATTTCCGTTGGCAACGGCTAATTTTATAAAAATGGCCATTTTTTATTATTTTTTTGTATTTATTAATTTACAATGTTAACCCTTCTTATAATCTATAAATACCCTCATCTCTTCTTCATTTCTTCACTCAAAATTCTTATCTCAATCTTAAATTCTTAATTCTCAAATTATCAATCTATCTCTCTTCCCTTCAATTTGCAATATTTCATATTTGATCAAGTGCTCAATTTATTGTCGAATTCGGTTATTCGGTGCACTCCCTCCAACTCTTTCTCTTATTTAATATTTTAATAGCATATTTAATTTAAGCTTGTATTTTTATTTTTACAATATGTTTAATGATGCTAGTCCTGTAGCTTCTGGTAGTAATAGTAATGACCCGACTTCTAATCGTAAATGAAGAAGTCCAGTATGGAATTTTTTTGAAATAATAGAAGGTACTAATAGTGTTAAGTGCAAAGTTTGTAACGAAACTTTTTAACATTTGACCGAAGGAAATTTAGGAGGGACTGGAATACTTACAAGACATATGAGAGCTGTCCATCCCATAGAATGGGTCAATAATTTTGGGAAGCAATGATTTGTAAGTTTTAGACTTTTAGTATGTTTGACTGTTTGTTTCAGAGATTGGAGATATTGATTATGATGAAGATGAAGTGATGAACTGATGAACTTGCTAAGGCGATGCAAAACATTTGAAATTACTACTTCACTATAAAAAATGTAAACATTTCATTTTCTATTTAAACATTTGAAATTGAGAAATAAAGTAGCACTTGCAATAAGTTCAATTTTTTCCCATCTTACTTGTATTCATTCAATTATTACAAAGTATTAATTAAGTTAGAACTTAATAGTTATACTTAATTTCATAAAAAATTGAAAATATACTAAACCCGGCCCGGCCCCTATCAACCCGTAACCCGTATGGTTCAATTTAAACCCGGAACAACCCAGTCCGTTAAAATCCGTTACTGTTTCGACCCAGCCCGGCCCGGCCCGGAACCCCGACGGGTCGAAAAAAATCCGACCCGGCCCGGACCGGTTGACCCGTTAGCCACCTTTACCCCTACCCCCTTTGAACCCAGCCCAGCCCCCACCTACCGGTCCTGGGTCGTACCGGTCCGGTCCGGGCCGGTCCCGGGTCAACCTCCCGGTTGACGGGCTTAAATTTAATTGGTGATGCAAGTAACCACGAGGACAGCCAGATTAATTTGTTGATTCGGAGCCAGCAGAGTAAAACCTGAAAGGGAGTGGTCGAAAGTAGACACTAGTAATATGGCAGGACCAGGATTTCAAGTTTATAGATGCGGAATTCTAATAATTTTAAGATATTGAATTCTAAATTAATAATTTATATATATTTAATGAATTTTTTTAAAACAAATACAAGGTTCGAACCAAAACTACGGGTCGGAAGAGCAAGCTTCTTCTTTTCGATCTGGTAAGAGGGGAAGGAGGACAAAGCTTTCCATTAAGCATATGTGTGGGTCTAGCTCTGCTCTTTAAGGGCTTCTTTTCTTAGCTTCACCGGCTGGAAAGATAATTCATGTGCATCAACAAAGGTCTAACAGTTTCATTGTAGGCACATCTTTCTCTTATTGAAAGCCGCGTTCACACAGCCCTATGCATCCCCTCCCCCCCCCCCCCCCCCATTGTCGTATTCATCCGGATTTCTCTGTCCCAAGCCGGTCTGTTTACAAATCTCGAATGTTACTTATTCGCCAATGGATCACTTAGTCGGAACAAGCGGGGTTAGGTTGATGCGGAATAAGCCATTTTTCCCCTGTCGAAGGAATAGGCACATTTAGAGCTCGGCCGGACTCACTCCCAACACTGTAGCTCCACCCCTAGTAATATGGGTTTAATTTTTATGTTGGAACCAAATTATCTTTCGGTTGTAGCGAAATTCTGGTACTTGCCAGTTTCCATTATGAAGTAACAGTGTGTCTCACTAGCGATAGCTAAAAACTAGAAGCAATTATCAAAGTTAAATCATTGGATTATACCACAAGGCCACACCTTGGTGGAAATGCCATTGCAAACTACACCAACAGAACAAGTTTGACTAACATGCACATTTAAGCATGGTAACACTGTCCTGAAGAGGATAGAGGAGCGAATCCATAACCACAAAGTTCCGTACCGCGTGCCAACTGACCATCAGGAATTTCACGGTTACCAAAAAGAAAAGAGGGCCTTTTGTGAGGAAAAATGATTTCGTGAATCACTTCATTTAAGGAACAGATTTATACTGATCCAAGTAAGACGGTAACATGAGTAAGCCAGCCAGCCCAACGTGATATAATCCTTAAACATCTCGAGGGTATTTTTTGAAACACTACTTCAGTATAAGCAAGTCAGTTCTATTGAAAGAACTGCAACGAATTGGAAGATGCAATGCACATTTTAAAGACTAGTTCAACTCAAAGAAAGATCTATCCGAGCTAAGCATGGGATCTGCTCAAAGGTGTTTAGAGCACAACGAAGTTTACATGAGTTGGGGTATGGTGGTTCTAGGTAGGACTTCACCTCAGAATTGCTGACATATTTTAGCAGTTCTTCATGCAATAAACTTAGCATATGAAGAGGGCACGAAATCATTATAACAAGAGAACCGAGAGCCACGTGTAGACAGCAAACAAGCTAAAAGGACATTGAGGGAAGTTTCTGATACATTGGCCGGTATCAGGCCACAAGATCAAAAGGAGCACTGACAAAACGACCAAAGACATCACTTGTGCTAGAAGAGCCTCAAGTGCCTATGGCACCAATAAAAGCACAATCTGCTTGAACCACATAGAATTGCAGAAAATTGCTACAGTTTGCTCGAGTCTCTGGGTTAAGTGATGTTTTGCTCAACCTAAAACTATTGTGCCAATAATAAAGAAAAAATATCTGGAGAAGGAGAGTTTGAAAACTGAAATTGATGATAATTCCTTTCAGCAAACTAAGGACTAACCCCAAAACAATTAGCAAATAGGTCAGCAGATGAACATCTGTATGTAACAACAACAACAACAACAACAACAACAACAACAACAACAACAACAACAACAACAACAACAACCCAGTATAATCACACAAAGTGGGGTCTGGGGAGGGTAATATGTAGACGGGCCTTACCCCTACCCGAAAGGGCAGAGAGGCTGTTTCCAATCGACCCTCGGCTCAGTGAAGGAAAGGAAAAACAAAAACAAAAAAGCATTATTAACTCCAGCAGAAATAGCGTAAATAATTATCTAAATATAAGAACCATAAATAAAATAGCATGCAATAATATCAGACAGTAACTACCATAAGCAACTACCATAAGGAAGACACAATCCAATACACAAATCTATCTATGGATAGCCTGCCAAGCCTCACCCAACCCCGGGTGAGGAGTACGAAAAATTCTAGGAGTCCCTATCCAACAACCCTGATACTAGACCTCCAGACTTTCCTATCAAGGGTCATGTCCTCGGAAACCCGCATTCTAGCCATGTCATGCCTAATCACCTCTCCCCAATACCTCTTAGGCCTCCCTCTGCCTCGCCGTACGTCGACCATCGCCAGCCGCTCAGAACTCCTCACCGGGGCATCAAGACTCCTCCTCCGCACATGCCCGAACCACCTCAGCCTCGCTTCTCGCATCTTCTCATCCACCTGGGCCACCCCCACATTCTCTCGAATAACTTCATTCTTAATATTATCTAACTTGGTGAGCCCGCACATCCACCTGAGCATCCTCATCTCCGCAACCTTCGTTCTCTGAACATGAGAGTTCTTCACTGGCCAGCACTCCGCCCCATACAACATGGCAGGTCTAACTACAACTCTACAAAACTTCCCCTTGAGTTTCTGTGAAACTTTCTTGTCACACAGGACTCATGATGCAAGCCTCCACTTTGACCACCCCGCTCTTATACGATGAGTGACGTCCCCGTCAATCTCTCCGTCCCCCTGAATCACCGACCCAAGATATCTGACGATGTCCCTCTTGGCGATGACCTGAGATCCAATCATCACGTCTCTGCCTACTTCGCTCGGCTTGGCGCTAAACTTGCACTCTAGGTATTCTGTCTTCAATCTGCTTATTTTGAAACCCTTAGACTCGAGAGTCTGTCTCCATACCTCTAACCTCTCAATAACACCGACCCTCGTCTCGTCTATCAAGACTATGTCATCAGCAAATAGCATACACCAAGGCACATCCCCTTGAATATTTCGGGTTAGAGCATCCATCGCCAACATCTGTATATAGTTCCACAACATTAATTCAACCTAAAACTAAGTTCAACAACAACCCAGTATAATCCCACTTAGTGAGGAACCTAAAACTAAGTTCTTGTCCAAAAAAAGAAAAAAAAAGGGGGGGAGGCAAAACAAGGTCAGTGACCAATTTTTCAACCAACAAATCCATTACTTCCTTACAAAAGAAATTCCTAAAATCAGATCCTTTACTGAAGTGCACCTTATTCTTTGCAAACTAGGTCAAAAATAAATGAGAAAGTAGGTCACTGAATCAACTGCTTCTTTGATCTTATTTTCTCCGCCGCATTAGGTATTATTGATAGGTAATGTAAGAATACTATTGACATAAAAAGAAAATTTACAAATGCAAAACACTTTTTTTTACACCATAAACCTTATCATATCACATGTTCGCACTACTGTAGACAAATTCATGGAGGCAAGTAAGCATCACATACACTGTACAAGATATGGTCTCCATGCCAATGTAAGAAAATATTCTCAATCACAAGTCCCCTGACTACCTCAAAAAATCTGGGCATTCTTTAATATAAACGACAAAGACATCTCGTCACTGATTAAGACAATCAAGTTTAATCTGAAATAAGCTTACAACAACGATAACATACCCAGTGTAGTCTCACAAGTGGGACAATCTGAAATAAGCTTACAACCAATAAATAAACAATTGACAGATTAATGCTGTCATCAACACAAAGTTGGCATCAATCCTCTAAAATCTCTAACCACAAAGCCAATCCGAACATTTGGACCTAGACCTTGACAAAGAACTTACCGGTAATCACTAAAATAAAGCATCAGGTAGATTTTGGATAAGAACTATAAGCTTCAATGCACAATAACCGACTCAAAAGGTAGGATCATAAAGTTCAATGTATAACTCACTGCCCCACACAAAATGAAATGGTTCCATGTCTCAAGAAGCTATTCATTGGTAGCCTGAGTCTAATATCTTATATTTTCTCTAGTATATGCATGAAGAGGTGAATGTGCAGGAATTGAAATCACCCAACTGAGTTGTTTATGCTGGTAAGAAGGCATATTACAGATGACACATAAGAATTCAATCATCATTAACCACCATCACACATATTATTCATGTGGTTATTTTGATTTCACTTGTTTTGTTGATAAGGTAGTTTTATTAATAAAATCAGTAACCACAAGGTACCAAAAACAGAGTACAAGAAGTTGGACTTGTTTTCAGACTACCCAAGACCAAGAGCAGAATCTAACAAGTCCAAGAAATCATCTGTGCTAATTACAGGATCTACACCATGCCAATAAGATAAATTCTGCATACATCTATACTTAACAAAAACATTGACACTTTTTTTCCTTCAAAGATCTTCTATTCCTCTCAAGCCAAACTGTCCAGATTACGCATAAAGAGGTTAGCTTTCCGCATCTTCTTCAGCCTCTTGTTCATTGGCCTTTTTTATTATATATTATGAAACAAATGAAGTTTGGTGAGAGATGGATTCAATGGATCAAGGCGTGCATTTCCACAGCCAGATTCTCTGTTTTATTGTGATTTCACTCATTCTTGCTTACACTACATCTCACAAATAGATCAGACCTTTTATAATCTTCATAGCACCCAACCAAAGTGGAGTACAAAATCCATAATATATCAACAACACTACTGAAATCTTTTCTTAATGTAAAGGTAGTTACTACTCCACAGGCAATAAATGAAGGATAACATAAGAAACATCTTTAAAACACATTCTAGCATATTTGAGAGAACTCACAAATCTTTTGAATATCCTAGAAAAAGTAAGAAATTACAAAAATAGCTCCTTTCAGACCTACATAATGAAGCCAGAAAACAAAACTTCATGCAACATTTAGAATCTCAAGAAATTTGAAACCTGCCAAAGCATAGGAAGAAACTAAACCACAAAATCTCCTCCCACTATAACAAATCGTGCATTGAATTTAAAGCTAACATAATTCAGCTCTCTATGTTCATCTTTGCAGAGTAGAACTAACAAGCTAAAAATGGACTGAGCCATAAACAGCAATATACCAAACACATTAATCTGGTTCAAAATATCACTAGCAAAGAAAATAGCATGTAAATTAAGAAACAGGCATACGCGATCAGACCACGATGTTCATCCCCACAAGACGCCAATTCAACCACGAGCCTAGTGCAAACCCGGGTGGACCATATCACGAAAATTCCCGTCACCACTTTAATCACCAATCCGCCAGGCAAAAACAACGAGATCGCGGACAAAATCACAATAGGCAACATACAGTAACCGATCAGGCTGACGCACCTGTACAAATCCAAATTTCCGTTTCGACCCGCGAGCATATTGAACACTACGTAAAGAAACAGCGAAGCCATTATAACCCAGCCTAATATAATTCCAAAATGAAGCTTTCCTGCAAGTAATTGAAAAAGCCCAAATGCCATGAGAAATATAAAAGGCCCTGACAGATCAGCATCTTCGTGAAGATCTGATTTGACGCGGAAGGGATTGAGAATACTGAGTGTTTTTTGGTAAATTTGTTTTGTGTTAATCCCTAGCTCTTCGAGTAACGGCGGCTCGTCTTCGAAACCCGTCGAACCGCCGCCGATTGTGGTGGAGGCGAATTGAGGAGTGGAAAATGAAGTGGAAGCAGCTGCAGATCCTACATCGAAGGACATGAAAGGTATGCTAGGGTTTGATGATTTCGGCGGCTGAAACGGCGCCGTTGGAAGTCGACGTTGTTGTGGACCAGGGTTTCCGCCCGACGGAAAAACCACCGGCGGGACGTTGAACTCTTTCGCCATTGATCGAAGATCTGGAGATTGTTAATCGCAATAAAATTTGAGAAATTGGATCGAAGTTGAGAGGGATACAAAGAAAAGGCTTCGATTTGTTGAAGAATGGGATAATGAAAACACGCGCTTCAATTGGAGTGAGATTAATTAATAGCGAGAAACCAGAAGCTTTGAGGGTAAGGCAGCAAATGTAGTGAAATAGTTTCGTTAAAACCCATTTGAAGTGTGGAAAAAGAAAGAGTGAAAAAAGGGATATTGTGATATATCAAGTGAAAAATCAAAATATTTTAACAAGGGACTAAATCATAAATAATCATATAAGAGACGAAATTGAGAATTAAATTATATGTTCTAAAAAAAATATCTTTATTCCAACAAGATGAAAATTAGCACTCTCAACAACTAGTGCCGTTTATTTTATTTTATCAAAATTGGTATCATAAAAATAAAAGCAAGTGATTCAGATTTTTATTTGAGAAATATATACTTTTAACCTTTTTTAACAATAATAGCCTATAAAATGTTTAATTGTGTATATATTTGTATTATAAATATATAATATACTTATTTTATATATTTTTTGGCTAGTGAATACAATAAGCTTTGACCGACCAACAGTTTTTGTATTTGTTCTTTTTAATTTTGGGTTCTTTAAGTCCATTTGGACGAGGATTTTATGTTTTAAACTTTTGCCACACCATTACATGATGGAAATATCAACTTCCTACTAAGTTGACTTTGTATGTGAAATAGCAATAATAAGGTTGTTTAACCAAAAAATAAGTTTTTAGTCAAAGCTATAAATTCATAAGAACATGGGTTACTGATAATCAAAAAAAAAAAAAAAGAACCTTAAGAATAATATGATCAAAAAGCAAGTAAATCAAAAGTAAATGCCAATAATCTCCGGTGTCCTTACAAATATTCAGTACTCCCCCTTTTATGGTGATTTTTGGAAATATGTGTATTGTCATTGTCATAATAAGGCAAGTATGGGTAGTTAATTACATTAAATGAAATGTTACTCAATCATTTACATTAAATACAAATTCTCTAGCTTTTTTAGTATTTAATGTGTTAAATACTGTATTTGGACTCTCATACGCTGTCAAATTCATTCTCTTGAGTCTCCTCGATCTTTGAGCTTTAAATGATTTGAATAGGTACGAGTGCCGAATTACTTGAATAACGGCCCACGCCTCTTCCACCACCTTCTCTCGTATCTGTTATTGCTCGTGCCTCTTGGCTGATTATATTCTTTGACTGTTTGACTAGTCCACGTGTCATGACACGTAATTTTCAATATATAAATTTTTCCCAATATAGATAGTCCCCCCACTTTTCATTTTCTTTATCAGTTAAATATTTGGAAAGTGGATTTTATTCAAAAGGGAATCCTTGCCATTATTAATACTATGACAAAATTGACGCTTCAATTGTCTTTTCTTTAAAATGCTCCATGCACATGTCATTCTCTCATTGATTCTGCAGTTTTGCAGCCTTTTTCCAAGGCTTTTTACGGGTCCACTATTAACGAAGAGCTAATTGCCTTTATTATAAGCTATCCATCATTACACTTCTTCCCTTTGACGGTTGTTTACTTATATAAATACTATTTTTTTCTCTTGTCCTTTTCTACATAAAGTTTTATTGAGTACTTTATTATTCTCAATACTGTTCACTTCAACCTTTTTTATCATGTCTTCTTCAAAAACTAACCCCAGGAGAACCCCTGTTTTAGACAATTTTTCCAATGCCTATGTTAGACATAGAAGGGGTAGGGGTGGTAGACTTCGTAGTTTAAGGTCTGCCCGTGGTGGTAGTTCTGGTTCTTTTGTGCCCGGTCTTGCTTCTACAACTAGAGGTTCTTTTACACAAAATCATCTTCGAAGGGTAAGGAACCCGTTGAACCACTACAAGAGCCCTTGGTAGAAGAGATAGTACCTAACGACTTATCTTTCCACCAAGATAGATAATCACTTCAACTCCAAGTTACTGGCTTAAATCATGATGATACTTACCCCACCATGATTATAGAGGTCTTATCTTCCATAGTCCGTAAAGATTTGTTATTGGAGCAATGATTTTCTCATCGTAATTCCCAATCCAAATCAAAGAATTTCTTCCTAAAAGACTGGATTTTCTTTTGCTTACACTTACCCCTTTACTCCGGGATTTAAACTAGCTATTAACCCGGTGACTCTAGATTTCAATCGTTTCTTCAAAGTCTGTTTAGCATAGATTGGCCCTCTTGTCTGGAGAACAATAGCTTTTTTAAATATTTGTCTAACAAGGCATGTGTTGATTTTTTATCTCTACTCCCCTAGGTTATTTCGCAATGATGTTTTCACCTTATTAGCGAGGAGTAAAAGGGTTTTGGTGAGACCTGGAGATGATAAGGATCATGGCTAGTATGCCTGATTTGTTGCTACAACCACAGTTGGCTTGGTGGGTGAAGAAAACATTCCCTTCCCTGATAAGTAGAACTTTGCACGTAAGTCTTCTACCTCTCTCGTACCTCTTTTCTTCAAATTTAACATCTTCTCTAATTTTATTCTCTTCTACTCTTTTGTAGCAACCATTGTGGATTTCATCCCTACTTTTCATGGTTAGGTAGATAAGTTGTTGAAGACCACGCCTATGGAGGATAGGTCTTGGAAATCTATTTCCAATCATTATGGTTGGAAAGTGAAAACTCATAGTAAGAGTTCTTTTTTATATTTTCCCGTATGTAAAATCTTCCCTTTATTCCCTTAACTTTCATCCCCTTTTTTTATCGGGATTTGCAATTCGAGACGTTTCTGCTAAAGCAGTTGTGGCGTTTCGAGCCTCTTCAGGAGCTCAATTTACTTTAGGAAGAGCTCAAGATATACTTGTAAAGAGAAAGACCATTGAAAATGACTCCGCGGAGGAGGAAGATAAAGATGAAGATGGCTCTTTAACAGCGAGGCCAAGAGCTAGGATACGTATTATATCTGATGAGAAAGTTGAGGTTTTGCCTCCTCGTACCTCTCCTAACTAGCCTGTTCATCTCGTCTCTGATGATGATGTTACCCCTTAGGACACTCGTGAGTCCGCCCAATAACTTTTTGTTAGGGGTTTTGAGAGTGGCGATTTAGGGCGTGTTTTGGATGAGTTTCCCCTTTCTTCTTTTTCAACTACAGTATCTTCAATTCCTCCTCTTCCTTTGCCTGTAGTTTCTTCCTTACCTGCTCCATCTGCTTCTATTCCTTCACCTGCTCCATCTACTTCTATTCCCCCTCCTGTTGTTTTCACTTCCTCTACCGCTCCTCCTTCAATAGTTCCCCCTTCTATTGTTCATCATACAGAAGTGGGTTCTACGAGTAGAAGTACTGCTATGAGGAGCGTGACTATTGAAGTGCCTGCCAACAATAGTCTTTTGAGGAAGTCTAGTCAGGCAGACGTTTGGCTCGAGCCATTTATTGGCTCGAATGAAGAAGAGAAGATGAATAGCCATAGCTGCCTGACTCTGATGAACGACACAGTTCACGCCACTTTGAAGGTATTTTCATCCTTTATTTTTTTTTGCAAAAATTCCTTTTTTCCGTTGGATTCTCACTTTCGTCCGTTATTATTTTCAGGCCAATCTTATTGGTACAGAGTTGATGGGTAGAATTTCTCTTTTAGAGAAGGTGGAACATGACTCTGAAAAGACTATTCTTGAGGCCGGGAAAGTAACTCGTGAAGCTCAATTAGAAGCAGCTAACTGGAAAGAGCAATTTGATAGTACACAAATTGCTATGGAAGATTTGCAAGAGAATAAGAGTAACCTGGAACAGCAGATGCGTGCATTGACTTCGGAGTTGGCAGTGGCCAAGCTTCTTTAAGCCAAGCAGATAAGGACAAAGAACGTCATGAATGATCTTTCTCGGAGCAATTGTCCAAGTCAAGTGAAGAACTTAGAGAGCTAAGAGCACTTTTGAACCAAAAAGAAGTTTATGCAGGAGAGTTGGGGCAGAGTCTGACTCAGGCACAAGATTTGAGAATCTCCTCTGTCAAGGTGCGTGCCTTAGAAAGCTCTCATGTCTCCCTCCAAGCCTCTTACGTTTCAACTTTGGCTAAAAATGAAGAACTTAGTAGTGAACTTGCTGTCTGGGAAAGAGACTACAAGTTTCTCGAGATAAACTGGTCGTCGAAGTAAGTTGGGCTTTTCTGAACTCTCGCTTTGATGACTTAGTTGAGTTTGGTCAAGATAATTTCAACTTAGAGCCAGAATTAGCCAAGGTTATGGAGGCGATTGAAAAGGCTCCGCAACCACTAGACTTCCCTTCTCCTGCAATTGAAGTTCCCATGGTGGAAGCTCCCGAAGCTGAAGCTCTCATGGTTCAGGCTCCTGAAGTTGAGGTTCTAGTTGATGTTGAAACCGATGTGGATATTATGCCCCCTCTTAACCCCATCAAGCCTATTGTTGCGAGCCAAATTGAAGTTGTTCATGTGGATGCTCCTTTTGGAATTGACACCGTTACTTCTGATGCTCCTACCTTTCAGTGACCAGTTTTTCTGATTTAACTTTTTTTTTTTTTTTGAGAAAGATGGTTATCAAACCCTTAGTTTCTCTTAAGGGTTTATTAGAAGGAAAAAAGTCCTCAGTTCTTATTATGGGGCATTTGTATAAAACAATTTTGATGACTAAGTCTATACTTAGTCTTTAGATTTAAATATATTAAGAAGTTTTCATTACGTCCATTTGTTCTATTCTTGCCTTTTATTTCCAAGGACTTAGAGAAAGTTTATATTTTTATCCTTTAAAAATTCTTTGTTGATTAATATCATGACTTAATAACATGAGTTTTATAAAAGAGGACCCTTTTATATTTCGACACTTAATGAGGAAGACATCTCAACTTCATAAAGGTGTTATGATACGATGAAAGAAATAAGAACACACATGTTTCTTTCGGAATAACTTTGACAAGTTTTTATTTCTGAACCTTGACAAGTTTTGAGTAATACTTTACATGTAGAGTTACATCTATAGCTTTCTCGTAACTGTTTTCCTTGTAACAGATTTTTACAAAAGAAAAAATAATGCACAAAGTTTTCTTATAACCCATTTCAATACACGGTCATTACCCTAACTCCATGTATTAGGAAGGGTTTGAGAGGTGACTTTGTTGTTCTCATGAAAAAGAACACTATGATGAATGTCATAGCTCTCCATTGTTATAATGGGAAAGAACACTATGATGAATGTTATGAATGTCGTAACTTCATAACTTTTGCTCTGCACTTGTTTATGTTGGAAATACGTTCTCAAGGCTTTATACTAAAACGTGTGTTCTTATGTGTAGGTTTTGATGAATGAAAAACAAGCGCAAATTGATATATGACGAAGTTCAAGTACAAGCGCACAATTGGTGGATAACGAGATTCAAGCACAAGACAAAGTTTTATAGTTTAAATGAGTCGTTCTTAATTGTGATCTTGATCCGACAACTTGACTCATGACGTGGCTTCTCTCGTAAAACTATTTTTACAAAATCATGCATATTTAATTTAATGCTAAATGATTTTAAATCATGCATATTTTCATTAGTCAAAATGATTTTTAAACATGCCTCTAAAAACTGGACTAAGATAATCGATTATGTACTTATGATAATCGATTATGTTAAGCCAAGACTGCATGACAATCGATTGTGAACTAATGACAATCGATTGTGTTAAGGTAGTGAGCATCAGGTTTTTCAAACCTGCATGACAATCGATTGTGAACCTTATGACAATCGATTGTGATGAGGCAGTGTACATCAAAGTTTTTCAAAACTCAGAATAATCGATTGTGAAGCTAATGACAATCGATTGTGAAGAGACAGTGTCCATCATTTTTTTAAAGGTCACAAAATAATCGATTGTGAACATATGACAATCGATTGTGTTGAGGCAGTGTCTTCCAGACTTTTTCAAAATTATTAAATAATCGATTGTGAGTATAAAACAATCGATTGGCAAGAGGCAGTGTCTAAAATGATTTTCAAAGTCTGATAAATAATCGATTGTTAACATTGCACAATCGATTGTGAAGCTGACCGTTGTCGTAAAGTTTTCAAATACCGTCAGGTAATCGATTGTTGATTTTGTACAATCGATTGTTGATATTAAAATCTGGAAAAGATTTTTTGAACGTTGCTGAATAATCGATTGTTGATTTTGTACAATCGATTGTTGAAATTAAAATCTGGAAAGGATTTTTTGAACGTTGCTGAATAATCGATTATTGATTTGGTATAATCGATTGTTTTACGTAAAATCTGGAAATGATTTTTTGAACATTACCAATAATCGATTGTTGATCTTGGACAATCGATTGTTAAGCATAAAATCTGGGATTGATTTCTGGAACGATTGGCAAACAATCGATTGTGGCTTCTTGACAATCGATTGTCACTCAGTAAAATCAGCAACTCTTAATTGACAATTAGACAACGGTAATGCCAAGTTTTTCAACTATAAATACAGCTTCATTTCAGTGTTTTAAACACAACAACACACAACAACTGATCATTCTATTGCTATAAGCTTGCATACTATTGTTTATCATTTTATATTCATTTCATAAAGCTTTTGAGAGCCAAAGTCTTGTCCATAGTTGTTGTGATCTTGAGCTTACTTCTTTTACTCATATCTACTCATTAAGGAGTGTTTTGTTTGAGTGTTTAGTGTTTTATACACTTGTAAGAGAATTGTGATTCTCTTGTTGTAAGGAACTTGTGTTTCCTTGGTTGAAGTCTTGGAGTGTTGTATCTCCGAGCAAAGGTGTTAAGGCGTGTGTCCTTAAGTTGTAAAGGTTTGTTGAGCACCCGTAAGCTTGACAAGTGAGTGGAAAATCTCGAGAGAGTCTATCGGGGATTGGACTAGCCACGTGTTGTGGTGAACCAGAATACATCAGTGCGTTCTTTCCTTTTGTTTATTTAACGCACTTAATTATTTCCTGCAAATTTTAATTTCCACAAGTTTACGCTAAATTTTATTATAACGCTATTCACCCCCCTCTAGCGTTAAGCGTATTATCTAACAATTGGTATCAGAGCCCAACTCTCTGAAGACTTAACAGTTTGAGAGAAACTTCCATGGCTTCTACTCGTGATTCTTTTGCAGGAATAGAGGAAGGACAGTGCTCCACCCGACCACCACTATTCAACGGTACAAACTATACGTACTGGAAGGAGAGGATGAAAATCTTCGTTCAAGCAAACAATTTTCATCTCTGGAAGGTGATAACAAAGGGAAATCAAATTCCAACCAAAAAGGTTGAAAACGAATGGGTTCCCAAGTCCGAAGAAGAATATGACGCGGATGATATCCGAAAGGTTCAAAATAATGCTAAAGCAATTAATTTATTATATTGTGCTGTAAATGCTGACGATTACAGGAAAATATCGTGTTGCACAACGGCAAAAGAAATGTGGGACAAGCTGGAAATTACGTACGAAGGTACGGACCAGGTAAGGGAAGCTAAAATTGATTTCCTAACCCATGTTTATGAATTATTTCACATGAAGGAAGGTGAAAATGTGGATGAAATGTTCGAACGATTTTCAATAATCGTAAATGACCTACATGCCCTCAAGAAGACATTCACGGATAGAGAACTTGTTCGAAAAATTCTTAGAAGTATCACTCCGGCATGGCGATCAAAGGCCGACGCAATTCAAGAATCCATAGGCGTCTCAAATGTCACAATCGACGCATTAAGAGGTAACATTAAGACTTATGAATCTACAATACTTAACCCTCTTGTTGATGATCAAAGGAGGCAAAGAATAGCGCTTAAGGCAAGCACAAGCCAACCTCAAGTTGATGAGGACGGAAACACGAGTTTGGACTCGTTATCAAAAGATTTCAAAAGTTCATGCGAAAGGAGTATGAACGAAAGGGAAAAAAGCAAGGCGAGCAAATAAAGTGCTATGAATGCGGTGAAACCGGGCACATCAAATCAAATTGCCCAAACATTAAAAAGGAGAAGAAACCTTTTAAGAAGCAACGTGCATACATTTCTTGGGGAGGAGACTCCGAAGATGAGTCAAGCAAAGAAGAAGAAGACGAAGCCGCAAACCTTTGTCTTATGGCGCAAGAAGACAAGCAAGATGAGGTATGTCAAATATCTTCTAAAAACTTCTTTACTCTTGAAGAAATGCGAACTGCTTTTGATGAGCTATATACTGAATTTATTAAAGCTTCAAAAACTGTCAAGAGCATAAAAGAAAATGCTTCTCTAAAAGAAAAAGATTTTCAAAAACAGCTTTCTTTGAAAGAAAAGGAGTTAGAAAAACTGGTTTTAGAAAATGAGAAGCTGAAAGAGGAAAACAAGTTTTTCGGAAAAAGAAGCGCCGACAAGCCCGAAAGTTCTATTAAAAATTGCTCTTCTTGCATGCATCTCGAAAATGAGGTAGATAGACTTAAAGGTACCTTAGATAAGTTTAATTCTTCTCACAAAAACTTGAATGAGGTCCTTGTTAATTTGAAGTCAACCAAGCATGGCATAGGTTTTAAGAATGAGCCTAAAGAAAAGGTTGAAGCCAAAACCCAACCACCTAAGGCTCAACCTAGGATTAATAAAACAAATGCTTATCGTAGAAATAGCAATCCTAGAACAAATATGCATGCTAGACCAAATGTTGAACATTTTAGAAGACCTAGAAATGACTTACCACCTAGAAATGACTACCCTAGAAATGATGCATATTCTAGGCCAAACACTAGAAGGAGTTTTGAACCTCTTAGAACATCTAGACATGACCATTACTCTAGAAATGCTGCTCATTTTAGAAATAATAGTAGGAGAAATGGTTCTCATGAAATGCGCAATAGTCATAATGAAAATAGAGTAATTCATTTTCGTCCATCAAGTTACTATGAACCTAGAAGGATGCATAACCCCAATGTGACTTGTCATTATTGTAGACGCATTGGTCATATTGCCCCTGCATGCTTTACACGACATAGACATATCACTCAATTGCATCATTATAATATGCCTAACCCTCAAGGACCCAAAATGGCATGGGTACCTAAAACGCATTAACTTGTTTTGTAGGTATGTTTGAAGGGATCAAGTGTACTATGGTACCTTGATAGTGGATGCTCCAAACATATGACGGGAGACGAATCCAAATTCCTTCAACTAGAACACAAAGAAGGAGGAAATGTGATTTTTGGGGATAACAATAAAGGAAAGATTATTGGCATCGGATCGGTCGGTAAGGATGAAAATTCCTCTATTAAGCATATATTACTTGTGAAAGGTTTAAAGCATAATCTCTTGAGCATAAGTCAATTATGTGACAAGGGAAATCTTGCCCTATTTGATTCGGATGAATGCTTAGTGTTTAGACGCAGTGATTTTAAAATTATCCTTCATGGTTTTAGAGTGGATAATATTTATATGGTTGATCTTGCTAATTCCTCACCTGAATATGTTGATTGTCTTATGAGCAAAGAGGATGATACTTGGCTATGGCATCGTAGAGTTGCTCATATAAACATGCATCTTTTGAACAAATTGATTTCACAAAACTTAGTTATTGGCCTTCCCAATTTGAAATTTGAAAATGACTCTATTTGTGATTCTTGTCAAAAAGGGAAGCAAACAAAAGCATCTTTCAAATCGAAAAACATTGTTTCAACTACTAGACCATTGCAATTGCTTCACATGGATTTATTTGGACCATCTCACATTGAAAGTCTAGGAAGAAATCGTTATGCTTTTGTGATTGTTGATGATTATTCTAGATTTACTTGGACTTTATTTCTTGTCAATAAAAGTGATGCTTTTCAGAATTTTAAATATTTCCTTAAACGTGTTCAAAACGAAAAGGAAACAACCATCACTTCAATTAGAAGTGATCATGGGGGAGAGTTTGATCACAATCTCTTTGCGGACTTTTGTGACGAACTCGGCATCGAGCATACCTTTTCCGATCCACGTACACCACAACAAAATGGGGTGGTGGAAAGGAGAAATAGGTGTCTCGAAGAGATGGCTAGAACCATGCTCGAAGAGGCTAAGATTCCCAAACATTTTTGGGCGGATGCCGTGAGTACCGCATGCTACATCTTAAATAGAGTAGTCATAAGGCCTATACTCATGAAAACTCCCTATGAACTCTATAAGGGAAGGAAACCAAATATCTCCCATTTTAGAGTATTCGGTTGTAAATGTTTTATTCATAACAATGGCAAAGATCAATTGGGAAAATTTGATGCTAAGTCCGATGAGGGAATTTTCATTGGTTATTCTTCACGTAGCAAAGCATATAGGGTTTTTAATAAAAGAACCGAAACTGTGGAGGAATCCCCTCATGTTGTATTTGCCGAAAATAATGCTCGCTTGGCGAGAAAGGATACCGGTTTTGATCTTGCAGGTATCTTAGATAGCTTGAAAGACAAAATACAAGAGGAAACGCCTAAAGAAAATCAAGACGAAATTTTGAAACAACCAACGGAGGAAGCGCCACAATTGGAGAATGAAACGAAAACGCCTAACGAGTGGAGGACAATCAAAGATCACCCTCTCGAACAGGTAATTGGCGACGTCGGAGAAAAGGTAAGTACCCGAAACACTCTTAAGAACACCCTAGGATACACTTCTTAAGAGATCACGCTCTCACTCGGCCACACTAGTTTAAGTTACTATTTCTTTACAGATTTCTAACTTGAGCGTCGGAGACGTCTAACGAATTTTTGCAGGTATCGCCCTAAAGGTAGGGGGAATTATAAAGCATGACGAGCAATAATCGAGTCTTCTTCAAAAAAAAAAATCGGTTTCTGTCGTCTAATAATCGATTATCTCGTATCAATAATCGATTGTTCTGCTATTACTTGAGTTATTGTACTCTCTTTAAGTAATCACGTTTTCTTTCCAATAAATAAACAAGTTTTATTTACATCTTTGGCATCTTCTTATATTATTTTTGCTAATGGAAAAAGGGGGAAGATAATGGGTATGCACTCTCAATATTTATAAGCTTAAATTGAGGGGGAATTCATATATTGAGGGGGAACTAATCGCATACTTATTGCATATCTTTACTTGTCTTGAATCGTCATTATAAATTGTTTAAGTTGCATATCCCGCTTAAAGTTTGCCATTATCAAAAAGGGGGAAATTGTTGGAAACACGTTCTCAAGGCTTTATACTAAAACGTGTGTTCTTATGTGTAGGTTTTGATGAATAACAAACAAGCACAAATTGATATATGACGAAGTTCAAGTACAAGCGCACAATTGGTGGATAACGAGATTCAAGCACAAGACAAAGTTTTATATTTTAAATGAGTCGTTCTTAATTGTGATCTTGATCCGACAACTTGACTCATGACGTGGCTTCTCTCGTAAAACTATTTTTACAAAATCATGCATATTTAATTTAATGCTAAATGATTTTAAATCATGCATATTTTCATTAGTCACAATGATTTTTAAACATGCCTCTAAAAACTGGACTAAGATAATCGATTATGTACTTATGATAATTGATTATGTTAAGCCAAGACTGCATGACAATCGATTGTGAACTAATGACAATCGATTGTGTTAAGGCAGTGAGCATCAGGTTTTTCAAACCTGCATGACAATCGATTGTGAACCTTATGACAATCGATTGTGATGAGGCAGTGTACATCAAAGTTTTTCAAAACTCAGAATAATCGATTGTGAAGCTAATGACAATCGATTGTGAAGAGACAGTGTCCATCATTTTTTTAAAGGTCACAAAATAATCGATTGTGAACATATGACAATCGATTGTGTTGAGGTAGTGTCTTCCAGACTTTTTCAAAATTATTAAATAATCGATTGTGAGTATAAAACAATCGATTGGCAAGAGGCAATGTCTAAAATGATTTGCAAAGTCTGATAAATAATCGATTGTTAACATTGCACAATCGATTGTGAAGCTGACCGTTGTCGTAAAGTTTTTAAATACCATCAGGTAATCGATTGTTGATTTTGTACAATCGATTGTTGATATTAAAATCTGGAAAAGATTTTTTGAACGTTGCTGAATAATCGATTGTTGATTTTGTACAATCGATTGTTGAAATTAAAATCTGGAAAGGATTTTTTGAACGTTGCTGAATAATCGATTATTGATTTGGTATAATCGATTGTTTTACGTAAAATCTGGAAATGATTTTTTGAACGTTACCAATAATCAATTGTTGATCTTGGACAATAGATTGTTAAGCGCAAAATCTGGGATTGATTTCTGGAACGATTGGCAAACAATCGATTGTGCACTCAGTAAAATCAGCAACTCTTAATTGACAATTAGACAACGGTAATGCCAAGTTTTTCAACTATAAATACAGCTTCATTTCTGTGTTTTAAACACAACAACACACAACAACTGATCATTCTATTGCTATAAGCTTGCATACTATTGTTTATCATTTTATATTCATTTCATAATGCTTTTGAGAGCCAAAGTCTTGTCCATAGTTGTTGTGATCTTGAGCTTACTTCTTTTACTCATATCTACTCATTAAGAAGTGTTTTGTTTGAGTGTTTAGTGTTTTGTACACTTGTAAGAGAATTGTGATTCTCTTGTTGTAAGGAACTTGTGTTTCCTTGGTTGAAGTCTTGGAGTGTTGTATCTCCGAGCAAAGGTGTTAAGGCGTGTGTCCTTAAGTTGTAAAGGTTTGTTGAGCACCCGTAAGCTTGACAAGTGAGTGGAAAATCTCGAGAGAGTCTCTCGGGGACTGGACTAGCCACGTGTTGTGGTGAACCAGAATACATCGGTGCGTTCTTTCCTTTTGTTTATTTAACGCACTTAATTATTTCCTGCAAATTTTAATTTCCGAAAGTTTACGCTAAATTTTATTATAACGCTATTCACCCCCCCCCCCAGCGTTAAGCGTATTATCTAACAGTTTATTCTAGGCTTGATTTGTTTCCTCAAATCTTTGCTTGATTTTTTACACACATTTCTGTGTATATTATGTAGTCCCCCAAGTGTTTGAGTGTTAAAGTTTGAAGCCTCGAGCACTTGTTAGTTTCTCTCATCTTGGTCCTTTTCATGAAATGGAAAAACATACAGGACTCAGAGGTGCGATTATAGATGAAGACTGCTTAACCCATTTGTAGTTCTATCAGAATAATTGTAACCCTGGGCCAGGAATTTTAGTGTACTCCATTTTGCCATACAGGTCGTGGATCATCATTTAGTACGGGTCAGCGTTTTGCCTAGCATCTAAAATCATTAGTAAAATTTTAACATTTTTAAAATAAAATCTAACATGGCGATATCTGACCATGGGTATTCTCTCAAAAGTAATATCTCTTCAAATGAACAGCATTCCAGTGTAATGATAGAACTTTTCCATCCATTGTCTCCAATTTGTATGCTCCTTTTCCTGCAATATCACGAATTATGTAGGGGCCTTCCCATGTTGGACTTAATTTTCCTAAATTGGAAGACTTCGTAGATTGAATTTTTTTTTAAGCATGACGTACCTAATTTTGAAGAATATGAGGCGCACTTTTCGGTTGTAATATCGTTCAATGACTTGCTTTTGTGCTGCCATTCTTATTAGTGCAGCTTCTCTTCTCCCTCGAGTAAATCAAGATTGACATGTGTCTCTTCATTATTAGACTCCTCTGTTGCCTGTACGAACCGTGTGCTTGGTTATCCTATCTCAACTGCAATCAAAGACTCAGCTCGTAAACCAATGAAAATGGTATTCCGACAGTACTTGTTTAGGTAGTTGTACGATATGCCCATAAAACTCAAGGAAACACCTCAGGCCAGTTACCTTTTGCTTATTATAAATGCTTATTCAAATCGTTAATGATAATATTGTTTGTTGATTCCGCTTGTCCATTACCCGCTGGATGGTATGGTGTAGACGTTATCCTTTTGATTTGCCAACTTTGGAAAAATTCCGTGATTTGAGCCCCAATAAATTGAGGGCCATTGTCACACAATCCTTTGGTACTCCAAATTGGCATATGATATTCCACCAAATAAAATCTTTGACCTCTTTTTAACGTACCTGCTTTAATGCTCCTGCTTCTACCCATTTAATGAAATAATCAATGAGTACAAGAAGAAACTTTACCTGTCCTTTTGCTTGTGATAATGGACCTACGATATCCATCCCCCATTTCATAAAGGGCCATAGTGCTATGAATGGATGCAATAACTCTGCTGGTCTATACATATTATTACTGTACCTTTGACACTTGTCGTATTTAGATACGAAACTCTCTGCCTGTTCTTCCATTTTAGGCCAATAATATACTGCCTTAATTAAGGTCGTTACCAATGATCTTCCTCCTGCATGATTACCGCAATGTCCCTCGTTTATTTCCCTCATTACGTTCTCCGTTTGTGAAGGTCCGAGACATTTTGCCAAGATTGGTGAATAAGTTGCCTGAAAATACTGATTTCAAGACTTATACTATTGACAAGCATAGTTCAGTGATAACGCACCTCTCATATGCTGATGATACCATTCTATTCAAATCTGGAGATTTGGAATCTATTATATTGATGATGCTCAACTTGAAGATTTATAAAGAGACCTCTGGGCAACTCATAAATAAGGAGAAATCTGCTTTTTTGGTTGCTCCAAAGGCATCACAAAATTTCGTAGAGGAGATTAAGATGATGACAAGTTTTCAACATAAACATTTTCCTATGACATATTTAGGGGCACCAATTTATGTAGGAAGGAAGAAAGTGTGTTACTTCAATGATGATTACCAAAGTGACCAATAGAGTGCAGGGATGAAACAATAAACTTATATCTACTGGAACTATTTTGATCAAATCGGTATTATATTCTCTCTCTATGCACATCATGGCTGCAGTAGACCCTCCTAAGACCACCCTCAATAACATTGAAAGGTGATCAGTAACTTTTTCTGGGGAGAGTTTGAAGGCAAACCAAAGCACCATTGGTTTTCATGGAACTCTTTATGCTACTCACAAGAAGAAGGTGGTACTGGCTTTAGATCTATACATGATATTTGTCTCACTTTTGCTGCTAAAAATTGGTGGGGATTGAGAACAAAACAATCTTTGTAGAGAGAGTGTATTGAGGCAAAGTACTGCAAAAGGATACATCCTGTGGCTAAGAAGTGGAGGCACGGGCAATCCCACATATTTAAACATGTGGTGGAACCCCTTATCCTCTGGAAGCCTAATGTAGCAGAATGCTCTTTTTGGTGGGATTATTGGTCTGGACTGGGACCGCTAGCTAAATTGTGGATCAAGGACCCAAGCCAGGCAAAATGTAGTTAAAACAGGTCTATGATGGTGAGACATGGAATTTTCAGGAGGTTCGACAAGTAATACCAATTCACATTTTGGAATAGATCAAGAAAGTCTCCATTGGTGGAGATAACATACTAGATAGGCCTATTTGGAAACCATCCAATGATGGTAAATTCTCTTGTAAAATTGCTTTTCATGCATTGAGACAAACTGGAATCTCTTCCATGTCCTCACAAAGAATATGGTATAAAAAACTCCCCTTTAAGGTATCCTTCTTCATGATGAGGCTTTTGAGATGGAGATTACCAACTGATGAAGTGATAAGAAGGTTCGGCATTCAAGGACCTTCTAAATGCTATTGTTGTAGAGATGCACAAGAAGACTATATTGCTCACATCTTTTTCTCAAGCTGGAAAGCTCAATATGTATAGAAACATTTCAGTCGGAGCGTAGGTATTACTATCTCAAGCAACTTAAAATAGACTTTGATGAAATGGTGGTTCATTAAGCCTTTGAATGAGGCGCACAGTTTTGTTCTCCAATGTGTTCCTTCAATTATCTTTTGGGAGTTGTGGAAACAAAGGTGTGCAGCTAAATATGAAGATATTTATGCTTCTGTACAAAGCTTGGTAAATCGAGTACAATCACTGATAATCATGCTTCTTAAAATTCACTACAAGGGAATCAAATGGCAAGACGACTGCGCTGGAATTTACAGGTTCCTGGAAGGTTTTAAACCCCCAATGAAAGCTCTCAAGGTGATAAAGCACTTCCTCCTTCATGTAGACTGAATCTTAACACCGATGGGAGTAGTAATGTTATGAAAAGAGCGGCTGATATTATGGGTATTGTTAGGGATAGCAGTGGAAGCTTGTCATGACATATGCCGAGCCTCTTCACTTCTGCACTAACAATACGACTGAAACAAAAGCTGCACTTTTTGGAATTGAGTGGATTGCCTTTAATAGATGTCACAATATAATTCTAGAAATGGACTCTTTATTGATTGTTAATATGCTTAATGGATCTTATTCACCTTTTTGGAGATTCATGATGATATTTTAAAGATGAAAAACATTATTCAGAGTCATCAAATTGAAGTTCAACATTGCTATAGAGAAAGAAATTCAGTGGCAGACACACTATCAAAATATGGTGCTACATTGGATATTCTACCTACTGCTAACATCTTTCTCAATGTCTAAGATATACCTAAGGAGACTGTTGGGGTATATCAAATGAATAGGAGGCAAATGCCTTCATTTAGATTCAGGAGATTAAAAATGAAGAATTTGCGCCTAGATGGAATAGGATGATTATTGTACATTCATGTATCACGTGTACACAAAAGACTCAATCCTAAAATTCTATAGCTTTTGGTGTGAACCTATATTGGATTGGGCATGTTCAATCCTTTCTAATTCACAGAGGAACATAGGCATTTGGTTCCTTTTGCTGTATGTTTCTCATTTTGGTTATTAATCTACAGGTAGGGGTCTGCCTAACCCCAACGTTTCTTCGAAAAAAAATTGATCTCACATATAATACATTTATAGTATTCGATATGCTTGTGCACAAAAAAATAAGTGGTGGTGAACAAAAAAATAGTATTAACTGAATAGAGCAACTCGAATAGGTTGAGTAACATTGACAATGTGTCAATGCATTTGAATGAATGAAGCTCAAGATGCTCCCATGTACTAACGATGATGTTTCTTACTTACTTGTTTAGTAGTGGTCCTGTAGCTCATATCATCAATATTAATATTTTGTCACTGCTGATTTATCTACTTTAAATCTCAAAAGCTAGCTCGCAAAGTGAAGTTTCTGATGCTGCACAATCTTCCTTTTCCCACCCACATGAATTTAGCCATGCGCTTGCTACCGTCTAGCCTAACAACTATGACACTAGCTAGGAAAGGGGTAATATTGGTTATGATATCACCGTACCATCGATCTCATCAAAATTTAACACCAGAAGTTAACTCATAACAAATGGTAGATCACTCATAGGTTGACAAAGCCTTCCTCTCGTGCCACCAATCTCATCAGAATTCAATTCTTAAAATTAACTCATAACATGAAAAATTGTGGATCACTCATAAGTTGTCGAAACCTTCCTCTCGTGCTCGATGTGAAACTTGGCGTCACAACACAAGTTGGTATTTGTCATCCTTTGATTAACAATAACATTAGGAATAGTACTGTTTAGCTCAAAAGCTATTGATATGCTTTGTAAGCTTTAAAAAATAATCAAAAGATAAATAAGGGTAAATCGTAATCAAATATAATCTGACCTAGAGATTAGATAAAGGATGTTGTCTTTCTAGATCTCAAAGATAAAGGAAATAAACTTAGCTTAAGAGAGAAGCAATAGTTGAAGACAGAGGAAGAGATAGAGATATAAGTTATATTATTATCGAATAATGATCCCGGTTACAATATGGAGGTCTCCTCTATATAGTAGGAGGGCAGCTTCGGCGGCCCATGGGGTTTCTCAAGTCTGCGTGCAAAGTTGGTCTTCCCTTTGTCGCTGAGTAGCTCCCTTAGATACCCCTGAATTAGCATTCTGATTAATTCTTACCGCAGGCCTATGCAATCCTCGGTTTTGTACCCTCGTTCCTTATGGAAATCATATAAGACGTTTGATTTCCTTGTGGTGGAGTCCGATTTTATCTTCATCTTCCATTGCATCTTGTTGCCCAGCTTCTCTAGTGTGTACACTATCTCTGAAAGAGAAACACAAAAGTTATGGGCGGATAATAAAGGAGGCGTACCTCTTTCGTTTCGGAATGGAGCGACATGTCGCTGTAGTGCATCCGTGTATCTCAGTGGCGGCGGGTGAGAGGATCTGACGTAGGGCTGGTGCCTTTCTTTGTTGAGATGCGGAATTTGTTCCCGCCGTCCCTCGATGCGTCGATCCCTTCTGATTTTTGGATGTATTGTCGTCAACCGTTGGGTCGGCCTGTTGAGGTCGTCTTCATCTGGTCTTACCTCGGCATAGTAGGCATTATGGATATCTTCCCATATGGTAGGGGTACTTCATGAGACGGCTTAGTAGCTTATTGGTCGCCCTTGAACCATCTCTGCTTAGTCCGTTTTGGAAAGCGACCACCGCCATGCCTTCCGATACGTTGAGTAGGCTCATCCTTACTCTATTAAACCTGGCTAGGAAGTCCCTGAGTCCTTCTCCTGTGGTCTGACGGACGGCGAAGATATCATTAACCCTTGCTTCTGCTTTCTTTGCTCCAGCATCGGCGATGACAAACTTATCCGTCATTTCTTCGAACGTAGACATGATCTTAGACGGTAGCTGGGAGTACCAAGTCAGGGCTCCTCCTGTCAGCGTTCACTGTACTTCTTCAGCAGTGATGATGGTACCTATTCTTTTGACAGGTCGTTGCCTTTAACCGTCGTGATATAGTGGATCAAATGATCTCCGGGATCCGTGGTTCCATCGTATACTCTTAGGTAGGGCGGTATTTTGAAGGTCTTTGGAATGGAGTACGGAGCAACCTCCTCGGTGCAGGGTTTTTCAACAAATCTTCCTACGTCGTGCTTTGGCAGCAACTTTGGGGCACCGGGGATTTTGTCTACCCTCTCCTGGTGTTCTTTCATCTGGTCACGAAGTGATCGGTTTTCGTTTTCCATCTGCTCCATTTTCTTAAGAATGGTTGTGAGTGTGCCATCGTCGGACTATACCATGCCTGGCATATCATTTGCTCGTGCCATTTCAGGCTCAACTGTGGCAGCGGTAAGATCTAATGTTGGTGCACATCCGATGTTACCTTGTGGTTATTTTTTGATCAAGCCACTTAGGGTACCCGTTAGCCACTCTTCCAGTAGCTTTTTGACCTCTGAAGGTACTTCTTTGATTGTAGATGTAGAAGCACCCTTTTCCCGCAAGATCGTCAGATCTTCTGGTGGGGGAGGTGGGATCTTCCCACTCGTAGTGGTGCAAGGGGTTGTAATCGAAACACTCTCTTCACCGGCTTAGTTGAGGGGCCCTATGAGGTTGGTTGTAACATCTTCTATCACTTTCATTCTTGCTTTGTTTTCAGCCATTTTCGTTCGTGTGGTATAAAGAATGGTTGTCAATTGTTCTCTAGGTGCAAACTATGGTTTTGATTCTCGAAATCCCCACAGACGGTGTCAAATTGTTTAGCTCAAAAGTTATTGATATGCTTTGTAAGCTTTACAAAACAATCAAAGATAAATAAAGGTAAATCATAATCAAATATAATCCGACCTAGAGATTAGATAAAGGATGTTGTCTTTCTAGATCTCAAAGATAAAGGAAATAAACATAGCTTAAGAGAGAAGCAATAATTGAAGACAGAGGAAGAGAGAGATAGAAGTTGTATTATTCTCGAATAATGATTTCCTTTTACAATGTGGATGTCTCGTTTATATAGTAGGAGATCTCCCTCAAAATAATAAAAAAAGGTGCAAAAGTTGGTGGCTTCCACCTTAGTAAAAAAGTTAAACTCTAAACGACGTCGCTTTTACCATCACGTCCAAGCCGTGCCATCACTTTAGCCGGTGTCGGCTTACTGGGCGTACTCATTAATCAGAGGACGTTGAGGGCCAAATTTGACCAATACGAGTACTTACTGCTTACTGCTTTTAAACTTGTGAATGGACCAATGATGTAACTTTTGCAAAAGACTATTGTGTTGGTAAATCTACAGTAACATTTATCGTCGATTTATTTCAAGAACTAAAACATGGAAAAGAAAGACAGATTTTATGAATCATATTAGTATATTACTAATGGTTCATCTTGTTCTTCAATTAATCTGTTATTTTCTCAAAAAGCTAAAATTTTCCTTTCAAACTTTCTATGATGTCTTTTGCTACAGAAACTTATTTAAAAGTCACCTTTTCAAAATTATTAAAACACTTCTATACTCCGTTAATAGTTGGACATTTTCTTGCCCCTACTATTACAAAATTAGCACATAATTACTCATGTGATTTGCGAAAGGTTCACTTTTACTTTTTTCACTAATGGAGTCATTAATTTTTTTAAAAAAAAATATGAAAAAGGTCTAAATTTCTTATTGACTAAAGTGGAAAAAAAATAAAATTTTCATATGTTCTCCTAAAGTGCTAAAACAAGAATCAATAGCAATCTTAAAATTACAACTAATAATGGAAGACTTTTATCAAAACGAAAAGAGCTTGGGAACTTGACTTGAGATCATTAATTAAGATTCCGCTTCTTGATTCATACTTATTATTGAATATAAATAATTACTTCTCCCAAATACAAAGATAGATTTCTAAAATCAAGGCATAACACTATGAGACCCCTCCTAAGCTTGACACTATTTATTCGGTGCACATCTAAATAATCTTTTATCCTAATTAATTCTTGAATGATGCTATGTGGCAAAGAGTGTGGTTCAGGAGTGCGTGAGTAGAGAAATATATAAGAATTTATTTATTTTAGTTGTGGCCTACTCCTCAATCGTTAATTACAACATAGTTATGTATAATAAATTTATTTATTTCTAATTGTATATTTCTTTAAATATATCACATATTTTACCTCAACTTTGTATTTTCTCCCGTTTAGTTGCAACTGTTATTTATTCTAACTGTGTATTATTTCCAAACCAAATTTATAGTACTAAAATATTTGATTGGAAATCTATTAGTTTTTGCCGTATAAAATGTTTTAACGAAAATAATAGAATTCCAAGTGTATATTATGAGACTTTTTTCTTCTTCTGAAGATGCAATTAATAATTATTCTAATATTGTTCAAGCCAAATATGTAAAATGGAGATTTTCCTCCTAGTGGTCAATTAATTTTTAGACAAATTACTTTTTTAGCTAAAATAATGAAGTTCTAACAATGAGTTTCTTTTTGTATTTTTTTATTTTAGATGCACCGATTATTTTTTCAATGGTGTACTTTTTCTTATTGTCCAGAGCTCCATGATTTTTGGGCAAATAAAAGTTTAGTAGCCAAAATAAAGGAGTCTCAACTGTGTATTTTTACGGATAAAAATACTTGAGTGAAACTCCATTATGTTTGAAAAATAAGAAAATTATTATAAATAGAATCCTATTTAAGGTCAATGTCTATATTTAGAGAGATTCTAGGGTTTACTACTGTTAAAGCTAGTTAATGATTAAAGCTAGCTAAGTTGGTGTGAATGAGAAATGGAGGGAAGAAGACAATAGAAGGAAAATGAAGTTTCAAAGCAAAGTTCCTTTGAAAAGGAGCTTTGTACCACATTGGTGGTAGAAAGGGAAAGTTATGTGCTTATATTAGAAAGCACTTCTTCTAGCTCTTAAAGGGTTAAGAAGAGGGACTCCCCTCGCGCCGTCGTCGTCGCTCGGCTCGGCTTCGGCTTCGGCTTCGGCTTCGGATTTGATTGATAATCTTTTTGGACCAAATTTATATAAAATTCAATCTTCATTTTCTGAAATTATTTTTAATTCCCGCGGGAAAAATATTAATTTGTTAACTGTAAACTTCCCAACGTTCTTATTTTTCAGAAAAAAAGGCATGGCCTTTCCCGAACAGGCACCAAGCCTTTCCGAACAGTCACAATTCGAGGCTATATAAACTGAGGCAATGCCTCATTTTCGAGTATTTGGAAAAAAAAAATTTATTCGTGCATTAAAAATTCTGCATTCTTTTCTGCAAACTGAAACATATCGAGTCATAGTGTGATTTCGTTCCCGAATTTGAGTTCGTCGAAGTCGTAGGCGTTTGAGGTACCGCCACTCCTACGACAGGTATATCCGTTATATCCTGGGAGGAAATAATCCACAACCTCGGGTACAGTGAGGGGGTTAAATTCCTTAAGGACACACAGTGAATTCTGTGGTCTCGGATTTCTTCATTTCTGTGATTTTTTTTTTGTGTCTCTTCTTCTTACTGGTTTCCAGTTTCTCGTTGCTTTGAACACGGACAATCGATAACAAGCTTAAGGAATTTATATTATTATTTCCGTGTTCATCTGCTGTTGATTAAAACGTTACAGAACGATACAACAGTACAGAAAAAAAAATTCTTACATAAAACAGTGACTACATACAGTTTTTCCTAACATAAAATTGTGACTGTCCAGAAAATAAAAGAAACTTGTAATTTTGTTGTTTGCATGTAACGAACTTGTATGTTGTTTGGAGACTAAATCTTCGGATTTTCTACTCCGGTTGAGATTAAAGTTTTCAGAACTTTCTACTCATTTGGGTACTTGATTTGAAGATATAAAAACTTCATCAAGTATACTACATACAGTTTATTACATTCTATTTGAAGTTTGTTTTAATTCTGTTTGTGTAAATTTGATTCGGATTGAAGAAATAAAATCTTCACCGATTATTAAAGTGTTCTGTTATTTCCTACGACAGAAATGGGAGACCAAACTCCAAATTTGAATGCTACTGCTACTGTTACTGCCACACCAGCCCCCGTGGTTGGTTCTACGAGCAATGCTGCGTCCTCCAGTCGTACTGCACCAGCACCGGCTCCGGCAGAGAAGCCCGGAAAATTCACCGGGATTGATTTCAAACGATGGCAACAAAAGATGTTCTTCTATCTAACTACTTTAAGCCTTCAAAAGTTTATTAAGGAGGATATTCCGGTTCCGCCGGAATCAACACCTGAAAATGAACGATTTGTTGTAATTGAGGCGTGGAAGCACTCAGATTTTTTGTGCAAGAATTACATTCTTAGCGGACTGGAGGATGATCTTTACAACGTCTATAGTAATGTGGGAACATCAAAAGAACTATGGGATGCGTTGGAAAAGAAATATAAAACAGAAGATGCTGGCTTAAAGAAGTTTATCGCTGCCAAGTTTTTGGACTACAAAATGGTAGATGGCAAGTCTGTTGTCACTCAAGTTCAAGAGTTGCAGGTTATCATCCATGATCTCCTCGCTGAAGGTATAAATTTAATTAATGCCTTTCTCAAAAGTATTCAGTGCCCCGTCACTTACATGTTGTTTGTTGTAGGTTTGGTGATTAGTGGGGCGTTTCAAGTTGCGGCAGTGATAGAGAAGTTGCCTCCTTCATGGAAGGACTTCAAAAATTACTTGAAACATAAGCGAAAGGAGATGACATTGGAAGATCTCATCGTCCGGTTGAGAATCGAGGAAGATAACAAGGCAGCGGAGAAAAAGGCAAATGGGAGATCAACTATAGGGGGAGCACATATAGTTGAAACTGCCCCAACTAATATGAAAAAGAGGAAAAAGGCATCGGGACCAAGGAACTATCCCAACAAGAAGAAATTCAAGGGAAACTGCCATAATTGTGGAAAAATCGGACACAAAGCTACAGACTGTCGTGCTCCGAAAAAGGAAAAGAAGAAGGGTCAGGCTAATATGGTTGAAACAAACGAGGAGGTTGATGACTTGTGCGCTATGTTGTCCGAGTGCAACCTAGTGGGAAGTCCGAAAGAGTGGTGGATTGACTCTGGCGCCACTCGCCACATTTGTGCTGTTAGAGAAGCCTTTGCTTCATATGCTCCCGCCGGGCCCGACGAAACAATATATATGGGAAATTCTGCAACGGCCAAGATTGAAGGTTATGGAAAGATACTGCTGAAGATGACCTCTGGCAAGGTGGTGACTCTCAACAACGTTTGTCATGTTCCTGAAATTAGGAAAAATCTTGTATCTACCGGACTTCTAGTGAAGAACGGTTTTAAATGTGTTTATGTTTCTGACAAGGTTGTAATAAGTAAGAACGAAATGTACATAGGAAAAGGCTACCTCACAGAGGGCCTTTTCAAACTGAATGTAATGGTTGTTGCTAATAATAATAAAGTTTCTGCTTCGTCTTACTTGCTTGAGTCAAATGATTTATGGCATTCACGTTTAGGACATGTCAATTATAGAACCTTGCGAAAAATGATTAGTTTGGAAGTATTGCCTAAGTTTGAATGCAATCAATCAAAATGTCAAATCTGTGTTGAATCTAAGTATGCTAAACATCCTTATAAGTCAGTTGAAAGGAATTCAAGTCCTTTAGACTTAATCCATACAGATATTTGTGACATGAAGTCAATTCCATCTCGCGGTGGAAAGAAGTATTTCATAACTTTATTGACGATAGTACGCGGTATTGCTACGTTTATTTACTTAATAGTAAAGATGAAGCAATTGAAGCGTTCAGGCAATACAAAACTGAAGTTGAGACTCAACTTAACAAAAAGATTAAAATGATAAGGAGTGATAGGGGCGGTGAATATGAATCTCCTTTTGAACAAATATGTTTGGAATATGGCATTATTCATCAAACAACTGCTCCTTACTCGCCACAATCAAACGGAATTGCGGAAAGAAAAAATAGAACACTGAAAGAAATGATGAATGCCCTGTTAATAAGTTCTGGTTTACCCCAGAACTTGTGGGGGGAAGCCATTCTAACAGCTAGCCGAATACTCAATCGAGTGCCCCATAGCAAAACAAAATCTATTCCATACGAAAAGTGGAAAGGAAGGAAGCCCAATTTGGAATACTTCAAAGTGTGGGGGGTGTTTGGCCAAGGTGCAAGTTCCTAAACCCAAAAGGGTAAAAATAGGACCTAAAACCGTTGATTGTGTTTTCATAGGATATGCCACAAATAGTAAGGCATATAGATTTCTGGTTCACAAATCAGAAAATCCCGACATTCAGGTGAATACGGTAATTGAATCAGATAATGCTGACTTCTTTGAAACCATATATCCGTATAAAAAGGAATGTGCGTCGTCTAGCAAAGAATCTAAACGACCTCGGGAAGAAATAAAGGAAAACATTCCTGATGAGGAAAATCCAAGACGTAGCAAACGTCAAAGGACGACTACTTCCTTTGGACCAGAATTTTTAATATTTTTGTTGGAAAATGAGCCTCGAACGTTCAACGAAGCTACGTCTTCATCGGAAGCTCAATTTTGGAAAGAGGCAATCAATAGTGAAATAGAATCCATATTGAACAACCATACTTGGGAATTGGTTGATCTTCCTCCAGGGAATAAACCTTTAGGTTCCAAATGGATTTTCAAGCGGAAAATGAAAGCTGATGGCACTATTGAAAAATATAAGGCAAGACTAGTTGTTAAAGGGTTTAGACAACGAGAAGGTCTTGATTACTTTGATACATACTCGCCGGTAACGAGGATTACATCTATTCGGGTGTTAGTAGCATTAGCCGCCGTGTACGGTCTTGAAATCCATCAAATGGATGTGAAAACAGCCTTCTTAAATGGAGAGTTGGAGGAAGAAATTTACATGGAACAACTCGAAGGGTTTGTAGTTCCAGGGAAAGAGAAGAAGGTATGTAGACTTGTTAAGTCTCTTTATGGACTAAAACAAGCACCAAAACAGTGGCATGCAAAATTTGACCATACGATGCTGTCAAATGGATTCAAGATAAATGAATGTGATAAATGTGTCTACATTAAGAACACTCTGAACCACGTCGTCATTGTTTGTTTATACGTGGATGATATGTTAATAATGAGTAACAACATTGCTAACATAAATGCTACTAAGCGCATGCTTGCTAGTAAGTTTGATATGAAAGACTTAGGAGTTGCCGATTTAATTCTGGGAATTAAAATCCATAAGACTCCTCAAGGTCTAGCATTGTCTCAATCTCATTATATTGAAAAAGTACTTGAAAAGTTCAAGTATTTGGACTTTAAAGTTGCAAAGACGCCAATTGATATGAACCTTGCTCTTGCAAAGAATAAAGGTGAAAGTCATTCTCAATTGGATTATGCCAGAGTGTTGGGAAGTTTGATGTATATTATGAACTGTACACGACCTGATATTGCGTGTGCTATAAGTAAACTAAGTCGCTACACGAGTAATCCCGACCAAAATCATTGGCTGGCAATGAAACGAGTTTTGGGGTATTTGAAACATACTCAAAACTTTGTTTTGCATTATAACAGGTATCCTGCAGTTATTGAAGGATACAGTGATGCAAATTGGATCACCGGTTCAACTGAAACTAAATCCACAAGTGGATACGTTTTTACTATAGGTGGAGGAGCAGTGTCTTGGAAGTCATCCAAACAGACATGTATCGCCCGCTCTACAATGGAATCTGAGTTCATAGCTCTAGACAAAGCCGGTGAAGAAGCTGAATGGCTCCGGAATTTCTTAGAAGATATTCCATTTTGGCCCAAACCGTTGGCTCCTATATGCAGCGATAGCCAAGCGGCAATAGGAAGAGCCGGGAGCGTTATGTACAATGGAAAGTCTCGTCACATACGACGAAGACATAATACCGTTAGACAACTACTCTCTAGTGGAATTATCACAATTGACTATGTTAAGTCAAGAGATAATGTGTCGGATCCACTAACTAAAGGCCTAACTAGAGAAGTGGTTGAAAGATCATCGAGGGGAATGGGACTATGGCCGAGGACAAGTCATCGTGGCGGTAACTCTACCTAAAAGACATGAGATCCCAAGATCTAGGTTCAAAGAGATCAAACAAAGTCATTGATGACGGTTCAACATTGTCACAATAACTTTTTGGTCCATTCTCGTGATGAGACAATGTTCAGTACCAGGATAAAGCATTAAGGCTTTTTAATGGTTTCTAAGTTTGATACGGGGTATATCAAATAGTGTATCTACGGGATGACACATTTAGGAATCACCTATGTAAGTGTGAAGTGTAAGCCGCTTCAAGGAGAACTCTGTAAGGCCAGCTCTCTACGCACTTATGAACCAGGAAGTGTTCATGGCTGAAACGAACAAAACAATGAGAACCAAAAACGGTTAAAGGGTTAATTGTGTGACATGTGGTTGTCTAGGAATACACCAAAGCTCGACGGTTCAAAGATATCAAATCTACCGATTGACCGAGTATATCCGACATATGCTCACTACGGAAAGTTCAAAGAGAAATCTACTTATCAGATGCAATTAATCCTTGCTTACGAATCACACAGTTTTTTTGTCATGCATGTTTTTCATCATATAGCCATTCCCCATTCATGTGGGGGATTGTTAAAGCTAGTTAATGATTAAAGCTAGCTAAGTTGGTGTGAATGAGAAATGGAGGGAAGAAGACAATAGAAGGAAAATGAAGTTTCAAAGCAAAGTTCCTTTGAAAAGGAGCTTTGTACCACATTGGTGGTAGAAAGGGAAAGTTATTTGCTTATATTAGAAAGCACTTCTTCTAGCTCTTAAAGGGTTAAGAAGAGGGACTCCCCTCGCGCCGTCGTCGTCGCTCGGCTCGGCTTCGGCTTTGGATTTGGATTTGGATTTGGATTTGGTCAAATGATCTGATTGATTGATAATCTTTTTGGACCAAATTTATTTAAAATTCAATCTTCATTTTCTGAAATTATTTTTAATTCCCGCGGGAAAAATATTAATTTGTTAACTGTAAACTTCCCAACATTCTTATTTTTCAGAAAAAAAGGCATGGCCTTTCCCGAACAGGCACCAAGCCTTTCCGAACAGTCACAATTCGAGGCTATATAAACTGAGGCAATGCCTCATTTTCGAGTATTTGGAAAAAAAAAATTTATTCGTGCATTAAAAATTCTGCATTCTTTTCTGCAAACTGAAACATATCGAGTCATAGTGTGATTTTGTTCCCGAATTTGAGTTCGTCGAAGTCGTAGGCGTTTGAGGTACCGCCACTCCTACGACAGGTATATCCATTATATCCTGGGAGGAAATAATCCACAACCTCGGGTACAGTGAGGGGGTTAAATTCCTTAAGGACACACAGTGAATTCTGTGGTCTCGGATTTCTTCATTTCTGTGATTTTTTTTTTTGTGTCTCTTCTTCTTACTGGTTTCCAGTTTCTCGTTGCTTTGAACACGGACAATCGATAACAACTACTTGGTGACTAAGTCACTACCTCCCTATAAATAAAGGGGTTCTATTCCATTGTAAACCATCCCAAAGTATCAATAAGAATACTCCTCTCTCTACTTTTCTCTCTATTGTTCTTGTTCTTATATTATTTCATAACATGTTATCAGCACGAGTCTCTAACCAATTGAATTTGATATTCAGCAATTATCGCTCTCAGAATCTCGAGTTGCAATCAGATTCATCCACTCTAATTCGTGTTCCGTCGTTTGGATTTTTCTATTTGAGTGAAACGAGATTTGTGATATTTTGGTTTCTGAAATTCTTCAATTTTTTTTTTCTTTCTCGTTGTTTACTTTTGTCTTCTTTTTGAAGGTGAATTTCCAAGCAAAAGAGTGTAATAACGATTATTACTGCTACATATGAGAATTTCTATACGGAAAAATAGAAGAGATGGTATCATCATAAAATAATGCAACGGGATGGAAACTCAAGAGGTATATGTGATATCACAACATTTATTGGTATACCTTAAAGGTAAGTAATTTACTTTTCCCTTTCAAATTCTTGAAATTCTACGATTTGATTTCATATACAAACATAGACAACAAAGTTTGATTATAACTCTAATGGAGTTTGTAAGGAATTATAACCACGTGAAGTGGTAAAAGTTCTATGTCTTGCCATGATTAAATTCATGTATGATTGTGGGCAAAGAATTGAAAATCCGTCCCATTGAATTTGCTTCATTCTCATTCCCTTTAGAGAATGTGATAGCAGTATGTGATAAGTCTGAAAGAAGACAAAATTATTACCGTGAATGTATCAATGGATGTGGACGTGGCAATAGACGAAATTATAATCGTCATCATTGTGATAATGAGAATAATAAAGATTCTCAAAATAATCTTTCACTTTATGAAAGTAATATTTGACATGAGATTGTATATAGCACATACAGATGATTATGATCCATTCCCTGAAGTGAATGTGATAATTGTAATAAAGCCCGTGAGTATGGACACGCTCTTGATGTAATTTTGTTTTATGTCTGACATTATGAAAAGAAAGTTCGTTGCCCTTGCAATTTCGGGCAAGAACTATATGACATGGGTGTTGGATGCTGAAATCCATTTGGATGCAATGGGTCTTGGAGACGCCATTAAAGACAGAAATAATGCATCCACCCAAGACTATGCTAAGGCCTTGATTTTTTTGCGCCATCACCTTGATGAAGGTTTGAAACTGTGCTAAGGCCTTGATTTTCTTGCGCCATCACCTTGATGAAGGTTTGAAAATTGAATATATCACAGTCAAAGATCCACCTATCTTGTGGAATGGCTTAAAGGAGAGATATGACAACCTGAAGTTGGTCACTCTGCCACAAGCACGATGCAATGAGAATCCAAAAGCAAATAGTTCATAAACTATATATTATCGTTGCGGTGGAAAAGGGCACTGGGCGAAAATTTGCCGTGTACCAAGACATTTGGTTGAGCTTTATCAAGCATCTCTAAAAGGTAAATGCCCTGAAACCAATTTTGTCTCTGACGACAATTTTGACATCACCCACTTGGATGTGGCAGACTTCTTTGAGCATCCTGAGGGGAAAATAGACCACGTAATTGGTGATGGATCTGTGATGAAGGAAGATGGAATTGTTTGATTTTATTTTACTTATTTGTATTAGTCAGTGAATAAACTAATAGTCATTAGTATCAACTCGTATTAATTAGTTTATGATATAACGTTAGTACTAGTTCTTTAGGATGTCTCAATATGCTTAAATTTCAAAGATATTTTTATTTTCCAGTAGAGTTAATCGACTAACCTAACAGTTAGTCGACTATCTAATATTTCGCATTAAAACTGGATTTTTCCGCAAGCTAAGTTAGTCGACTATCTGATTTAGATAGTCGACTAACCTGATGACTGTTTACTAAGTTAGTCGACTATCAACTTAGTTAGTCGACTAACTAATATTTCGCATTAAAACTGGACTTTTCTGCAAGGCAAGATAGTCGACTATCTGATTTAGTTAGTCGACTAACCTAATGACTGCTTCCCAAGATAGTCGACTATCAACTAAGTTAGTCGAATAACCTCAGCAGATTTTGAAAATATTGTTTAATTATGAAGCAACGGATTAAATTTGTTTATTCTCATGTTCGTATATTTCTTTTGATTAATTGATTCATGTACCACACATACGATATTCAAGGAGAAGAAATATTACTCTCATTTAAGTATGTGTAAGGCAGATGTTACTACAATTTCTGGTAGTAGTAAATTGATTAAAGGCTCCGGAAGAGCAACTATAACTCTGCCTAAAGGAACAACATTTTAGAGAATGCAATGTTCTCCTCCAAGTCTAAAAGGAACTTGTTGAGTTTTAAAGATATCATTCAAAATGGATATCATATTGAGACAATAGATGAGAATAATCTTGAATTCCTCATTTACTCATGAAAACGAGGCTGCCCACTTCGGTTTGGGGTCACGCCATTTTGCATGCAGCAATGCTAGTTCGTCTCAGAACGACGAATTATCACAAATATTCCCCGTTGCAATGAGTTTTGGGTCATGAACCTAATATATCCCACTTAAGAATTTTTGGATGTGCGGTATATGTGCCTGTAGCACCGCCATATTGCGCCAAAATGGGTCTGCAAAGAAGGTTAGGAATATATGTTGAGTCTGAATCGCCCTCCATTATTCGCTACCTCGAAACATTGACAGGGGATTTGTTCACTGTACGATTTGCAGACTGTCAATTCGATGAGACACTTTTCCCAAAATTAGGGGGAGAAGTTGGTGAAACCAAACGGGAAATTTTGTGGAAAAATGCATCATTATCTCATCTTGATCCACATACCTCTATTTGTGAAAAAGAGGTGCAAAATATTATCCATTTGCAAAGAATAACAAATCGAATGCCAGACGCATTTACAGATTTGAAAAGGATAACAAAATCACATATCCCCGCAGTGAATGTGAAAACATCTGATTCACGAATACATATTCATTATTGGAAGAATATGAACATGAAATTGGTATTGAATATACCACACTCACCCCTAGAAGGAGGTTTGAGATGATATATGAAAATAATGTCATTGTTATGGCATGAATAGTCATTGGTCACGTACCTATTGTACGCCAAAATAATTTGTCAATGTGATTATCAAAGACAATAATAATGCAAGAAACATATCTTGCATATAATTTTGACATGACCATAATGGTATAACTTTCTCTTTAAAAGAGATATTCACCACATGGATGTTGATGAATTTGTGGTGGTACAAAATTAATTGAGAGCTCTAGAAGAGCCAATTATTACTATGTTGGAGAAACACAATTGATTACCAATAAGGTATTGTGTTGTAGTAAGTCTCAAAGAAACTTATTCAGTTTCCAAAGTATAAGCGAAAGCGATTGATTATATTGAGACTATAAATAAAGGAAAGATTTGATATCTTCTATTACTACAACTTGTAGCGGGATAATCTGTATGTGAAAAACTACCCGCTTTATTCTCCAGTTTGTACTACACAAGAATACCACAATAAAGTGGACGTTTATTGATATAAAAACCCATATCATAATAAACTTGAAGTTTATTGATAATTGCACATGTCATGGTGTAAATCTGAAGTTTATCAATATTGATAATTTATTCAGTTGGCATTCGGGTTAGCCACATCATTTTAAGTATGATGTGCAGTAATAGAGAATTCACATGGGTAAATATTAAAGAACTAGAAAGTTCTTTACGAATTCTCTTGTATTACTTGTTCTCATTAATTAATTGACCAACTAAAGAGTTCGGGTTGAATCCCATAAATTCTGGAAATATCAAAGGTGAATATGGGCCCATTCACCTGCCATGTATATCACATATGATGCATCTATGATATGGTTACATGTGCGATTGTTATTAACCCGCAGCCTGGCCGGTGCTTGCAAGGTAAATTGCTCAGTAATATAACTTCGAGCATAATTTCCAGATTTTCTATTCAAGATAGTTCATCTTGATAAGTTGGTTTAGCAAGATAATTATTGAGTGCCTCCACTTAATAGCTAAACTGTTTCTTATGAGAACAAAGTTATATATATCAGTTTGATATACGTTGTATACGAGAGTATATTATATTCTCCCTTCACAAGTGGTTCAGCGTCAGGAACCAAATAATTTCATCTTATTATTATTATTGATGTGCGGTGTATATTTTCATTAACACCATAATGCACAAAGATGGACTCTCAAAGTTGAGGAAACAAGTTAGCTTTTCTAACATGAGGGGGAGACATGATAAACACTTGAGAAAAGGTTACATGGGATGAATTATCATTTGTATATATAGATCCTCGAATATCATAATATGAAACTGAAGTTCATAAAAGGATAATTCAATTGCAACATATTGCAAAGTATGCTATACGCATTTGCTGACCCAAAGAAAGTAACTATATTCTCACTGCAAATGCTCATATTAAGTCCCAGAAGGACAAAGTCTTTGATACGCTTAAAGCGTATAGACAAATCGGTTTCAAAATAACTTCTCAATAAAGAAGATGAGCAAATGATCAAAGCGATCATAATGGGGAGGCAAGTGATCTAGAAGATCACATGACATAACACTTCATAAAATCTCATGAGAGATTCAGGTACCTGAATATATGAATAAAGAGATCTCTATGTTATGTCTTTATGAAAATTTACTGAAACCGATATAAAATGTTCGTCGACGACATCTATGATAGCGCTAAATATCGATGAGGATCTTATGTTTGTCGAATACAAACAAAAATATTGGCTAAATGGAAGAGATACAATTCAAGCAGAATTGATTCCATATGAAAGACATGTAGTTTTGGACATGTAGTTCAATACTTGAAAGTATAAAGTCAATGGTATGTGTAATCAGTTTTCGATATCTTATTTGTTTAGCATGACATGAAAACTTGATATGCATCTAAAGTCTATTATATGGCTTATATGACTTAACTTATATGTCAATCCATGAAAGATTGAAGTTGCTTGAAGCATATACAATTCTTGCTCCTGAAGAACCACATCCTAAGTGCAACTTGTGTACATATGTATCTTGCTATAACTATAAGCATGATGGCATCGAGAATACCTCTATGGAGATATTGAAGAGTCATTCCACGACATTATATGAAGATGTTCATATCTATCAAGAATGATAATTTCAAGGTGCGAAATATTTATTCAAATCAATATGGCTGATTTATTTATCAAATCTATACAAAAGATCATTTTGAAGATGGTGCACAAGATTGGAATGCAAATGCTCAAGGATGTGAATTGATGCTCTTTCCAGGGGAGTTAATGCGCGTTGCACTCTTTTTCCCTTACAAGGTTTTGTCCCACTGGGTTTTCGTTGCAAGGTTTTTAACGAGGCAACCAGTAGGCGCATATTCAAACATGTGTACTCTTTTCCTTTTCTATAATTTTTTCCCATTGGGTTTTGTTTTAGTTAAGGTTTTAACGAGGCACATTATTGAATAGACATTCAGGGGGGAGTGTTATAAATAGAATCCTATTTAAGGTGAATTTCTATATTTAGAGAGATTCTAGGGTTTAGTACTTGGTGGCTAAGTCACCACCTCCCTATAAATAAAGAGGTTCTATTCCATTGTAAACCATCCCAAAGTATCAATAAGAATACTATTCTCTCTACTTTTCTCGCTATTGTTCTTGTTCTTATATTATTTCATAACAAAAATAAGCCTAATAATGGAGTTCTGTATATATTCTTTTGCAAATTTGCCTTTAAAATGATTAGAAGAATTAATAAATAAATTTAAAAAGGTAAAATGGAGTAATATTTAATTGTTAATCCTTCAAATATGTAGAAATCAACGGTTGCTATATCCATAAAACAGAATTTCAGTCCAGATAGTTGTAGTGTTTCACACGACAATGGCGGCCAATGCCATATCTCGATTCCATTTCCTCCAACCATATCCAGTTTTCCCCAAACCTTCAGTACTTCTCTTAAAATTCCCTCACTCCTCATCACCGCCTTTCTCCACTAATGTCCACAACGTCAATAATCCTTGCCGCATTCATTTCCGCAAGTTCTCTTCGGTCACATCACCACTGTGCTCCACCTCCGGCTCAATTCCAGAGGTCATATTCTATTTCCTAAGTTTTTAACACTAAAATCATTTACTTCGGTACTTATAAACATTAATTGGTAAACTGGTAAAATGGAAATTTAGTCTACTATTGCAGGTTAAAATTCACTAAATAGTCGAGTTCGCCTAATTTTTGGTGTGAACTCGAATATCAAAATTACACTCTCTTCAATTAAGAAATGGCATGATTCATAGTAAGATAGTAATTCAAGTAATTTTTGTGTGAGTTCGAAATTCGAATATCAATTTTTATTAATATTTTTAAATTTTAAATAACGTGGTCCTGTGCGAGAGTCAAGTAATATAATTTTGTTGTTTGAGAGTCAATTCATCTAACATGGTTCCGTGCGAGAGTCAAGTATTGTGTACTTGTTTGTTACATAAATATGCTGGAAACCACAATTTTATATAACTGAAAATTCTTTAAAAAATCCTTGAGGATCATAGTTAAAAGGTCTATTTGTTAATTGAGAAAAAGAATGTTGTGACTCTTTAACCATTTATGTGGGCAAACAAACTGGGATAGAGAGAGTATTTACTAACATCTACTTATCAACAGCAGGCAGCTACAGTTGCTTGTTTCCCCCAAAAGATGTTGTTAACAAATAACTTAATTGCAATGCAGAGGGCTGAAAGTTCTGAATCGAGTACATCAATTGTTGGCGACCTGTTGGACTATCTGAATGAGTCATGGACTCAGTTTCATGCTACAGGTATATATTCCTGAATGCGCAACTTGTTGTGGTATTGCGTTTGTATTAATTTGCCATTCTTTAGTTCTGACTGACGTTTTTAATTTGTGAAAGCAAGATGGATATTCACACTCTAATGCACCTTACATTTTCTAGCATTTTTTGTTTGGACCAAAGAGCAAAGCACGCGAATGAGAACAATGTATATTGCTTTGTAATGCAATTTAGGAAAAAGAACAATGAATCTTGCTTACTGGGGGTAAGTGGTAAGGAAAACACTATATTGGTTTGGACTTGCGGTTTGACCGTGCTTTTCTTGTTGTGTGTTTTTATCTCCTAAGTTTCCTCTATAAAATCCAAATTCATGCATAACCACACAATAGTAGAGCTCGAATGAAGTGCGAGGAAGTTTGAGAAGATTGCCTTAATCACTTTTGGACTAATTTTACATTTTGTGACTTGGTCAATAACAAAACTTGGTTATTATATATAAAGTTATTAACATAGGTCAAAGTTAGTGGTAGTTGTCTCTAATGATAGATAATGCTGGTATTTATCAACTTCGGTTATGCAAATTCCGAAACCTGTTCAAGCTCAATCACCTCCAAGATTGGATGCTTCATGGTGAGGCAATGCACAATAATGTTAAATCAAAGAACAGTATACTTCTTTTCTTCAAAATATATCCTATAACAAAGTTGGAAGTTCAGCCAGTAGAATCGTTCTTGAGCATGAGAAAGGGTTCTCTGACACTCTGCTGATCGCTATGATCCCAATTTTGATGACTTTAATAGAGATAATCACTCTATGCAAGAATTCCACATATAATTAAGGAAAAAGATGCTTCCAAATCAATAAATGGATAACCAATTGTTGGGATAAATTTTTGACGAATAAAGGCAAAAGCGGGGTCCTTCGTCTAAGATGGGGTAAGGGGACTCCATGCTTACAACTTGGGCTGGGTGTGTCGGGAAAATGAAAGGTAAAATGAAGTGAATAAAGAAAAGATTATCAACGAAATTTCTTTAGTTGAGAGTTAGAAGAATTTTGTTAAATGATCTCAGGACAGTAAGGTCATTTAACAGAAAGTATAGATGTTTAGTTAGTTTCAATAGGTTCCATGGCTGCTTTAGACATAGTTTGTTAGTGCACTTTGCCGTAGTAATCAAAGTCCTTTCATTTCTGTTCTGTCTTTTTCCTAATCAAACTAGCCTGCTTACCGTGAAAAAATAGATGCACTATAGGTGAATAACTGCTGTTGCACTGTCCCAATGTTGTTTCATAAGGTGCATCATGTAGAAAGGAGGGCAAATAATAGCCTTTATAGCAAAGATATTTCTCCAATTGCGATAAAAATGTAGGACAGGATATCATGATAGATACATGCATATATACAAAGCATTTAATAGTTGAGTTCCGCTTTTTAAGCAGTGTTGGTAGTCCCATAGGAAGCTTCTTTTTTCCTATCCTTTCACGTTCATGAGAATAAGGACAAAGGGAGCAGTCTCCTAGATTTTTATGTGGTCTTCCCTTTACTAACATAACGACAAAAACACCTCACAGCAAACGGCACAACTAAATAAGCCCATGAGAGAAGTAAAGTAGTACTATGGCATGGATCAGGTGACATGATCAAGCAGCTGCATTAATATCTGACAAGGTTTTTTTGTAGCATCACAACTCTCTTGAGTTCTTGGTCTCAAATTGTCTTATTGGAAAATTTTGCATGTTCTAATGACTTAATTAATTTTCCTAATTCTTTTCTCTAACTAAATTAAGCAATTGCGCGTAGAATTTGTTTTTTTGATAAGGAGTATTTGTCCATACGTTTTACTATCCTATTTTAAAACGTTAGAGCTTTTGTTTGATTGGTTTAGGTAAAATAATCCTGACATAAAATCTTGCATAGAATAAGATTTGGAGGATTATAGAGAACAATCCCCACATAATTAATGCAACGTTTAGTTACCAGACGTTGTATTAATTATGCGAAGAATATACTGTCTTCTACATCAAAAGAAAGTATATTCTTCGCATAATTAATACAACATCTGGTTGACCATATTAAATAATACTTGCATTTGCTTACTCCAAAAAGAAAAAAAAATTTACTCAAAAAGTTATGCAGGAATCTGTGTGCTATTTTGTGCGAAATAGAATATGGAACAAAATTATATGTATTAGCAATATAGAGATGAGTGTTTAAAGACCAAATGCCCTTAAAGTAGGTAATCCCTACATAATATTATCCATATTATTATTAGTCACTGCATAACAGTCCCTAAATTATTATTCACTGTATAACGATACCTTCATTATTATTCGCCGCAGAAACAATCACTACATTGTAATTCCCTCAATGAGCATGTGAACTGAACAACCCAAGGTGTACTAATAAATTTGCACTGTCTTAAACGTTTATTCTCCAAACATTTGGAGTAGCTGTTCGTGCTCTTCCTAATTTGATCTAAACTTATGCCTCCGTCTTTTATGGGCCATCCTCCTTTAAGATCTATTGCATTTTTACTTTTCCACATTATCTTATTTCTGCTTTCTGTGATTGTCTATGATCTATCTATATCACCTTGCTTTCACGGAACTTAGTTATAAGTAATATCTACTAGTTGATTCCTATATAACATTGGTTTACAAGATTATCAATAAAATTTGTTACATTGTAAATTATTGGCTGTTTAATTATGGTTAGTACTTCTCATTTGTTATTTGTTATTATTTGCTTCACAATATTTATGCTATTCAATATTATTGATTTATCAAGCTGTTGAAGTGCATAAAGTTTACGTCTCCACTATGCGTCATGGACATGTATAGGACAATATGCTGTGCACATATGCACATGTCTCAATAGCAAAGGGACATGGTCAGAAAAGTGTATAAAATTAAACCATGCATCCTTAATGTTCCTCTGCCTTTTTTAACGACCTGGGTTCAAAATTCACCTCACATTTTTTGAAGTTTGTGAATTTTCAAAAGGTTTTGAATTTTGTATTTGGACTTGTTTAGTTGTTTTGATCAGATACGCGTTAAAATCAGATAGACAGCAGAGCTAAGATGATTAAGGCAGGAGAGTAAGAAATGTAGGAGACAAACCTGGTTTATTAATGGTGATTGATGACTTGAGTGGTGTATCTACTAAACAAGTTCGATAGTTGAGAAATGTCATATGTTATGTTTTCTTTTAGCGTCTTTATCTGGTTCAGCTGGGGTTTTTGTAGCCACCATGATGTCATTTTAATGACAATATCATAAATAGAGCATATGGTTTGTTGCATAAGTTGATTGGCCATTTAAGATAAACAAAGCTATTTTTCTCGTAGTGTTCACCATTTCTTTCGTGATTCTTTCTAATGAAAATGTGTGAGCTTACCTCATTTCACGATATGCTTCTCAAATTATTAGTTTTTGGCAACTGGATTGATTATTCTTCAGGCAACAATGTATGTTAGTCTGAGCTGCATGAACTTTATCCTTTTACGTGTGTGAATCTTGGGCAGTCAATCAATTGAGATTTTTTGGGAATTGGAAGCAATGTTTGAATTTTGGTGTGAAAGCTGCATTATGTGTGTTCGGGCATTTATGGGGAGTGTACAGATCTCTTAAACAGATTCCTTGTGTTTATGGTTTGTTGCAGTCAATTCAGACTTCTGCTTTCACCTGCACACTATTTTAACATGTGTTCTTTCTTTTTTATAATAGCTGAAGCAAAAAGGCAACTAATTGCCGCTGGATTTCATCTGCTGAAAGAAAATGATAAATGGGATCTGCAGCCGGGTGGGCGCTATTTCTTTACACGGAACATGTCCTCCTTGGTTGCATTTGCCATTGGAAAGAAGTGAGCAAACACTACATACCTCCTAAAGGTTACATTACAATTGCTAATTAGTCATGCAATGCTCCTTACATATATGAGCCTGTAGAAACCAAATTTAAAAATGGAATGTTCTGCAATTAGACACCAGTTAAAGATCAAGGGGCAGTCTCTCTAAACAATATAACTCTCATCCAACCATTTCATTTTCCACTCCTTTAGGAATACTTTCCTATGTTGTTTAATCAGAGATATGAATTAGCTTTGCAGGTATTCTATTGGTAATGGCTTTCACGTGATTGCTGCTCACACAGATAGCCCATGTTTAAAACTAAAGCCAAAGTCCGCATCGACCAAATCTGGCTATCTTATGGTCAATGTGCAATTATATGGTGGTGGGTTATGGCACACTTGGTTTGATCGGGATTTGAGTGTAGCTGGGAGGGTTATTCTAAGAGCTGATGATGGTTCCTTTCTGCACAGGCTTGTGAAAGTAACGAGGCCTCTCTTGCGAGTGCCTACGTTGGCTATTCATCTTAATCGGTCAGTTGCCTTTCGCTCAAGTTTCCTTTTTTTCCCCTCATATTTTTTCCTGCTCTCTGTTTGTGGCGAGAGGGGTTTTACATTCTTGAGTAGGCAAACATAATCCTTATTTCTTGATATCATCTGCTATCTAAGTTATTGCTTTGAGACCACAAATCAATTGCAGAGAACAAACTCAATAAGAAATTGCAGCTGATAACTCCTGCATGATCAAGTTTGAGAGTCATTCTCTTATTTTTAACTTCATCCTTCTTTCCCTGTGGTACGGGGTAGAGGAAATTGAATTTGGGAAAAACAATAATCAACATTGTGCTTAAATTGGTCCGTTAGTGTGTCAATATATGTTTAGAACATGGATGGGGAAATTCATACAAATTTGAATAGATTTCTCCCAGAAATGACCTGTGTTTGTACTTGATCTAAATTTTACACTAAATAAGGTTAATTGGTCCCAGACAAATAGCAATTATTTTAAGCACTTAAATCTGAAATCTTGTGGATATACTGAATAGTTTAAGTGAAAACTAAACCCTACTTAAATTGTGGGATCCCATAGCATGTGTTGTTGCTTCTCTTTTACTGATAGAACTTCTTATAAAGACTTTCGAGGTCAATCTTTGAATATCTACCATGAGCTTCAGAATTAAGGAGTGTTAATAGTTGCTCGCGAGACCTAAGTATGTCTCAGTTCCCTTGAAAGCTCAAGTATTTATTGCATGCTATTTTATTTATGGTTCTTATGTTTAGATAATTATTTACGCTATTTCTGCTGGAGTTACTAATGCTCTTTTGTTTTTGTTTTTGTTTTTGTTTTTCCTTTCCTTCACTGAGCCGAGGGTCGACTCTCTGCTCTTTCGGGTAGGGGTAAGGCCCGTCTACATATTATCCTCCCCAAACCCCACTTTGTGGGACTATACTGGGTAGTTGTTGTTGTTGTTGTTGTTGTTGCAGACATATTTTCCTCATTCCCATGCTGACCAGCTCCATAAATACCTTATTAAGAAGAGACACGGTCTAACTAACATCTCGTCCAGCAAAAATTTAGTTGTTCTAGCCTATTTTTTGTAATTATTATTATTATTGTTATTATTACTATTATTGGGGACAGTTTCAAAAAAATTATTATTATTATTGGGGATAAGGCTGTTCTTTCGTTTATTATGCAATCCTTTTTGTGCAAAGCAACCGGTGAAAATCTGTGCTCTTAAAAGCACACCAGCTACTGTAAGTGGTACAAAAGTTTCATTCATGCTTATTGTACGTTTAGTCCTACACTTGTGGCACAATGAGAACACTAACTTGCAATTTCTTCTCCGATAGAAGGCAACTGCCTTTTCCTTTTCTGTTTTAATGTTTTCAAAAGTTTAGAAGTCTGAAACTTGACTAAAATTCTCCAAAACGTCTAGTTTTTGGTCCCAGTTATTGCAATGTTTAAGCTAGCTTCCGAATTTTGTCTTTCTCACACTAGTAAACTCATAATGGAAAGAAAAAAGATTTTTATCCTTTTCCCAAACTCATTTCAGCCTCCTTGTTCATCATATGTTATTAGTTAAAAAGGAATCTTGTTTCAGTAGCATCACATTTGTACTGTGCATAAGTTGGTTTTTATCTGAAGTACTGGAATATTGTTAAACATAGCTTCCTTTTTAAGGTTTGCCTCTCTTCTTTTTATTGACAAACATAATTGTCCCAGCCTGCATATGGTGTAAAATTTGGGAAGAAAGGAATCAAAGATGTTTTGAAGACAAGTTTAGTAGCATTCAGAAGATAAAGATGAATGCTTAGCTCTTTTTTATTTTTGGTGTAAAGGAAAGCTTCTGGAGTATCATGAATCCATTTTAGATGTTTTAGAATCCTTATGAGAAGACCAAGGATTAGAAGTTGTTTGTACTTTTGTCTGATCACTCCCTTTGTAATTATGGGTGACTTCACAATTTTAGTGAAGTCTTTATATTAATATACAAATATGTTACCTTCTCAACAAAAAATAGATTAAAGGGTAACCTTGATGGAGGATCTCTTTTGATTTATGTTTTGTCAAACTGGTCAATTAGCAGTGACAGTTGACAATGATTTTTCTTTTTTAGTTTTTGAAATGAGACAGTTGTCCATGATCTTTAATTTCTTTCACCACTTTTTTCTGTAGTTTTTGTTTTCTTAAAGGCTTTGCTGATATCTCCTTTGCCCTGTTCATTTTTCCTGGCATGTAGAACTGTGAATCAGGATGGTTTTAAGCCAAACCTTGAGACTCAACTTATTCCGCTACTGGCTACAAAGACAGAGAATGCAACTGCGGATTCCACAGAGAAAAGTAATGTGTCTTCTTCAAAAGATGTTCATCATCAACTCCTTCTGCAGGTTATTGTTTATATTATTTTCACTAAATCTGACCTGTAGTCCTGGAAATTTTCTAGGTTGCGGTGGTCAATCAAAGAAAGATTTTGACTGACAACCAAAAACAGAAACTCCATTCCTGAATTTTTTCCTGGACTTATCTGATCTTTTTATTAACTATAGTATGTAGTCTGACAGATGGGTTCCTCATTATTTCATTCCCTGGTCAAAGACTGTGAATTCTTTAACCCTCTCTTTTTATGTTGCTTCTAATCAAAATATGTTTTGAAAAACTGTAGTATATTGGACATCATGTAAGAGACACTGTGTTGAGAATATTAAAATACTGTATCGAACAAATAATCAAGATAGGTAGCTGAATGTCAGAGGCTGAAGGTTCTTTTGTGCCAAAGATGTGTAGGTGTTAACATTTTTTCCACGAAGCTGATTCTTTATCTGTTCGTAATGGAAAATTATCTGTCATGAACTTATTTATAGGCTCAAGCTTTTTGGGATCGAAACTTCTTCCATTTCTAGGATAACCAACAGGAAACACAGAGCTTTAGCTTCTAGCAATCTCCAAAAACACACATTTAAATGTCTAGTAACCATACTTTAGCCAATGGAAAAGCTAGAACCTGTATTGATTTTTGATTCTCGGTAGATCACGTTGCTATAATTGTCACATGCATGTTTATCAGAATTCCTTGTTTATATTAGTTTGCTTGCTTTGGTGGTAGCAGCACCGAAAGCCATGAAATTTGTTACACACCTCATTTATATAATGAGTGTACTGCTTTTCTGTTCTTCCATCTTATTTTCCAACATCGAGAATTTGTTACATTATTTAACGCAAGGGAATGATGGATAAGGATTACATTATGGATTACTGGATATGAACATTGATATTGTCCTCTGTGATCGCAGATCTTGTCAGATGAGCTCAGCTGTAAAATTGATGACATAGTTAGTGTTGAGTTAAATCTTTGTGATACCCAACCTAGCTGCCTTGGAGGTGCAAATAATGAGTTCATATTTTCTGGAAGATTGGATAATCTTGCGTCGAGCTTTTGTGGTTTGAGAGCTCTGGTTGATTCATGTACTTTTCCCGAAGATTTATCAAATGAGCATGCAATTCGGATGATTGCTCTTTTTGATAATGAAGAGGTACGTATTATTGCTCAGTCTGAAAGTTCTAGCTGTGATTTCCCTAAATTATTTTCTTCTGCATTCTACAGATGCTACTCTTAGATGAGAAGTAGATTCTGAGGAACATCAGATCAGTCCTTGTTTAATTTCTGAATTTTAGAATATTCCAAGCTAAGAAGTATTTTGCTTATCCCAGACCAAATTTTGTCTTGAAAATACTTGTTTGATGTAAATAGATTTTTTCATGTGTGTGAAATGTTCCAAGTGAGCACAAAAGCAATAAAGATCGGTTAGCAGTACTCTGAATCCTCTTTACAAGCTGTTTTCAACTATTCTGTATCCTCTTTCTAATCTGTTTTTTACATTTTCCCACCAAAAACAAGAAAATGAAAACCAGCAAGTTTGTCAGTCTCTTACTTGTTTCGGAATTTCCTTATTTAATCAGTCGAGTTCAGCTTGAAATTGATCTTTGAATGAACTGATATTCCTTGTTTCTGTTTCCCATTTACTTAAGCATGAGGTCTAACTCCACCAAAACTTTAGGTTGGTTCAGATTCATACCAAGGAGCCGGTGCCCCAACTATGTTTGAGGCAATGAGACGAATAACTGACTGCCTAAGTCATCAGTCTGCTGGAGAATCTGATTTTGCCCGCGCAATTTGCCACTCTTATCTTGGTACTCTTTTTTTGATATGTCTGGCCTTTAGATGAGTTTTTGTATATGACTGGCTACTCCTGTTTGTACCCTCAAACCTTTCGTATGTGGATACTCCTCGTCTTGTTCAGCAGTAATGCAATTGATCCCAGCTCAAAATAAGACAATATAATGTGAAAGGTTGTTACTTTGCGTAATTCTTTCAAAAGGCAGTAAATTCAATATTGGGCCCTGTTAAGTTTACGCCTCTTCAGTTTCATTTGCTGAACATATCAATCTGAATACAATCAAAGGTATATTAGTAATTGCCTGCGGAAAAAAACTAATACATTCATCATTTGAGTTTATCTTAACTGGTATACACTATATGCTCTATGGACTGACTAGGTGTCCGTACTGAGGCTTTCCCCTGACGAGTGCATTTCATTAATTAATTGATTGAGAAATCTAACAGCCTTTGCTTAAGGATGGAGTTTCTCCCGGTTCATGTTACTAGAAGGTCTAAAGAGTTCCACGAAACTTGTCCCTTCATAAAAAGGCAAGTGTGATTGCAGTGTGATGCAAACCAGCCAAGGAGGACATCATTCTCCTTGTCGATAGGTTCTACCAGAATTTATGGGGTCTAACATGCAAATAACTTGTGATGTCATAACGTACGGAATGAAAAATCAGTTTCCAGCATTCTTGTCAAATCACATTATTTTCTCCTATGCATCTCATGTGAAACTTATTGTCTAGTATCCCATTCAAATAACAGTGTCTGCTGATATGGCTCATGGAGTCCACCCTAATTTTGTGGATAAGCATGAGGAGCACCATCATCCTGAATTACAGAAGGGGCTTGTAATCAAGCATAATGCAAATCAACGCTATGCTACGAGTGGAGTTACGTCTTTTCTTTTTAAAGAAGTTGCAAGACTCCACAGCCTTCCGACACAGGTGATTTTCATCTTCCAAGTGCTTTAGCATAAATGAAATGGAAGCCATCAAAGAAATAGGAAGAGGGAACGGAAGCCATGACTTGACCTATTCCTTGACTCCCCATCTTTCTCTTATTCAGGAGTAGTCAATGCATAACTTCTATTAAGGATTCAAATCCTTTGTGTTCATGCTGCAAATGATAACTAGTCCTTTAACTCCTTACAGGACTTTGTGGTGCGAAATGATATGGGATGTGGATCAACTATAGGTCCGATACTTGCTTCAGGAGTTGGAATCCGAACTGTTGATTGTGGTATTGCTCAGCTGTCCATGCACAGGTACCTAGTTATGTACTATTCCATTCAATGTTTTGCTACATCTTGATCTTCTAGAATTCTCTTCCACTTTTTTTGGAAATTGGTTATACACCAGTCAGTAGTTTCCAACTTTCCACTAGTCAGTACATAATACTGACAAACTTCTGAAAGCAAAAAAAAACATTGCTTTACTTGGTTCCAACCACAAATACTATTAGCAAAAAAAAAAAAAAAAATCCTTACTCCTAGTTCCAGTAAAATTGTTTTACCCAAGATGGGATAGAGGTAGCAGTCTATAACTAGCTTACTTTATTGTCATGCATCATCTTACATAAAATTTTGCTTGAGCCCATATTTGGCAGAATGATCTATATTATCAAGCTGCAATGCTTGTCCTACAGTACAAGTAGTGATAAGTTGTGATATGCACTACTTTTTTGGAGTTTCCCAAAAGATAGATGTTCAACATCCAGGCACCTCGGCGAACTTTCCATTTAGAATGTTTTTGTGTACTTTTTCAAAATAAAAATTTCTCTATGGTATAAGATAACTGCCGGGCAGCTAGATGATAAACTTATGAAGTTTGAAGCTGTAATCAGCTCTTGGTAGTTTGACATGATGAAATGGTCGCATGTAACTTGAGGGACACTACAGTATTTGAACTGTTCATTTATATCTTCTTCCTCATTCTAGTTTTCCAGTTTTGCTTTTGTCACCTGCTTCCTTAAGTTGGTCATCTAATTCGATAAATATGACTTTGCTTTTTGCAATTGCAGCGTGAGAGAGATATGCGGAAAGGAAGATATTGATATTGCATACAAGCACTTCAAGGCATTTTACCAGACATTCTCGAGCATAGACAGGAAGTTGATTGTGGATTGATAATTGGTGAAGTAGAAACCTAGCTTTTTAGTTCACAACCCCTTATAGCATAATCCTTTTCCTTATTTTTCTGTTGGGGTGCAGTTGGTAGTAGAGCTTTTAGGCAAGCACTATTTGATTACTAAAAAAGTACATTATTTTGGTGCGAGTGCAAAAAATAAATAGTTTTAGTTGGCACATAGCCTTGTAATTGCTATAATGTTGGTAAAACCCAAATTGAAAATTCTAATGATTTTGATCTTCACAAAACACCTGGAGGAAGTGACTTGGAACATCACTTTCATTCCAGTACCTGACGTTTGTTGGCTTCCATCTGATCACTGACAGAACTGGAACCCATATTAATTTCAAATTCAGGTTTCCGCTTGGCATTTTTAGCTGCTAATTTCCGTTTCAGCTCTGATAACAAAGCTTGATTCTCCTGGTTGAGCCGTTGAGCTTTCTTCCGCAGCCTCTCATTCTCCCACATAATCTGACAGTTACGCAGGTACAGCTCTGAATTCTCTCTCTCCATAGCTGTGAATTGCTTGCTTTACCCTGAAGGACATCATGAAAAAAGTGTAGCGAAATCAGTTTACCTCAATACAGAAACACACGGCTGCAAGAAGACAAACATTGTAATGGAATATAAAATGATATATCTGGGCTGTGTTAACAGATGTAGTTAGTTTTTTTTTTTCTTTTTTCTTGAAGCCATTAGTAATCAAGGGTCTAATAAACAAACCAACTCCCAATGACAGGACTGAATGTAACAATTGGTCCTTTTTTTCATGATACTTTAGTGAAGGCACCAATTCTTAGAAGAAGAAAAAACAAGGACGCAAGCAGTTGGTAGACTTTGAGGTTTGAGTTAAGCAAGTAGAACAGAAAATTTAAATTAAAAAAAAAAAGGAAAGTGCTGAGTTTTAGTATGCACTTGAAGGGTCAGTACCTTAAGAGTAAGATCAATTTTGCTGGGCAGTGGTTGAGAGAATAGGTATGTTTATATAGTCATATGCACGTAAACTTCGTACATACTAATTGATAAACATGACACAATCACACGAGAATAGCACAGTTCACTATAAAGAAGCATTCATTACCATATCAGCAAAGCCCACAAACTTTTCTTTATCCTCATATAAAACACAGGTCAAAGTGCACTTTAACCATCAAGTTAGGGAAAGAGAAAGGTTTCCAATTATTTCCTCTTCCGAATAAGACGCTAGATTTTGCTTTAAAAAGTGAGAAAGAGTTAGGCTAATCTTAGAGGGAAATACTATTGCACGTGGTTTTTGCTTTGTAATAATAAGGTTGTTAAAGAATAAAGCCAAGATAGAGACATTCTCAGGGTGGAAAAAGTTGCCTCTTGTGGTGCAGACACAAACATGCTTGCGCAAGGCTTGAGCACGGGAGACAGCTGAGGCTAACCTGTGATTTCAATATCATGTGAGAAACCCCAATATTGTTCACACAACCATACGATGCTGTAAGTTTTGACTTTCATATGCAAAACAAACCACCACCCCTAGTATTTATGGGCGTCTATAAAGAATATTTACACAACCTGTTCAATTTAACTGGCTATAACAGGTTGTTAGTCTTTTTTTTTTTAAGGTTTGATATAAAAGCTTCCAATTCTGGCAGGTCAATTTAACATGATGATATAAAAAATATGCACGCCAATTAGCATAACTTGAACCCGGAAGGTATTTGAATTTGAGAGTGCTGGAATAGGATAAAAGGAAGTGGTAGATTTGGTACTCATATATCTGTATTTAACCAAAATACTTCTTTAACAATATGAAATATCATACTTAAAGCACAATAAAGCCGAGGGTCGATTGGAAGCAGCCTCTCTGGCCTTTCGGGTAGGGGTAAGGCTCGTCTACATATTACCCTCCCCAGACCTTACTTTGTGGGACTATACCAGGTAGTTGTTGAAAGCACAATAAAAGAAGTTGTGAAAGTTTTCCGGTCTGTTACTGTTCTAAAGGAAACTTAAAATGAGTTTATTGGTTTGATAAAGATAAAAAGAAAAGAGAACAAAACAAATACTCTTCAAAAAGGGACACAAACTAGGCAAATGTACCAATGTTTAGTATAGCTTTCCAATTGTGCGTTACTAGTAAAGTGTTTCGTTTTTCTTTTGCAAATGAGATGATAATGTAATCAGGAACACTTCTTTCGCCCGAAGAAATGGTTGTGAGTAGAAAAACATATTTTTAAAGCAATTGCACCATATAAACCTCATCTATCCACAATTCTAGTTCTAAATCGATCTATTTAAGAGGTTTCACTTTCTTTCTTTTTTGTTTCCAAGATGATTTTCTTTAACCATATTATTTATCTATTTCACAAAAGATTAACCTCATTTCCGAGGCATTCCATTTGGCTACAGAAAATCTGCTTGTACTTTTTGACATTTGCGTCCTACTAATAGCTAATTGTTCATCCCTCTCACACTCCCGGGGCTAATTGACTGGCTGATGATGTGACGAAGTCGAGAAAATAGACCATATTTGTTGAGTTTCTTTGCCACTATGCATTCAGAATATAAAAGTAATGCCGTTGCTGGGGGGCATGAGTCACATTTTCCATTGAACCCCTTATGACACTGAATAGAGAAAGCATACTAGATGTCCTGTTACGCCCAGCCTCTAACTATTAGCCCTGGTTGCTGGAACGATTTGATGCAACCACCAAGTGTCAAGTTTGACACTAGCACACTTGGCTGCACCCCATTTCTCTACAGAGAATTAGGATATATCAACAACAGGGGAATACTAGCATAGTCGCCAGTTAGGATCATTATCATTTTGGTGAAGAGCGACGAAGGAGTTCTGACCACAAAATGCTTCAGCTACAAACTAGTCAGCGAAAGACAAAGTACACGAATATTCTGTCCAAACAAGAAAAGCGGTAAAAGGGGAAACACTTTCCATTTAAATACATTATCCTGGACATTGCCTCAGAGGAATATCCCGTATTCAGAGCTCTGTATTATCACTGTCAGTCTGGCACCAAAGCTACCAATTGCTTAAAGGTTGCATGTCCTGTTGATAATATTTACTCAAAATCTCTAACCGCATTGTCTTTCTTCTTGGAGCTTTGATGAGGCTGACATAAATCAAGCAGCACAATGTTACATATACTTACAGATGTAGAAGGCAACTTAAAGAAAGGCAAAAAATGGAAAACGAGAATAAACCTAAAACCGATAAAACTTCTTATATTGCCAGCTCTGAACTCTTGCTGATTTTCTTTTGTCGTCGTCATCATCGTTGTCATGATTCCATGGCAATAGAGCTGAGTGCCCATCCATGCAATGGAACTTCCAGGACATATGAGCATCCTCAACAATGCAGGAGGCTCCATAGAACTGAGACTGGTGGATGGATTCCGAAAATATTGCAAGCTGAACAATCTACTCCAACAGGTCTCAGTTGTTCATGCCTGCACCCCGCGGTTTGCAACATTTTGCCGCTCAGCATCTCCCTCAAGATGCTGAATTGTACGTCGCAGGATGCAGGCATGGCCCGTGCCCCTCACCGGGGCCGGGCTAATCCAAAACCATCAGGCTGCAGTTGATGAGGCTGGAATACCATGAACAGGAGGAGCAATCAAATGATGAAGCAAACCATAAAGTGGGAAAAAATTAAACCAGAAAGCCAAACACGACTGATGAATAATTATATTATCTCATGTGAAAGAAAGAGACCTCTCTACAAGCTAAAATTCCTCTTCCTCGTACACATACCAATATAAGATAATATAGCTTAACAAGAGTAGCTGTCATTGGATCCACTTTTTGTATCTACATCACTAAATCATTTGAACATATTAACCAAGCACTTAAATATGAAGATCCCAGCATGCTCTTTACCGGAAATTTTTCCTCAAACTTACTAAACTTTGCTTCAAGCTTAACCTATTATCATCTCTTGCACTCTGTGTGAGGGGTAGTGCGAATACGTTATAGGTCGAAACACGACTTATGAGACAGTTTTTCACCACATGAAGTATGAGTTGGTGCAACTTCCTCTTAAATCTGTCCAAGTCCCCGGAGTACAGCAAATAACAAGCCCAAATGATTGAAATGGGAAGAAAATTTTTTTTTTGCCATACCTGTGAGAAGGGTTGGTGAACCTGCTCGTGAGGATGGATAAAAGTCATTCCAGGACGCTGACAAGGATACTGCGTTGAGTGAAAATATATAGCTGCGCTTGACCGTGCACTAACATGATTGTGACTAAAAGGGGGAGGCATCATGCTCGCTGCCAGACCATAACCAATGCCAATAGTCGCTGATGCTGCCCAAGGCCCAGGTAAATGTTGAGGAAGTGGACGAGGTTGGTTTTCAGCAGAAATGGGAGACCGAAGTGCTGCACCAAGCTGGGGAAACTCAGTGTTGTAGTTTATTGCAGGAGCGTACATGGGCTGAATTGTATATGGGCCACCAGTAAATCCAAACCCAGGATCAAACCTTTGCATGTATCTGCAAAATAAACGTCAACTGCCCCATTGGACTCTCAGACTAAGTTGCAGGAAAAACGATATGAGCATCATTGTGAAAAGACCCACAAGCACAAAAAGACAACAACAAAAACCCCAGTATGTTCCCAACAACGAGCACAAAAAGATAATTTGCAAAATTGGGGGAGACAGGACAAAAGTTGGATGTGCTATATTTGATGCACATAATTCCATACAGCTTAAAGATGAACATGGCAAGTAGTACTAAAAGCTTTCGCAAGAAACACCAACACACATTCTCATATAAAGAATTCAAGCAGCATCAAATATAAATAGGACATCACCCAAAATAGTTTAAACATCCTAAGAAGCACTATGCAATAGAGAAGGAAGAAACAAGAGAAGGAGCATAGGAATAAAGGTAACTGAATAGCAGCTCCAAACCACCATTGCTTTAAAATCATTGCAGCTTATCTCAAATCAGGATCACCCCCCTCTTCTTCCTCTGTATGTTCTCCTCCTCCGCCTCCTACCAGGTTCTTCTGTCCCTCTTCGAGTTCTTTTGGTTCTTCAAGAGTCTACATCATAGCTGTTAATAGCACTGTCTCCGGGGCTTATGTCTTTATTCCACAGTATTATGTAGCAGCCTCATAGTCTTCTTAAACAATTTGTTTGGCCTTTTTGGTTTCTATTTGGTGCCCAGAAACAGATATAGTCCATTTTTTTATGGGAGGCAGAAGAGATATTCATTTAGAGTAGAGTGTTCCAGGAGACTGCACATGTCCACGCCCTATCTTCCAATATATAACTCCAGATTCAGTATTTGTTCTTCACAGCAAGCAGATAAACAAAATTTCCACTGTCCGGAGGATCATGTGTATTATGATAACTTCACTACATTCAAATCCAGATAGAATCACTTCGGCGATGATTTTTCATCAAATATGATTGGACAGGCCAAGAAAGACTGTTTTTTGGACTAATCATATCCTGTGTTTGAAGCAACAGACAAAAAGGATTTAAAAGCTCTTCCCTTATGCATCCTATAACCCAAACCTCAGATTATAATCAATCCGCACCCCCCCCCACCCCCCCAAGCCACACAAAAAAAGAAGAGAAAAAGAACCTACACGAAAAGAAAAAGGAACGTAGGTGGTACAACTTCAGAAGTCAGCATGTAATAAAAGAAAGAACAATAGATCCCCACATATACTTCGAATCACTCTTTGTGTAACACCAATCATTCTAGAATAGCCAGTCCACAAACAAACATTTCCAGAGGTTGGTCAGTAGAACATCAATAGGAATAAGCATTTGTAGAAAAAACCCATTTAAACATTTCATATACAGAATACATGACAAAGAATGCACGAATACTTGCCTGAATAAAGTGATGGTAATGGTACTTAAACATCTCATAGAATAAAGGAGTGCTTTTACGACAATATAAAACAATCTGCTCGATCCATGTTAAAAGAGATACCACATGACTGAACCACCAACACACACACAAAACAGAAACCGAAGAAAAGGGGAGTACTTTAAAGTATATTCACAAAATAGCAGAGGACGGAGAAAGACCTATCATAACTCCTGTCATAATCTGGGTCCTTCCGATCAATTTCCCGATCACGAAAGATAGCCACCTTATTATTAGATTTAGATCTACCAACTGGCTCCTTTTCTGTCCTACTTCTAGCTGATCTACTGCTACTTGTTGAAGAATCAATCAGACCCCGCCCAGTATTCAAATCAGAACTGCCAGCTAGACTAGCTTTTTCTTCTAGCTGTGGTATGCCTATTGGACCATACTGGAAAGTATCCTGTGACCTTGATTCAGTTTCAGGTTTTATATTGGAGCTCCCACTTAAACTATTAGAGTTAAAGATACGTGCTCGGGCCCTATTATATTCCTCCTTTCTTTCCTCAACACTTTTGGCAGAATTTCCCTTTGATGAATTTGAATTTGAAGAACCTGCAAACTGTGAACCTTTCTGTGGCCTCTGCTTAATGGCAACCTTAACAACGCCAGTATCTCCTTGAGGCAAATTCACCGGGATGTCAGCCAAGCGAATCAAAGGCATCCGACATTCAGAAGTCTTGCGCACAATAATTCTGGAACCCGAGCCATCCGGTAGACTATTGTCCAACAAAACCATTGATTGTAGGGAATAGTGCTGTGCCACACAGTGAGCAGCCAGTCGCAAATAGGAAGTAGGCAGCTGCTGGAATTCCATCTGTTGTCGGCCAGGGTCCCTGACGAACTTTTCAACATCCTGCTCCATCCTCAGAACTGAGAAAAGGTAATGAAAAATCACTACGTGCATGATAAAGAGAACCGATCCAACTAACAGAAAACCTCCCCCTCCCCACAAAAAGAGATAAGATGATAGGGAAAAAGAAAATGCAAACAGTGACATTTAAGGAGACTAGTTATCTCAAATGGAAACACGGGAAGAAGCAAGATAGTTGAAAAAATAAGGCACATAGAATAGAAAAAAGCACCCAAAGGTAAGTAAAGAATTAAACAATGAATATTTTTATATAAGTGCATCACATTAGTATGTGATGACCAAGGGCCTATGTCAGCATAACAGCTAAGGACTACATAACCGAGAATATATAATAGATAAAATGGTGTTTCTTGATAGAAAAAAGTTCAAGTTTCTCCTTTTCTTTTTTCCTTTTTTTAGTAAGGTGGAAAAGGTTCAAGTTATCCTTCATTCAGCCAAAATGGATAATTATTCCTTCAAAAACTTGCCCTTTTACGCTTTTAGATTACATAAAATGGTTCTATTTTCTCTTCTTTTTTATGATAAGCAAAGACTTTCAATGATGTATATCAGCACTAAAGAGTGCTGGAGTTGCACATGGCTGATCATGTAAGAACGAGCTGCTCAGGGAATTGCAGAGATCTAGAAGAGGCGCTACAATATGTGGACGTCATCCAACACCAAAAAGTTATTCGAATTTGTACCTTTACACATTCCTATTGCCCTCACACGTTCCAGAATTCCTTTCCCTACAGATACCCACCAGATGCAAGGGGGGATGGTCTTGCATAATGGTTTAGCCTCTTTCTCATGTTTACTGATCCAGCATTGCATCAACTTACTGAGAATCTTCGGCATTGTCCATTAGAGCTTAATAAAGATCAAAGACATATTCCAAATTTTCTGGCTGGAGGAGCAAACCAAAAAGAGAAAATTGATGTCCTCAGATTCTTCTTCACATAAAGAGAATCTGCTGGAAATAGACAGGCCTTCTTTCAGCAAGGTGGTTGGAATTAAATAGGCCCTAACCAAGCAATCTGCAACCTTGAATAATGCCTGAGGTTTCCAATTTCTTTTCTAGGATAGCGAGAAGCAGATACTCTGTAAGGTGATAGCTTTTGTAGCAAGATTTCACAGTGGACTACTCCTTTCTGTGTGCTGTGCAGCCAATATAGACTGGCGTTTGTGTGAGTCAAGGAGCTGACTCTAACTGCAACAGTAGATTTATCACTCCCACCCCCTCCAAACAAAAAAATACAGCAGAATAGCCATTCTTCCTACATCTCAACCATTGCAATTCCGTTTGAAGGTTACATCCCAACCTTGATTAGATATATAAACTCTGCAATTATGGCCTTATATCTCCTACAAAACGGAGCATCTCAGGTGCTCTTCCAGAATTTTAGCAGGGCATGTCCTAACCAAGCATCTACCTAGAATAGGAAATTTCTACTGTCCCTGGTTTTGTATAGCGTGTACTCTTAAAAGGCCCCCCCGAAGCCTTTCATATGCTTCCATCCTCCTAACACTACAGGGGTCAGTTACAGGATTAGTGACAGAGTGACCTTGCACCATTTTTGCTCTAACCAGTGGATTCCCTACAGAATAATCCAGCCCACAGAGAAGTCCTTGAATCAGTTAATTCAGCATGACTTTCTTTGACATTCTGCTTGGTTATTCCATTACTAGAATAAAAAGGAAGGACAGAAGGACTCACCTTGGCCCAGGCCCCTTTTTGAAGGAAAGAATCTTGTCGGTGTGCCATACATTTGAACTAACATTCCATCTGTAGAGACGCACAAATAAATCAAGTTGATCCATTTTTCTTCAAATCCCAAGTCTTTCAAAAGATGGTTAGAAAGTTCCACTTAACATGATCAGATACTTTTACAATGTCGACCTTACACAGTTAGTCTTATTCAGTGTCCTGGCATTATTCTACTACGATTGCCCCTGATGAAAGCTAACTGAGTGTCAGGTAAAAGCTTCTTAGTTCCCTTCTTAGCCTCTTTGCAAGGATTTTGGTAGAAGCTACCAGCCAAGCTTACTGCCCTGCATGCTTTCAATTCCTTGGATCCACTCTTCACTGTTTCAAAAAAAAGTAAAGCTCCGCTCTTCATTGAAATACATGCAACATGAGACAATTAAAAAGAGCACTTTCCAAAGCTTTAACTTGGGTGGAAGGAATCGATAGCTCACTCCATCATATCCCAACATTCAAATAAAATGATACGGCAGTCACCAAGATCAGGTGTCTTGTCTTCTATGTGTCTTGACTTCTTTCACCGCTGCAATGTCTTTGGATCCATTCTTTCTCGCCAACAATTAGCTTCGCTTTGCAGTCAAAAGAGACCAATAATGACAGAATGTTTTCAGGTTTTAGCAATCCGACATATGCATGGAATCTGAACTTGTAGTCATCCAAAGGGGTCATCACGGGAGGAATCTCCTTCACTCCATCATGAAACTTGGTCCCACGGAGATGAAAGTTTCACTGCTTATCAGTTACCTCCATAGCAACCAACGCCATGATCATCTTTTTTTCAATAAAAGTATCACCTTACCTTTCAACGCCGTGATCATTTTTTCAATAGAAGTATCACCTTACCTTCTAAAAAAAGTAAGTGTGGCTTCCGAGCCTCGTTGCACACACCTCAACTATTCCACCTAGTACATACTACCTCCCACCAAGGCTTAGGCAGATGGAAAAAGTTCGCCTAGTGGTTTTTTGTGAACCATAGTCTCCCATAATTTTACACATTTCATAGACCGCCACACCCTTGGATGCAGCCAATACTCTAATCCCAAATTCAAACAATTAAAGACTCAGTAAGCTTTTCCAGGTAAATACACTACTTTTCAGTTCCTCTAATTTTTTAATGAAGTAACATCAATTCCTTTAGTTCCTAATTGTCCTCAATGCCTCTATTCCCTTTTCTTTCTACTATCATAAATAAAGATGTAACCATAAAAAATTATTGTGGTAGTACGCCAGACAAGCAAAAGTACCAAACTTGTATCCTTCATACTAACTATCACAGAGAATCAAAGTGAATGCACTTCACAGAGGAAAGCACTACCAGACACTGGTTATAAAAAATCTAGTCAATCTACCAAAGAAACCGCAGTTGTCATTTCAGGTTCTTACCAAATGGGTAATTTAACCAACTGAAGTATAGCAGCTCTATTGTCATCTCAATAAAGTCTTACGATAATATTGCGGCATTGCATTCATTTGGGATTCATATAACAGACCTCAACTAATTTAGAGTTCAGATGTAGGATTGACACAACTAACAACAATGTGACCGTGAGTATACAACCACAGAAATATTCACAAATCGAAACAAGGCACATCAGAAAAAAAATCAACTAACAAACCCTAAATATAACGCAAAGTAGCACAATTAATCAGATTTTTTTAAAAAAAATGGGAATAATTACCGGAAAGCCGCTCTCTAGGGTTTTGCAAAGCCTCACGAAGAAACCGATCGACGGTGTTAACCATATCCTCCAACACACCACCCGAACCAACACGGGCCAAAGCTGAAGACGAGGAATCAAGCAGCTCAGATTGATTACTATTATAATTGACAGAAGAATCGGAATCCTTTTTCGAAGAAGAAAGTATAAGCCGCCGCATACGCGTCAGCTACCTCCCATGACTCCGGCGGGGCTCCAAGATCATCCGGAATAGCCACAGAGCCCTCCATGGGTTCAATTTTTTAGCTAAAAAAAAATTGAAAAAATTCGAGAAAAAGAACTAGGGTTTGTCATGAAACGAATCATCGAATACAACCTAGATTTGAAAATTTGGAGAAAATTTTATAGAGATTCAGAGAATCGAATCTAAATTAGAGGAGAAAAACAGGACAAAACGGTTCTAGGGTTTCGGGAGAATGTGTGAGAGGAGACAGAGAGGGTTTGACGAATTATAAATTGTTTTCGTTTGCGTTCCTTTAAGGGCATGCTAATTCATGGCGCGTAATATGCGCGCACATAAATTGAGAGTGGGAATTTGCGAAGGCATTTGTTGTTTCGGAAATATGCTGATTTTTGGGGAATGTGATATTTTTACGAAAAAACAAAAGGAGTGGATGGAATCGGACTGCTGGGTCGGAAAAAGAAATCGAGACTAATGTGGATGTGGCAATTACAAGTCATTAATAGCTTGTTTGGAGGTCACTTCATTTATTTTTTTTTGCGGAAAAGGGTTATTCATGTCACTAAATTTTCAGAAATGGCTTTAAGTTTTTGCTATGTTCATGCCGCTACTGTTAATGAAATGGCCCAACTATGCCATTAATGAACTAACGGAGCAAATTTTTTGTTTTTAATTATTTAATCACCCGAAATTCCACGTGTCATGTTTTAACTCGTCCATAATAAACCCAGCCCCGCCTAAATCTAACCTTACTTAGGTCCTCTAACCCATCCCCAAAACCCAACACGACATATCAAACAAAGACATAACCCAATCTAACCCATAATCCCTTCAGCAATCTCCCCTTCTTCTTCCCCAAATTTGCAACCCTAAAACCTCCATTAATTCCAATTTCTCCATTATCAATCTGAAATTGTAACCCTAGCTCTCTACCTTCCTCATATCACGTTTCTTCCAAATTTAGCTTTTGATTGCTAAAGAGTTCAAAATGTCTGTTGGGTCAAGCGGCTCAATTGACTCAAGGAGGAAGTGTCATTGTGGATTTGTAGCATATTATTTTACGGTGACAACTCCGATGAACTGTGGGAGACGTTTTTACAAGTGTCCATTACCTGAAGTAAGTATAAATTTCATAATGCAATTCAGTTTTTTTTGTGCAATGTTTTATTGTTATCGGAACATAATCAGAGATTTTATTGTATAATTACTTGTCAGAAACAAGGTTGTGGGTATTTGAATGAGACGATGTTGAATTCCTCCGCGAGCTGTAATCGTCATTAGCAGTCAAAAGAGAAAATTTGAAGCTTTTGAAGTTGAAAGAAATAGGTTGTTGAAGAAGATAGTTGATTTAAAAGCTTGTGTTGTTATTGATGCTGCAACGATAACAGAGTTGAGGGAAATAATCGATGCAATTGAAGCATCTGCTATTGAGGACAACTTGAAAATTATGGAGTTGAGGGGAAAAGTATTCCGGCAGTCGATTTTCTTGATTTGGTTGTTCGCTTTCATTATTGTGTTCATGGCAACATGGGCTACCAAATGATCCATGTAATGATCATTGCTTATAATTTCAAAAGTTTGGTCTTTTGTTAGGTATATGTTCCTAGACTTCACGATTCATGTAATAGTCTGTGGATGTTGATGTATTTTTGCGTTCTATGATTATTGGTATAGAACTAAAGTTAGCATATATGTTTGCAGCAGATATTACTACTCAATTGCATAATGTTTGTTCAAGCTCTTCAAACTGTTATGCACTAAAACTGGTGCAAATCATGCTGAGCTTATCCAGCGATAAAAACACACTAAACACATATACAAGCACACTATATACATTCTGAGCATGTTCATCATTTACACGCCAACAGATGTTCCTCTATAAGCACACTACATACATATACACTCTGCAAAAAGCACACTAAACACATACACATATCTATATACATAGAGCACCAACAGATGGAACACACAAATAAGTTAACTGCTGCTGCAACAATAAGTTAACAAACAACAGATGTAACACATTTTTCTCCAAATTACTTGAAAAGATACTGCATATGTAGCAGTTGACATAACTAATGGATTGAACAAAAAGAGTTAGCTAGTGCTAATTACAAAAACAGTTAGCTAGTGCTAATTACAACAGTTAGCTAGTGCTAATAAAAAAACAATTAGCTAGTGCCCAAGCAAGTGGATAGAACTGATTCATATCTTGTCCCATTGCCACCAATAGCTGACCCTTGCATTTTCCCTTCAAGAAAGTACCATCCAAACCAATAAGTGGTATCAAACCACTTTTGAAGCCTAGCTTCAAAGCTTCAAAACATATGTACAATCTCAAGAACCTCTTTTTTTCCTTCTTCCAAAGCATCCTTTGATATGTTGATTGCAACATCACTCCCAGGATTAGATAGTCTAAGTTCTTGACCATAGGATTCAAACTTGTTATATTAATCCTTGAAACTCCCATCTAACTTCTCAAGGATCATCACCTTAGCCCTTTTAAGCTTAGATCTTGTCACATTAAGCTTAAAATCATTCTCTAATTCCCCCCTCATATCCTTAATAGTATACTTGAGATTGTTTTGTAGTTTATTCTTAAAGTATTGTACTAATGTCTTTGCATCAGCTCTTGAATTTTTATAACAAGGATTATAATTATGTTCTGCCTTCAAGTTTTTTATACTAAATTCATTAGTCTCTTTATCCCTTGAGATAGAACATCTAAAAGGGCATCCAACATCACAATGATAACTAGCCCTAGTAGGATCTATTTTTTCAATCTTCACACCATACCCATTAGCAATTGCATAATAGTTCATTACCTTTCTAGCTTCCACAATATCTTTAAATGTCATGCCCTTTTCCAACTCCTTAAAGTTCTCCAACCTATCACTTATTACCCTTCTCCTTTCTTTGCTAATACCCTCAATTCCTTCAGAATCATATTCAACCTCAGATGGAGCATCAACATCAAAATCATAGTCCCCAATAACATGCTCATTTTCAAATACTGGTTCTACATCTACATGGAATGTTTCAGTATGGTGCAGAATATTTTGAGCATGAACAGTCGACTCTAACTCATCTACAACAAATAAGTTTATGATTTTGAAACTATATGTAGAACCTGTAACAAGTGATTGTAATGCCCTTATACCATCATTTCCATCAATTATGTAGAACTTACCCGACGGCCCAACAACTAAAAGTTTTTTCACTTCAATAAACCCTAACTCTTTTGTGAACTCCTCACATAAATCTTTATAAGACAACAAATCTGGGTCAAACTTATTCCACATATGGACCATCCTCTTGTCATACAATAGTTCTGAAGAAATTGTCCATTCACCCCCATAGTTGAAATACATGTCAACTGTCTCAGTCATGCTTCAATGAAGTTCACGTGCAAAAGGAAAACAAAATAGAAGACTGAGGAACTAAATCAGAATTACACATTTAGTCAATTAAAAATACTGACAAGAATAAAAAAAACCTATAAATACAATTTTTTTAGGGGGTGTGGGGACCACCATATAAAACAACAAACATAGAAAATTAAACCCCATATGCACAATAATCCCCACATGAACTACATTTGCCCCCACCCTATTAAACCCCAGCCACAAAATTTAATAAGTTTTTGGAACTACTAACTTTGATAATTACATTAATCTTCAACAAAATCGAATTTTGAAGCCACCTTTGACAATAGTTTTGGTTCCGTTCGACTGAAGAGGGAGATTGCTAAAGGGATTTCGTTTGATGAAATGTGAAATACACGACTGGATGTGTTAGATTGGGTTAGGTCTTTGTTTTGATATGTCGGGTTGGATTTTGGGGATGGGTTAGAGGACCTAACTAAGGTTAGATTTAGGTGGGGCTGGGTTTATATGGACGAGTTAAAACATGACAGGTGAAATTTCAGGTGAATTAAATAATTAAAAAAATTCTCTGTTAGTTCATTAATGGCATAGTTGGGCCCTTTCATTAACGGTAGTGGTATGAACATAGCAAAAACTTAATGGATGGCATGACTGAGCCATTTCTAAAAGTTCAGTGGCATATTTGACTTTTTCCAATTTTTTTTGTAACTAGTCTTAGGGTACGCGCTTTGCGCGTGTTTCCCATATTAATGAGTAAATATATTTTTTAAATTACATAAATTAATATTATTAAATAATATAATTAAATTCTAAAAAAAATAGATAACTTTCTAAAAATATAAATGTTGATCACATTTAACAGGCAAAATATAGACTGTAAAAGAAAGTTTTCAACAAATAATAAGAATAACTTATTAAAATTATTGTTAATTCTTTTCCTAATATAGAAACAAACAAGTAAAAATTCTTTTATTACGAAAAATGTTCAAATAATACAAATTGATAAGTAGCATTATAAACTTAAAAGTTGACAAATATTTAATTAATAATTTATAACAAATAACATAATATAGAATAATATAGGGAGATGTCCTTTGTTGGAATATTTATAAAAAAGAAAATAATTAATGACAGCTCATTTAGAATATATTTTTTGTTTTACTATTTCATCCTTATTGCTTCAAGTCTGCAAATATTAATAGAAAAATTACTATTGAGTATATGATATTTTGTTATTATTGTGTAAATTCTACTTATTTAGAATACATTTTTCTTTATTATTCTGCAAGTTGAAATAATTACTGAGAGTAATTTTAAATATTATACAAAAGTTCAATAGATGTCATTCAAGTGAATTTTAAAGTTATATTATTACGACTAATATGTAATATGTTATAGTTATGTTGCATAGTCCAAATACATAAAGAATTTATTTAAGGTAAATTTTTTATTGATTTAAACTTTTAATTATTATTTACATACATCAAATAAAAAATATTTAATAATCAAAGTTTTAGCTAATTTAAAATTCTACATATTTTAATACTACGGTAATTGTTTCCAGTTATTATTTTTATGTTGTTTCCAAACAATAAAGAGCTATATATTTATTTATTTATTTATTACTTTTTCATATATTTCACCTGCATTATGTTAAAATTTGGTTTTAAAGCTTTTCGTGGTTTTCATAACTTTAGATGGTCAGAATGGGATAAAGAATATAGGTAGTCAAAATATAAATTACACTTCAATAACATAAGTATATTTTTCAAGAAAATAATTATATAGACTATACTTTAATTTGGGAGAAAAGTATGCATTTCATGGAACTATAAAATGTTTAATGAAATATGATACTATGTACGTTTCTAATTAGTTTCTATAAATAGTTTGTTTAATTTGATTTATTTTGATATCATAAATATTTGGATTTCCTATGTAGTAGTTTAAATAAGGTAAACTTTAATAAGCAAAATTTTAGTTAACTTAAAAGTGCTAAATATTAGGAAAATAATTAAATGACTATATTATCCAGTGCAACCTCTATTTTTAAAGGGTACAAAAGGCGAACAACATTTTCGCTAAGGGCCTTCGTGCTTTTAATATAGTATAGTAAAAGATTTATTCATCAAACCTAAAAGTTATTATCACAAGAACTCAATCTAAGCCACGTGGTGCCAAGACTGTCTCTTTTTAGTGCATGAAAAGTAAAGACAGGCGTAACAACAAAAATTTACAAAGTACAAAAAGTATCCAGGTTGTATCCATTTTTAGCTAATAGGTCCGCTACTCCATTAGCCTCTCTATAGATGTGTTTCAATTGAGGATAATTCGTCATCCGCAATAGGTACCTGCATTCATCAATTAAACTTTGATAGAGACAGTTGTTAGTTTTTAGGAGGTTTAATAATTCCAGGCAGTCTGTCTCTATTACTAGTGGAAGGAGTTTCTTTGTTAGTGCTAGTTTGACTCCGTGGAGAAGGGCTAGAACTTCCACGTAGATATTGGTGGCATAATTTAATCCCATAATAAAACCTAAAATCCAATTTCCCCTCTCATCTCTAAACACTCCTCCTCTTTCCCCCGCTCATGGGTTTCCCGCGCATGCGCCATCTATATTAAGCTTGAAGAAATTTGGAATGGGAGGTTCCATTTTATGTAAAATGGTATCTTTTACAGGTTTTAGGTGATTGTTTTTTGCCAAGTGGAGGAATTCAATGGCCTTGCTGATGGGTTGACTTTTGTTAATGGGTGTTTTATTTTTTCCAAAGAGGATTTCATTCCTAAAATTCCAAATATGCCATACGAGGAATGAGAGAAAGTCTGAACGACGGAGGTAATTATCAAAGGATTCTTTTGACATGAGTTTCTTCTTAGGCCAGTTATGAAGGAAGTCTTTAGCTTTGGGGTTTTTGCCAAAGGGTTGTTTTGAATTTATTTGATACCAGATTTGCCTAGAGTAGTTGCATCGGAAGAGAATATGCTCTATGTTCTCCATCTCTTTGTTGAAAATATTACAAGTATTTTCGTGGCAAATCCCTCTCTTTTTAGCAATTCTTTAGTGGGTAGTCTATCCCAGAAGATTGTCCACATGAAGAATTTCAATTTATTTAAGGAGTTTATTTTTCAAATCCATGCTAAGCTCTTAGTAGTGCCCGTGGATCCCAAAACAGCTTCATATGTAGCTTTGATTGAGAAGCAGTTGTGATTTTTGGAATTCCAAGTGTATGAATCCCTAAAGGGGCCAGTTTGTTTTATTTAAGTGCCGTTGATTTTGGAGACTATGTCTGGGGGGAGATCGAATGATAGATTCGTGACATCAAAACTTCCATCTTTAATGAGATAGGAAAGATTTTTGTTAAGTTCCACAGCTTGAACGGGGCCTTGGATGGATTCCCTAAGAGTTCCTAATTGATTAATCCAATTGTCTTGACAAATATTAATATTGTTTTCATCACTTATTAACCATTTAGTATAGGCTTTACAAATTTCACTACCCTTCTTGATTACTTTCCACGTGTGGGAGCCTGTATTCATGTTTTTTCTATGATTGTATTTACTATGGATAATTTTGGCCCATAAGTTCTCTTTCTCTTATTTATATCTCCACGCTAAAGTTGCATTAAAGAAGGAGTTTTTCATATGGGTGTTTGGTATTCCTCTCTCTTGCTTTTTAGGCATTGTGAATATACTCCATTTTACAAGGTGGCATTTTTCTTATTCTCCGTGCTACCTCAGAGGCAGTTGCGCTGGATTGAGTCAATCTTATTGAGAATAGTTTTAAGGAGATCATAACTCTGCATGACGTGATTTGGAATTGCGGCTAGGGTGGATTTTATGAGGGTTGTCCTGCCCGCTATATTAAGGAATTTAGTTTTTCAGCCTGTTAGTCTATTGTTGAGTTTATCCAGGACTGGAAATATTTTTTAGTGGGGGTAGTGTTAGGCATAGAGAAGCCTAGGTATTTCCCGAAGTTATCAGTATAATTCATAGAGAAGCATCTGCTGATGTGGTTTTTTTGCTTGTAGGAGTATTCTTGGAGAACATAATTTTTGATTTGTCAAAATTTATAGATTGGCCTGAAGCATTGCAGGATTTGGTTATAGTGTCAATGATAGAGCTGTAGCCTTTTTGGTTGGCTTCAGCTAGGAGAATGAGATCATCGACGAAGAAGAGATGTGAGAGTTCCGGGCTTTTGGGGCTGATTTTATTGGGGTCCATCGGCAACAGTTAATCTCGTGGTCAATTAACCTGGAAAACATCTCCATGCATATGATAACGATGTACGGGTGTAGGGGGTCCCTTTGTCTGATTCCCCTAGATGGTTCAAAGAACCCCGTTCTAGATCCATTAATAAGGATAGCAGTTGAGGGAGTAGAGATACAAGACATAATGAGTTTTATAAAGTATGGAGGGAAGTTAAGGGAGGCTAGGAAAAATCTGACAAAGGACCGACCATTCTATTTTGTCGAATGTTTTTTACAAATCTATTTTAATCATCATTTTTGGTTTTTTCCCTTTGGTGTTCTTGAAATGATGAAGAACTTTATTGATGATTAGAGCATTATTCGCAGTCCTTCTTCCTTTTATGAAGCTAGTTTGGGTAGGGTGGATAAGGTGGTCAGGAGTGTCTTAATGCGGTTTATGATAATATTAGTGACAACTTTATAGTGTAGAAAATCATTCTATCCATGATATATGTGCTTTGGTTGTATTAGCATGATTTTCAGATATAGGTTTTGATGAATGACAAACAACGAAGTCGATGAATGACAAACAATGAAGTCAAGTGTCAAACAATGTTATTATATGACAAACAATCAAGACTGAATGCCGAGAAGCATATTGATGAATGGATTGCATAGACAAGCCAAAGACGAGCTCAAAAGTTCAAGACCGAAGACCCAAGGCGTAGGTCGTTAGGTAGAACCAATGTAAAAGCAACATTTAAGTTATCTCGTCTTTTGGCTCAATATAGGTCATCATAAATATGCATAAAATCATTTTATCAAATCATATTTATCATAAACATATTTCAAATACTTCAAACAAAATGATTTTAACGTTTTCATTTTAACCAAAATGGTTTTTGAAGTAAGTTTTCGATTCTGGTATATTTTGGTATACTCCAGCTTTGATTCTGGTATACTCTGGTATATACCAGCTTTGCTGAGTTTCCAGATTTTACTGGAGCAATATAATCGATTATGTGATTGGAATAATCGATTATTTCACTATCCGTTGCCTTCCCAACGTTCCGTTTTATGAACGTTGAGAAGATAATCGATTATGCAATCACATAATCGATTATTTTGGCATAAAATCAGCATAATTGATTGCCAATTAAGCAACGGACATCCACCCTTTAACCCCTATAAAAAGAGGTCTTTTGAGCTGAGTTTAAAAACACAACACCTCCCAATATTCATATACATATTGATATTATTTGAGCATCATTTTATAGCTTTTGTTGAGCCATTTGAGAGACAACTTTGAGTTGTTCATAGAGCTAAAATTGTATCTCTTTATCTACTCTTTTGAGAGAGTTCTTATTGTAAAAAGAGAAAGGTGTTTGAGAAGAACATATCTTCTCATTGATTGTCGGGTTTACTAAGTACCCTCAATCTTAGTGTGTGAAGTCTTGTGGTGCGGTATCCACGAGCAAGGTGAAGTCTTGTAGAGTGTACATCTACGAGCAAGTGTAACGGTTTGTTAGGCACCCGTAAGCTTAACGGAGTTAGTGGAATCTCGAGAGAGTCTCTCGGGGACTGGACTAATCACAAGTTGTGGTGAACCAGGATAAATTCGGTGTGTTCTTTCCTTGCTATTTTTATTACCGAATTTATTTCATTCCTGCAAGTTTAATTCCGCAATATTTATCAATATTCTCGTGCCGCACTATTCACCCCCTCTAGTGACGGGCATAAATCCTAACAATTGGTATCAGAGACTAACTCTCTGAAAGCCTTAACCGGTTGAGAGAACGATATATATTTTTTGTTGAGAATATTGAATGCAGGGATGATGAGCGAAGGACACTCCCCCTATAGGCCTCCACTACTTGACGGAAAAAATTACACATATTGGAAAGAGCGGATGAGAATCTTCATCCAATCAAACAACTTTCGATTATGGCAAATCATCAAGAATGGTGAACAAATGCCAACAAAGAAAGTTGGGGAAATCATGGTTCCAAAGGAGGAAAATGAATATGATGCCGAGGACATCAAGAAGGTTGAAAGAAATGCAAAAGCCATCAACGTTCTATATTGTGCAGTGAATCCGGATGACTATCGGAAGATTTCTTGTTGCACAACCGCCAAGGAGATGTGGGATAAAATCGAGATTACTTATGAAGGTACGCCTCAAGTCCGAGAATCTAAAGTTGATTTTCTAACACATGAATATGAAATCTTTAAAATGAGGGAGAAAGAACCCATCGGTATTATGTTCGAACGATTCTCAACAATCGTCAACGATCTTCATGCTCTCGGGAAAGTGTACACGAACAAAGTTCTTGTTCGGAAAATTCTACGGAGTCTCACTCCCGAATGGTGTTCCAAAGCCAATGCCATCCAAGAGTCGATAGGAATCACGGATGTCACAATTGATGGCTAAGAGATAACCTCGAAACTTATGAAAGCACAATTCTTAATCCCTATCCTAGAAGTAAAAATTCAAATCTTGCCTTCAAAGCCTCATCTTCTAAAAGAGTAGAGGTAAGTGATTCGGAAAGTGATGATGATATTATTTCCAATGATATAATTGAAAAGTTTTGTAAGTTTATGAAGAAGGAAATAAAGAAGGAAGAACCAAGTCCTTCATGCCAAAATTGTGGAAAACTTGGCCACACCAAATCACATTGTCCAAAACCCTAGGACAAGAAAAAGAAGAAACACCATAGGCGCGTGACATGGGATTCGGACAACTCGGACGATGAAACTGCCGCACTATGCCTCATGGCCAACGAGGAAGAAGAGGTAAGTAATTCTAACTCTTATTCTTTTGAAGAATTACAAGAAGCTTTTCATGACTTATATGGTGAATTGAAAAAGACTTCAAAAATCTCCAAAGAGGCCAAGGCTAAAATTAATGTTTTAGAAGAGAAAAATAAATTTTTGGAAAATGACAATATTGATCTTAGATATAAAATTAAGGAGATTAATGAAGCCTCTTCAATTGATCAAAGTTCAAATTGTTCTTCTTGTAAGTCTTTGAAAATAGAGAACATAGAACTTAGGAACACACTAGAAAACGTAGTGTTGATAATCCTAAAACAATTGAAGTCATTAGAAATGATGATAGAAATAATATTGTTCAACCTAGAAATAATTCTAGGAACTTTGTTAATGAGTCTAGAATTAATCATTTTAGACCACCTAGAAATAACTCTAGGAATCGCAATACGTCTAGGAATAACGACTTTAGATCACCTAGAACGTATTTGGCTCAACCAAGACATATGCACAACCCGAATGTTATATGTCATTATTGCAACCGGGTAGGACACATAGCACCCGTATGTTTTGCAAAACATAGAGATTTATCTTTTGGCTATGATTATTATTTGCCTAACCCCCAAGGACCCAAAAGCAGTTGGGTACCGAAAACCTATTTTTAGGTACGTTTGCAGGTGTGCTTGAAGACTACAATATTGTAGTAGATGCACCAAGCACGAAACCTTATTGCATCGAGGGGGAATGTCGGTTAGTTATCATATTTTTGATAAAAACGCAATAGTTGATATGTGTTAACTATTGATATGTCTTTGTTAACAATAGGTATCAATTATTTTTGTTGATTCATGTTTCGATAACTTTTATTTTGAATAACAATTGGTATCAATTATTTTTGTTAAAAATAATGATTGATCCATGTTTTGATGAATATTAGTTATTCTTTTGATAAAAACCAAATTGTTGATATGTGTTAACAATTAGTATCTTTTTGATAAAAATAACATTTGAAATGTTTGTCTTGTTTAACAGTTGGTAACAGTTGGTATGTATTAACTGTTTGCATGTTTTTGTTAAAAACACTTCATTCATGTTTTGATTTGAATAACAGTTGGTAACCAATTGATTTTATCATGTTTTTTTATAACAATTGGTATCATTTTGAAAATAATGATTGATATATTTTCTAACAGTTGGTATATTAGCCAAAAATAACCTTTGATATGGTTGTTATATTTGTAATAACAGTTGGTATTATTTCATGTCGGTATGATTTCTTAAATATCGTCAATGTATATTCCTCATTGTATTTCCTATCCTATATTTGACACTAACAATTGATATACCCAAAAGGGGGAAGTGTCGAAAGGGGATAATAGCCTTTGTATACTCTCTTTTTGCTAATGCCAAAAGGGGGAAGAGTTTAGGCGATATGCATCAAATAAGGGGGAATGTATCTACGTTATAGTATGCCTTATTTGAGGGGGAACTATCATTAAGGGGAATTGTTTGCATGAATTGTATGTTGAGATATAGCATGAAGTTAGGGGGAATCCGATATGCATATCTCCTATTGTTTGTCATTATCAAAAAGGGGGAAATTGTAGAAAATTATTCTATCCATGATATATGTGCTTTGGTTGTATTTGCATGATTTTCAGGTATAGGTTTTGATGAATGACAAACAATGAAGTCGATGAATGACAAACAATGAAGTCAAGTGTCAAACAACGTTATTATATGACAAATAATCAAGATTGAATGCCGAGAAGCATATTGATCAATGTATTGCATAGACAAGCCAAAGACGACCTCAAAAGTTCAAGACCGAAGATCCAAGGCGTAGGTCGTTAAGTAGAACCAATGTAAGAGCAACGTTTAAGTTATCTCGTCTTTTGGCTCAACATAGGTCATCATAAATATGCATAAAATCATTTTATCAAATCATATTTATCATAAACATATTTCAAATACTTCAAACAAAATGATTTTAACGTTTTCATTTTAACCAAAATGGTTTTTGAAGTAAGTTTTCGATTCTGGTATATTCTAGTATACTCCAGCTTTGATTCTGGTATACTCTGGTATATACCAGCTTTGCTGAGTTTCCAGATCTTACTGAGCAACATAATCGATTATGTGATTGGAATAATCAATTATTTCACTATCCGTTGCCTTCCCAACGTTCCGTTTTATGAAAGTTGAGAAGATAATCGATTATGCAATCACATAATCGATTATTTTGGCATAAAATCAGCATAATTGATTGCCAATTAAGCAACGGACATCCACCCGTTAACCCCTATAAAAAGAGGTCTTTTGAGCTGAGTTTAAAAACACAATACCTCCCAATATTCATATACATATTGATATTATTTGAGCATCATTTTAGAGCTTTTGTTGAGCCATTTGAGAGACAACTTTGAGTTGTTCATAGAGCTAAAATTGTATCTCTTTATCTACTCTTTTGAGAGAGTTCTTATTGTAAAAAGAGAAAGGTGTCAGAAGAACATATCTTCTCATTGATTGTCGGGTTTACTAAGTACCCTCAATCTTAGTGTGTGAAGTCTTGTGGTGCGGTATCCACGAGCAAGGTGAAGTCTTGTAGAGTGTACATCTACGAGCAAGTGTAACAGTTTGTTAGGCACCCGTAAGCTTAACGGAGTTAGTAGAATCTCGAGAGAGTCTCTCGGGGACTGGACTAATCACAAGTTGTGGTGAACCAGGATAAATTCGGTGTGTTCTTTCCTTGCTATTTTTATTACCGAATTTATTTTATTCCTGCAATTTTAATTCCGCAATATTTATCAATATTCTCGTGCCGCACTATTCACCCCCTTCTAGTGACGGGCATAAATCCTAACATATAGGTCGTGTTACAAAGGCTTATGAGTCTATATTGCCTAATGGTTTCAACATTTTCACTTTTAAGGATTAGGCAAACTAGTGTATTATTCATATTTTTAAGCATTTTTTTCTCTGAGAAGGAATCCTGGCAGAATTTTATGTGAAGTTTGCTAGTTTCTTTCCAAAACATTTGGTACAGAATCGGATGAAGTCCATTCGGCCCTGGAGATTTATAAGGTTGGAAGAATTCTAGTGCCCTCCTAATTTCTTTTATAGAGGGGATACTACTTAGAAAATTGTTGTCCTGATCCTTAATAGTAGAGCAGTAGGAGAGGTGTTTGTTTTTTAGTAAGGATTGGTTATGGTTCGTGGTGTAGAGATTTTTATATAATTAAATAATATGTTTCTTTGATGGGTTTTTGTTCTTGAATTCAATTTCCAGCTCCGTCTCTTACCCAAATAATTTCGTTTTTCCTTCTCTTTGCATAGTGGTGATATGGAAAAGTTTTGTGTTTGCATCCCCATCCTGGATCCATTGAATCCTGGATTTGAGTTTTCAGAATTCCTCCTCTTGTCTGAGTACGCTATTATACTCATGAAGGAGATCGTTTTCTAGGTTTATTAGGAATTGATTATGGGGATAGTTTGGAGAGTTCTGAATTCCAGTTAATCTAGCTATAAAATGCTTTTCTTTTTAAAAATATTGCCAAAAGTGTTTTTGTTCCAGTCTATAGCATTTAGGCAAAATTTCTCTATGGCTGTTGAGATATTAGGTTGGTTCGATCAAAAGTTATCAACTAGAGCCCTAAACGTGGGGTGAGATAGCCACATAGTTTCTAATCTAAATATATTATTGTTGGTTGAGAACCTTTTAAAAAATTCTATCATGATAGGGCAATGGTCTGAATGGCTTCTAGTTAAATTCTTGATATTTGCGTCTTGAAATAGTTCTAACCATTCCTGTTTGCGATACATCTATCAAGCCTTTCCATAATAATGTTTTTGCAATTTTTGCTTTTACTAGTCCAAGTGAATCTTGACCCTTTAAACCCTAAGTCTACTAGACCACAATTGTTCATACAATCTAAAAATTTGGATATTCTACTGTAATTAATAGGTAATCCTCCAAATTTTTCCGACGCACAGGTGACTTCATTAAAGTCTCCTGCAACTAGCCATGGACCCTTAATATTTTTTGCTACTATTTTAAAATTTTCCCAAAGAATTAATCTTTCTTCCATAAGGTTACTAACATATATAATAGAGCATAACCATTTTTTAGTTGAGTTTCGTACCTTCACCATGGTGTGTATCTCTTGATTCGCTCCTCCGATTTGATCTACCATTGTATCTCCGTTGTTCCACATGAGCACTATGCCTTCTGAATTTTCATTGGCCTGTATTTGAATTAAGCTGGAGTAACCGAAATCCTGGACCAAAATATGGTGATCTTCCATTTTCTGTTTCTAGCAACGCTACTAAACTAGGACGATGATAATCAAGCATAGCTCTAAAAGCTCTTCTAAATTCTGCTCCATTTGCTCCACGACAATTTCAAATAATCATATTCATGATAATGTTTCAAGTTGATACACCCTTTTCCTGGCTACTTGAGGAGTTGTCTTTTTCCTTAGGTTCCCTAATGAAAGAGCCGTTTGGTATATATCTAAAATGGGAGTGTATGGGGTCAATATGTGTTACTGAAGACTTGTCCTTCCTAGGGGTTAGGAGGTCTTCTACATTAATGATGGTTTGACTTGAGTTTGACATGGGTTGAGGTTGATTTGTACTAGGGATTTGTTGTGTGAATCTGGTATCATTCATGGCAGAATGGAAGCTAAAGTTTGTGTGCTACCTAGGTTATGCATTAATGAGGGTGTTGTGCTTTTTGTAGGTATCTTTAGGTCTAAGTCCATGGTTTGGATGAGCTATAGTCTGCCATCGATCCAGTGTAGGGGACTTAAGTGTGGGTGATAGGAGTTGAAGTATTATGGGAGTTATTGCCTAAGGAATTTTGTGAGTTATGGAGGGAATTAGTGTCTTCTATGTTATTTGTGTCAAGATTCTTAGGGTAAAGACAAGAGAATGAGTTAATAATGAGATGTGGATAGGTATAGTCTTTAGGTTCTATGCTATCTTCTTTTTGTTGCTGGGTTAAAGGTGGTATAGTACTGTTTCCTACCGTTTTGCTATTGTCCAACGTGATCTTGCTCTCTTCAATAAAAATGTGCTTTGTCCTACTTTTGACTCAGGTTTTTGCCATTTTTGAGTACTAGACATTTTTTTGGTGGTCATTGTTTTAGGGTTATCTAGGTCATTCCTGGTTGGGTTTTTTGCTTGTTTTTTATTTTTATTTTGATGTGAGACTATTGTCCATTGGTCTATTTTTTGGGTAAGTGTATCAACCATGTGAGGTTAGCCATGGAGTTGGAAGAGCTAGCTTGTTCTTTTGCTGGCTTTCGTGCTTGATGAAGGCAACTGCTCATACTGTGTCCAAGTCTGCCGCAATTCGTGCATAGTAGATTAAACCCTCGTAGAAAATTTGTTGAATATGTTTTCTAATCACAATGAAGGTTTTAAGGGGTAGTTCTATAGGTACCATGACACAAAGACGGGCATACTTACCCTTTAAGGAGGATTTGGTACTTGCGTCGATATGTATTAGTTGTCCCAACTTTTGTCCTATTTTTTGAAGGATCTCATAAGGAAGCCTTGCCCATATAGCTGAGTAGGTTAAGGCGGCTTTTGATGCTACGAATCTAGGTTCCCATTTTCTTACCGTGAGAAATTGGTTCCCTATGAACCATGGCCATTCATGAAGGGCTTTCTTATAGTTTTCCTCTTTGGTAAACTTTATTAAATAGTAGCCGCAACCTAAATATATTAGAGATAGGTTTTCAGTTGGTTTCCATATTGCATGGATTTTTTTCTGGAGAAATTGATAGCCTATCCTCCTCCCAAAAATATTTATGATGAGGGCATTCGACCAGTTTTTACATATACGTTCATTGTCCGATGGGGTAATGGGTATCAACAGCTTCGAGTTAGGATAGTTGTTTGTTTTATCCTCATGTATATAGAGGAGACCATATTTGTTTGGACTGTGACTTAGCTTCCTTCAGGTTCTTTATTTGCTTCGTTGCCCGTCACCAGTGTGTCTAGGGAGGTCATCTTCTTCGTTGTATTTATTATGTCATTTGTTTTTATTTCTGTTTTATTAGTTCTAGCTTCTTGCATATTTCTATGTCCGTGGGAATAGTTTCTATGTTGGTAGATCCTATTTTTGTTCTCATGGTTGCACTCCCATTTGAAGCAGACTGAGGTAAGTTTCCATTAGCTAGGTTTGTTTGGGGTATATTTCTGTGGTCTAGGGAGTTCTCTTCATTAGTGTTCATCATACTTTTGGAGAGATTTTGAGGGCTGAGGTTTGGTAAGTGCAAGGTTTTAGAAAAGGAGGAAGGAGGAGGAGAGGAACTCTTTTTAGAGAGAAGGAGGAGTGTTTCTCTTTAACCCATTCTCTCCTATTTTTTTGGTGTTCACTTCATATATTGTGTACTTTAAGTATACTACTTATTTTAAATATTGCTTAAATTTTATCATCATGTTTTAAATCTATTGTTTTATAATAACAAAAAGAGTCACTTTATGTAACAATCGATTTAGTATTGTGGTATGTTATCTTACTTTTTTCCTCTCTTCTTGCCTTTTCTTATTATTAAATTATCTTATTTTATTACTTAGCCTATCTTTTTTTATATAATAATTTTGTCAAACAATACAATTTATTGAAACGTTATATTCATCAAATCAAAACAGTACAATATAATATTGTGCATACAAAACGATACGTAACAATCATCTAAACAAGTTGTAAGGAAGGTGACAACTTGGCATCTAGCACTGTATTTGGGGACTAGTTTTGACATGTAAGACTATGGTAACATATACGACTAAAATTTGGCGAGTTGAACTTTTCAGGCTCTTATCATGAATTTTACATAATTTTAAAATTAAAGGTTAAAAATTAATTTTTATATTATAATCTTACATAATATTGAGATCAGTTGAATCTAAAACTACATGACACATTCTCTGTTGCTAATTTTAATATACATATTCATATTAATTATAAAAAAAATAAACAATTATGACATAATGAGAATAGAGATTTTAATATGTAAGATTTGGAAATTTTGAAAAAGTAAACCAAAGAAAGAAAGAAAAAAAGAGTAGTTAATAAAAACACGAGAAGAGACACAAGACATACGTATCCCTCTTTGCTAGAACGAGTTATAAACAAATAAATAAGACAACAACACAAACATGAAATTTGTACCTCCGCTCAATTCTAGAAAAAGAATATGAAAAAAAAACATACAAACATGACTTTGCTTGTTAAGGTACACACGGTAATCATTGTACTATATGATTATTTGAACTTGGATGCACACATATATAAAGTTATTTTGAAACTATATACATGATTTAGAGAGGGTAATATAAATTTACGAGAACTCGTACCCGACCCTCCTTATAGATACACCAATGTACACAATTTGACCTTTTTAGGCAAAATACATAAGTTGACACCTGAACAATAGACCAAATTCTCCTTACACATTTTGTGTGGGCGTTAATAATATTACACATGCAATCTTTTTAGAATATATCTAGTACACACCTTATTTGACCAAGTCCAAACATAAACTTAAGTTTGAAGTATTTACAGAAAAACTCGTGAACTCATTGCTGATTGAAGCAATCCAATTCCATAACTTTCAGTTCCTCTTCCACTACCTGTACTAGTTTATCTTACTCTTCCAGGGGCAAAAGTAGTTGAATCTGAAGGTGTATTACTTCCACTTCCTCTATCAGTTCCTCTTCCTCTTCCAGCAACAGCAAGGCTAAAAGTAGTTGAAGTTGAAGGTGTACACACTTCCTCTATCTCTGCCAGTTCCTCTTCCTCTGGCATCAGCAAAGGCAGTATTAGTTGGAGAAATTATTGCCATTCCTCTTCCTCTCATGCTTCTTCTATAAGAAGTATTTACAAAAGTATAATCTACAGGCCTTGGTTTCTTGGGGCAACTCCTTTTGTTGTGTCTATAACCACCAGTTTGAGCATATCATCTTTATACCCCTTCTTGACGGCTTTCTAGACTTAGGATATTTAGTTTATTCTCTTCTTCTTTTCTTCTTTGATCTGGCAGACATCTTTTTAATTAGCGGGGGTTCAAGTGGCCGATTGGTAGATATTGGTCACAGCTACATGTTTGGCACATGCTAAATTAATATTGAATATGCCTTCAGATAAGTGAATTTGTAATACCTGCGGGATATGTAGTTAATAGGCTCAATGTCCTTGAAGTGTGTAGCAGCAATTGCATGAGCACAAAGGATACCCTTAAGTATCCATGACCTGCAGGTGCAAGTCTAAGTTTGTATATTCACACAAAGCTTGAGCACTAATCTTAATGAGGTATCCTCAACCTCATAGTCAAATTCACCATTTCATTTGATTGTACACCTCATAGACGGGGTCATGTTATCCTAGTACACTTTCCTACACTCAGGGATATATCACATATCCATGTATCTGCAAACTCCGTCCACTTTCCTATTCTCTCCATCATCTTCATTCTTATATCCTCCAACATTGTGATGGTTATCTTGTGTCTAACAATAAGTATCCAAGCATTAAAGGTCTCACACATATTGTTGTAAATTATATCACACTTATTATCATGTTAAAATATGTTTTGCACCAGTTTTTCTGGATATATCTCATGAGGCTCTCGCATATCCTATTCCCAAGCATATTCAAGCTATCTAGGTGGAAATTCAATTCTAATACACATTATGCTCTTACACGCTTCCATAAGTTGTTTCTCCTCTCTAATCCTCTACAGTCTTTGGACTAGTTTGCTAATATGTGTCTAGCACAACATCTATTTTCACTTTCAGATAACACTTTTGATACAACTTTAAACAATCCTTGTAACATAATATGAATATATTGGTTGCTAACAAAAATAGAAATAAGAAAAAATAAATACTGATAACAATGAAAATCACCTTTTGCATATCAAATATTATAGTGAGATCCCTTCCATCCTTAAATAATGTGTCACACGTTTCAGAAATCATATCCAAGTGAAACTGTTCTCACATTCTACAGTGGTTCAAGCAATAGGGAACATCTGATTGTTGCCTTCTTTTTATACTGATATAATCAGTTGATCCTTGTAATTGCCTTTTAAAAAAGAACCATCAAGTCCAATTATCCTTCTGCAACCTTTAGTCCATGCCTTTTCATAGCACAGAAGCACACATAAAATGACTGGAAGATAAGCCTGCCTTCACCTTGATCCTCTACCTTCACAACACAAGTTGTACCTGAATTTCTCTATAAAAGAATATCTATATAATCATAAGGTTTCTTGAACTCGACATGCACATCACCTATTATCTCTTTTATTATTTTTGCTCTAGCTCTATGGACAGTAGACCAATCAACATACATGTCCATTTCTTTCTTAATAAGTTTTTTTAGTTCCCAAACTTTCATATTTGGCTGAGACACAATCTTATCCCTATAATACTTTGCAAGGTATCTAGAGTCAAAGCTTTTTTTTGTTTGTTTTGTAACATTTGGGGACATGACTATACTTTTTTATCTTAAAATTGTTGGATTTGCCATCTTTGCGAGCATCCAACAACCATGGACATTTTGGGTGCATGCATTTTAACCTCACCTTACCAGGTTTACTGATATACTTCACAATTTGAACTCTTTTCTGAATTGCATACTTAGTAACAACCAACCTAATATCATCAACACTCTAAAAAATTGGCATCAACGCCCCGGTTATATTTTTGAGAGTTGGATCAAACATAATGGCTTTTTTCTCCTCTTGGCAGCTATTCTGTCCTTATGTTTTTCATCAAATTCATTTTTAGCATCTGAAGGAAATCTTTCAACATCAGAAGACCCAAAATAAGGTTCATATGTCCCTACTAAACCCTTGTACCTATTTTGTTTGCTACCAATCCTTAATTCATCAAAGCCAATATCAATTCCTGCATCACCTAGGTCAATATCACCCATATCTTTTGATCTTTCACTTTTTTTCCTCCTATATTTTCTCAATTCACCCCTACACTCTGTAAATTCTTCATGAACATCATACCACAATCATTATCATTAGGAACGTGTAAGTCTACTCCATCAGTCTCATCTCTATCACGATAATCAAAGTCTGGGTATGTCACGACCTATTTTCATAATAGGTCATGAAGGCGCCCGACACCATTTCTAGGCAAGCCAATGCGAAAATATTTTTAAATTTCTTATGTTACTTTTATCAAAATTAATAAAATAGATACTTAAATTTGAAGTTTAAAAACAGAGGTGATCAGTAAGATAAGCGCCATAATGATACAATCCCAAAAATGAATGTCTATCAAAGTGTGTGCCAAAACCTGGTGTCACAAGCTATGTGAAACTAGTAGAATATACACAAAACAATCATACTATCCTACTGGTTGAATCAGGATAGACAACAAAAATAAAAGTACAAAGGAAAGACTACTTCAGGCTGCTGATCGACATGAAGGGAAGAAGTTCACTGTAGAAGTCTCAAGTCCGCTCAAGGGTGCGCACCAAAATGATAACTAGATCCACCTGCCTCAGATCCTGTACAATTAAGTACAGAAGTATAGCATGAGTACATAAACAACATGTACCCAGTAAGTATCCCATCTAATCTCGAAGACGTAGAGACGAGAGATCGACTCGATACTTACTAAGGTCAAATAAAATGAGGATAATTTATAATAAGCATGAATAACTCAAATCATAAGGATTAACAAGTATAGAACAAAAATTCGTCCTTTAACTTTCATCATGGGTGTCCATTTATATATTTAAACAAATATGAAATCCAATCCACAGATAGAGTGCTAAATAAATCATGCGCAGATAACACCTAGGAATATACGGCCCGATCTAACATATAAGTAAATTGTTTATTGCCGAGGGTCAAAAGACTTGAACCATAGATGAATTTATTACCCCGCTCGCGAATCATCCGTGCGACGCAGTTAAACATAAATAAGAACATCACAAACAGACAATAATATATCTGAAAAGCAATAGATTGCGTGAAATATTTCAATTCTCTTTCTAAGGATGAAATAGAATAAGGGTACCTCACTAGTAACATCTACCTCAATCAAATAATTCATATAAATTCCAAATTTAATGTCAAGTTGCAAGAATATCACGTAGAACATGCTTTTGGGTCCTAGACTACCCAGGCTTAGCATATTAGCTGCTATGCACGGACTGTCGTCACCTAGCACGTACGTAACCCCCGCATATAATGGCAAATTATTCAATTATTATACCTATGAGGATAATACCCTCTTATAAGGTTAGAAAGGAGACTCACCTTGCTCTAACGCCCACTTCCAATTATCAAGAACAAGCCCAAGCCCTCAATTCGGAGCCGAACGATCACAAACTAGTTAAAAGAAGTAAGAACTAGTCAATGTAGGTTTACAAGGTCGAATTTTAACTATTTAATCCATTTTCCTATCTCTTTCACAAGTTTCCTAAATTCAGACCCCGGCACGTGCCTGGATTTTGAGATTTTTCGAAGAAATTTATTCTCTACAACCTATGGATAAAAAATATATGATTTCTAGTTTATTTTATAGCAAATTTCGTGGTTAAATCTTAATTTTATCAAAACCCTAGGTCTTGCTCTAACCCTTTATTTTTACCTAATTTTTAGTGTATAATATACTTAATATATATGTATTTAAACTAAGGATGAATGGAAGTATCTTACCTCACAATGCTATGTTGAAATCCCGTCTTTGAAATCTCCCAAATCGCCCAAGTATAGAGTAGAAATGAAATAAATGGCGTTTGAGTTCGAATTAAATGAACTCACTGCACAACAATTTTTGTATCTGCGGTTTGGGGACCGCGTTTGCGGTCCCGCACCTGCGGAAAAGGAGCGACATCTATGCAATTGGGCCAAGAGGGCAGGGACTGCTTTTGCGGTCTGAGGCCCGTATCTGCGGCTTGGAGGCCGCTTATGCGATTTCTCATGGCCTGACCCTGGGCTGCTTCTGCGGAGACTGGACCGCACATGCGGTCCCACATCTGCGGTCCTAGAACCGCAGATGCAGTTATGACAGAAGCAGCGAACCTTCAGCTACTCTCCAACTTTCCTACTTCACTCGAGCCTCGTTTGTTTGACACTCGGGTCTCCCGATCCTCGTCCAAATATCCGACAAGTCTAAATCACGAGGCAGACCTTCTCGAACCCTCGGAACACTCAAAACGTGCTAAATATAAGAATCACCCCCTAAAACCAAATGAATCGAACTAATGAACTTCAAGTTCTTAATTACCTACACCGAGCATACACTAGTCCAATATTTTCTCACGGGTCCTAGGGATCATCAAATCACGAATCCAGGTCCGTTTTTTTAAAAATTGACCGAAGTCAAACTAGGTCTTTTAAGAGAACCTTAAAGAAATAAATGGGCATATTTTTACTCAAAACTCTTCTAACTCCCGAACCAACCGTCCCCGCAAGTCGTAAATTAGCTAAAGAAAGTGCAAAAAGTTTTATTTAAGGGAACAGGATTCTAAAAAGCAAAACGACCAGTCGGGTCGTTACTGAGTCATTATCATTGTCATCCTCACCCTCATCATCATTTGATTCACTGTCTATTTCACTCTCTTGAAGGTGCGGGAGCAAGACATGAGCAGGCACAAGAGTAGGAGCAGGGGCAGGTTCGCTATCTTCTTCTTCTAAGATTACTGTGTTATTAAAAACTCTAATATTACTTTTACCAACCCCTTTACTAGCCTCATTTATGTCAATAGTATTTAAAGGGACAACATGAGTCACATAAATTATCTAAGGTGTTCCCATCTTTCAATTTATTAAAAACGTCTAATATATCCTTGTATATGATAATATTTACCAATTTATCTATCCTAGCCATTGGACAATATATAGCTCAACCCTATTTTAAAATTTTATTAATCTAGTGTAGATCATCAGTACAATAAAAGACAATAAATTCACATCTACATTTAAAGTCAATGTTTGACTAATCCTCCCCGCACCCCACCCAAACATAACAATCAAAGTTACCAGGAACTAAGACCCAATCGTGGTATCTCTTAAGTGTAATCAATTTAAAAGATATTTTTCTACAAAAAATGGGACAAATAAATTCTCTGCCACATGCAACTAATAATAAATAAATATAGAAATATAAAAGTAGAGACAAAGACAAGAGCATATCACATTGTAGTTCAAAGCATGGGTATTACAATAATCACATAAACCCTAACTTACACACGGTTTACAAACACAAAGTAAATCTCTTTATAAAAAAACTATATAAAAGGCAACAATATTACAACTTTACAATAATATCGACAATGGCAAAAAATTCCACTTTTAAAAAGACTGAAAATCCTAAAGCAAATAGAAGAAATTTTTAGAAAATTATAGGTTCAACCCACCCACCGCTAACACAAATGGGTAGTACAAATGGAAGAAAATTGATAACTTAAAATGGCATAAATCCACCTTTCATTCAAGACAAAAGCCGCGAAACGAGAGTTAATTGGAGATAAATTAATTTTAAAACTTTTTACCGGTTGGGTCGGGTAGGGTCGATTTGGGTAATAAATATAAAGGGTTAAAAATGGTGGGTCAAGTTTAATAATTGCCAGATGGCTAAATTCAAACGTGTAAATTATAAAAATAATTTTTATGGAACCTGGTCAAAGAAAATATGTACTAGATACACTTTAGAAATATTGTGTGTGTAATATTATTATCGTCTATAAAAAGTGTGTAAGGGAGATTTGAACCATAAGTTAAGTTAATGTGTGTGTGTGGGGGGGGGGGGAGAGGGGGTTGTACAAAGTTTAAGGAAAAAACTAAAAACTATATTAACCATTACAAATGAGAAAATGAACCAATTATGTGGCGTCAATATTAATTCAAATGAAATAAAAAGTGACATCACTATTGTAAGAATTGCGTAATGAACTCTGTGTATCTTTTCGATTGTTGTAGCCACTGAGTTGTATATGTAGCTCTTGAAACTTTTTAGAGCAGTCAAATCAAAAGAAAAATATAAATTGCACTTAACTACTTAAAATGAGATGTTGAGATTAACCTAAGGATATTAACTTCTGTACAAGTATATGTATATTACAAGATGTTAGACGTAAAGAAAATGCTTTTTTCTTGAATTTAGCCCTCCATTATATCTTCAAGAATGAAATGAGACAAAAAATTTAAGACATAAAATGAAACAAACACACACACAAAATATAAATTGCACTTAACTACTTAAAATGAGATGTTGAGATAAACCTAAGGATATTAACTTCTGTACGAGTATATGTATATTACAAGATGTTAGACGAATAAAGAAAATGCTTTTTCCTTGAATTTAGCCCTCCATTATATTTTCAAGAATGAAATGAGACAGAAAATTTAAGACATAAAATGAAACACACACACACATATATATATATATATATATATATTCCGAAAGTCAAAGAATAAAGTTCTATAAGAATAAAAAAATTTGGATACCCTTAAGTTAAAACAAAATAGCCAATTTAAAAAATTTAGAAAACTTAGACTTGAAAGTCCATCAAGAAAAGAAATATAGAATATTAAATAATAATACGGTAATAAAGTGCAATTTTAGTAGCGGATTTTCTTCTTTTTGAAATACAAAGAATTAATTCAGAAATAGAACAAGAAAAGAACTATCTTAGAATAATTAAGAATAAAATAAAATATATCCATTAGAGTGATACATATGTTAAAACAACATCCGTTAACTAAAGAAACATTTCACTATTGGTTTTTAAGAAGAGATATAAAAAGAAGATTTGTAAATACATGCTTATATTTTTACAGTACAATCATATAACTAATTTTGTCACATTTAAGTAACCGTGTTTTACAATTATAAGGTTATCAATTAAACATCTATGGGGTCTATCTATAACACATTATGGTAAAACTCTAAATGACATATTTGATGGTGGAAAAGATATTAAATTATGCTTCCCAAAAATTATCCTTTCTATATTGTTTTGTTCTGTAATGAGTTGTGGCTTAAAATGAAGGTTACCTAATACTGTCTGCAAGTATTTGTCTGAGGGTCAGGCTTGAACGCCTTTCCCCTTATCTTCAGTTTTGGGAGTTGTTGGTCTCATATATATATATATATATATATATATATATATATATATATATATATATATATATATATATATATATATATATATATATATATATATATATATATATTATCTGTAGCTAAATCGCTTGTAGATAATAAAATTTCTTGATAATTTATCGTTAATCTGTTGCTAAATAGGATTAGTGACGTTTTTTTAGCTACAATAGTTTTAGCAGTGATAATTCTTAGTTATTGATGTATTGTCTAATTAATTATGCTTTCCATGTGTTTGGCTAGAAAGTTATGCAAATACTAAAATAGCTCTAAAATAATAAAAAATAATATGGGTTAATCGGAATCAAGAGTAATATGAACTAGAGAGTATGGTATGATCGAGATATGTGATTATAGTATAAATAATTCGAGATACAAGAACAATAAGATAAGTAGTGAGCTTTACTCAAGAGAGAGAGAGAGATAGAGAGAGAGAGTTGTGTGTTTCCAATAGCAAAATACACATGCCCCTTTACAAAGGGAAGGTCCCCTTTATATAATAAGGAACCTTCCTCGAAATAATCAAAGAAAAGTACAAGGGTTGGTGGCCTCAGTGTACGAGTGTCAGAGCCCGAAACGATGTTGCAGTGAGTCATGTCACTAGGCCCATCTACTAACTAAGGTCGGCCATACTCAAGTTGACCATAATTAGGCCGCTCTCTTTACTGAGGATGTACGTAGATATCGTAGGAACCTAGGGGACCAAATTTTTCCAATACAGATAGTCCCGCTGTTTGTTGGGGACGTAGTCTAGAGACGTCTTCAACGAACAGACATATATGCTCAACGTTTTTGAAAATTTGGCCGTTCCTGTGAATACTATCGGAAAGGGCATGCTCACCTGTGAAGATGTTGTGCCGTTGACATATTACCCCCTTTTAGGGCTCCTTTTTATGATGACGTCATCGATTACGTGCGTGATCATTACCTCTGCTCCCGAGACGGTTCAGGCCATGACGTGACATTTGGGTTTCCTGCGCCGGTTTTCGAGTCATGCCTTTTCGATTTCCGTGTATCGTTTCTTACAAATAGCGGGAAAGTTGAACTTTGTCCATCTTTCGAACTTTTTTTGAGAGTATTTCCTCAATCTTTTCCTTATCTTTTTCTGGTGCTCGTTGCTTTTTCTTTTCTAAAACACTCGTTCTTAGGAATCAAACCCGCGACCAGAAGCGCTTTTTTCTCATCACTTCCGTTATGGCTAAAAGTCGTCATGATGATACCAGAACCAAGGACGATGCTCCGTCTAGTGCTTCGTCATCCTCAGATGATAGGGGCCGAGGAAATTCTCGTTCCTTTATCAACGACTAACTTGCTCCCATTGGATATAGATACAAGGAATGACTTTAACAACAAGAGTAAACTCCCTCATTGGGAACACAGTGATCTGACGCCGTCTCACTTGGGTGCTCTCAGGAAGTCGTATAATATTCCTGACTATGTTGAGATGGCCCCTACCGGGATGAGCTATGCTAATGTGCATTTTATGAATATGCCTTTAGAATCGGGTATAGCCTCCTGCTTTATCCTTTGGAAGAAGAGCTCTGTCGCTGGTACGGGGCGTGCCCAGACCAACTCACTCCGTACACGTTGAAGGTGTGTAGGATCCTTACCACCTATGTAGCGAAGGCCGAGAAAGAGGTCACCGTTCATCACCTCCTACAAATGTTTGGTGCGAGCTTTTTGAGAGGCTCGATGCTCCAGTTAAAGAGTCGGGGCAAGAATTGCTTCGTGTTGCAAGCGGACGACAAGGCCAACCACAAATTTTGGAAGAGATTTTTCTATGTCAGTATCGAGCATCTTGTGTCCAACCCTGAAGGGTTTCCAGAGGTATGGAACAATGCATGTAAGTATTACTATGCGTAACTTTTACTGTGGCAACCTTACTTTGCTGGTTTTCACCGTCTTAAATTCCCTTTGCCTTCATGCAGTGATAGCCCGCCCTCTTCAAAGGGTTGACGACATTAGGTCGTGGGTGAAAGCGTTGATACCATTTGCAGAAGAATATCGTTCCTGGCCTGAATTTCTTAGGCTCTATGGCCCGACAAGTAACGACCTTGCCTTATGTTTCCTTCTGTTATTGTTTGGGGGTTCCCCATAATTTTCTTGCCCGTCTCATACATGCTTTGGTAGGTCGGGACGCCTCTAAGAAGGCACAGAAGAAGAAGAAAAAGAAGAAAACCGTGGCCGGCCCTTCTAGGGCGGTATCTAACCTCGAGGAGGATATGATCCTCGTTGGCACATCTAAGGGCTGAGTTTAACCCCCATCAAGATAAGAGGTCGTATCAGATGCGGCACCAGAGCTAGCGTCTGAGGCAATGCTGGGGGCCATACTTGAAACATCGCCTATGAAGATACCGGCGGCTGTTCCTGAGGCCGTTCCTGGGGTTTCTCCCATAGGGACGACCACTGCCGAAATAACTCCCTCTGAGCCTGTCCTGCATCCTATGGAGGGGGACCATGAAGAGGAGGAGACATTGGAGATGAGGAAGCATCGAATTCTTACCGGCAAGGTTGTGGCCACTCAGATAGGGAAGGTTAAGCCATCTCGTCCCGAATCCAGGCCGGTCTTTATGGCCGAGGCCATCTGCTCGGGTAGGTATGCCCTTAGAAGGTAGGCCATAACAAGAAGGAGCGAAAGCGTGGACGTGGTAGGCCCGGAGGTTGGCACAGAGGAGTGGGCAGAGTAGGCGGGTCTTGGACCAAGTGGAGATGGTGGCCGGCCAGTCTTCCCGTCGCATAGTGATTCCAAGCCACTACAACTTGTTGGAGAATTGCGAGGATGTGGCCATTAGTATGACACTTTTGTGTGCCGGTGCTGAGCGTGCGACCCTGGCAGAACTCAACGACAGGGTCTTGGCCCGAAGAGTGGCGGGTGCGGCCTTGCAGGTATGTCTCTGTCTTGATAGATGATCTTTCTTTTTCATTAGTGGAGGGTGATTCTCCTCGTACTTACTTTTTGGTTTCTTTTCTAGACTCTCATCTTAGAGGCGGAGAGGGGTCGATGCCAGAAGGAGAAGGTGGCCAAGTACAACAGGCTAGTGCAGAAGGACAATAGGACACGTGAGGCGCATCAGACCTTGGCCGATACGTATAAACATGACCCTAACTTCAGGGTGGTCCGTGAGGGCCTCGTGCAATCCGAGGAGCAGTTGAAGAAGCGGGTGGCCGAGCTGGAGAAGGTCGATTAACAACTCATGGCCGCTGTTGCTCGGACTATGGAAATGGAGGTCCTCCTTCAAGCTAAGGATGAAGAATTGCAGCTCGACCGCATAGTGGTGGAGGAGGAGGCAGAATTGCGCACCCGGGTTGCGGCCTTAACGGCGGAACTTGATGCTTAAAAGGCCGAAGTTGAGGACCTCAAGCGAACCCTTGCTCGGGCCAACGCGTCTCTTGAGGCACACAAGATGTGGGTGTATGCAGAGGCTAGGCTGGTCGTGCTTGAAGAGTTTTTGGCGGCTGGTCGAGCATTCGAGGTGGAGGTTGAGAGCCAGCGCCAGTTGGTTAGGGTTGCTCGTGAAGCAGCGGGCTACAGTCCTGAATCGCCGGCCCGGGAGGGGGGCAACTCTGTAGATGTTAATCGTTTGGAATCCATCTTTTGGATTTCTAAGGCGTACCCTCCTGGAAATAAGGACGGGCCACCTGAAGGCCAGGATGGGCAGGATATGTAGTGGACTTTAGGATCCTTGTAAATATGCCTATAAGTACTGACTTTTGTATCATGGGTGTTTGACCCTTTTGATAAAGACATATGATTTTTGTTGTAAGTAATCTTTTCTATTTTTTTGGCACATTGTTGTATTTTTTTACCGTAGCTGTGTAAAACTCGACGTCTTTAGCCGTGTAGAAACGATGTCCATAGCCGTGTAAAACAATGGTCATAACATTATAAAATTCGACGGCCATAGTCGTGTAGAAATGATGGCCTTAGCCTTATATAATTCGATGACCTTAGTAGTTTAAACATGATGGCCCTAGACATGTAAAAATGACGGCCTTAGCCTTATAAAAATGATGGCCTTAGCCATGTAAAAATGATGGCCTTAGCCATGTAAAAATGATGGCCGTTGCCTGATAGCCTTAGCCATGTAAAACTAATGGCCGTAGCCGTATAAAAATGATGGCCTTAGCCATGTAAAAATGATGGCCATAGCCGTATAAAAACGATGGCCTTAGCCGTGTAAAAATGATGGCCGTAGCCATATAAAAAGGATGGCCTTAGCCATGTAAAAATGATGGATGTAGCCTTTTCATTCATTTGTAGATGGCTGTAGCCTTTTCTTTCATTTGGAGATGGGCGTAGCCTTTTCATTCATTTGGCGATGGCCGTAGCCTTTTCATTCATTTGGAGATGGTGGTATCCTTTTCATTCATTTGGTAATGGCCGTAGCCTTTTCATTCATTTGGAGATGGCCGTAGCCTTTTTCATTCATTTGGCGATAGCCGTAGCCTTTTCATTCATTTTGAGATGGTCGTAGCCTTTCTATACATCTGGAGATGGCTGTAGCCTTTCTATACATCTGGAGATGGCCGTAGCCTTTCTATACATCTGGAGGTGACCTTAATCCAGTCCCTGTATCATGTCAGGCTTGGAGAGTACACGGAGAGGCGGACATGATGCACTTGTGCTGCAAACATCTCCAGGTGACCCCTTTGCTGCCTCGTTAAAAACCTTCCTGAGAAAACCCAATTGGGACAAAACCCGGGTAAGGGAAAAAGAGTACGACTCAAGTGACACCTTTTTAGAAGTGGAAATGTTTGAGGTGAGCGACATTCCAGTTGTTCTGGAGTGTCTTCTCTTCCATTGTCTCTAGCTTGAATGCTCCTTTCCTGGCCGCCGCCATGATTTTGTAGGGTCCATCCCAGTTTATGCCCAATTTTCTTTCACTTGGGTCTCTTGAGGCCAAAGTCTTGGCTTTGAGGATGTAGTCCCCTGCTTTTAGTGACCTTATTTTTGCCCTCTTATTGTAATATCTTTTGACTTGTTGTTTTTGGGCTGCTATCCTGATGTGGGCCATTTCTCTTCTTTCTTCGGCTTCATCAAGATCTTGGAGTCTGCTGATGTTGTTTTCTGTTCCCCTGGTGTGTGAATACCTTAGGCTGGGTTCGCCCACTTCAACGGGTATGACCGCACCGGTTCCATAAACCAGTGAGTATGGGGTTTCCCCGGTGCTGGACTTGGGTGCAGTTCTGTGCGCCCACAAGACTTCGGGTAGTAGTTCGGGCCATAAACCCTTGGCATCTTCGAGCTTCATTTTTAATATGTTTAAGATTGCTTTGTTGGAGGACTCCGCTTGGCCATTGGAGGCTGGGTGGTATGACGTGGATAGTATCCTTTTGATGCGCCATTTCTCGAAGAACTCGATCATTTTCTGACCGATGAACTGGAGCCCGTTATCGCAGCTGATTTCATTGGGGATGCCGAAGCGGCATATGATGTTTCTCCATATGAAGGTGATGAACTCTTTGTTCGCGTATTTTCTCGTACGCACCTTCTTCCACCCACTTGGAGAAATAGTCAGTTAAAATAAGTAAAAATCGTACCTTTCCTCGTCCTGGGGGTAGTGGGTCGACTATATCCATTCCACACTTGAGAAATGTCCAGGGGGAGGTGACGGAATGGAGGGGTTCTCCTGGTTGGTGCATCATTGGGGCGTACCATTGGCATTGCTCGCAACAGCGGACATATTCTACTGCCTCTTTCTTCATGGTGGGCCAGTAGTAGCCGGCCCGTATGATGCATCGCACAAGGGAGCGATTGCTAGTGTGGGCGCCGCAATGGCCTTCGTGTACTTCTTCGAGTACTGGCCTTGTTTGTTGCGGCCCTAAGCACTTGGCTAAGGGGACACCAAACGTCCTTTTATATAGGTTGTTGTTGATCATACATTATCGAACGACCTGTATGCGAAGCTTTTTTCCCTCCTTTTTATCGGGGGGTAGTGTTCCATCCCGCAAATAAGATATGAACTGGTTGTGCCAGTACCAAGTCAGGTTTAAGGAAAGTACCTCGGTGTGATCAATGGCTAAGTGGAGGAGTGTGACTACACTTTCTTTGTTGATGTTTTTGGTGGCGGAGGCCAACTTGCCAGGCCGTCAGCTTCGATGTTCTGTGCTCTGGGAATTTGTTCGAAGCGACATTCGTCGAATGTGGCCATTAGTTTGCGTATTCCTGTCTGATACTTTTGCAGACTCTGCTTTTTAATTTGGTAAGTCCCAGTGACTTGGTTTACCATGAGTTGGGAGTCACAGTGGAGGAGTATTTGGCGAGCCCCATACTCGGCGACCAATTTCATGCCTGCAATAACAGCCTCGTACTCGCTCTCGTTGTTAGTCATTCTGGGAATCATATGGACTGGCGAATTGGTTCGCCCTTGAGGACCTCAAGAACGAGTCCTAGTTCCGATCCCGATGCGTTGGCGGCGCCATCCGTATAGAAGACACGTAGGTCATTTTCGGAGGATGCGCGTTGTGCCTCGAGTTCTGCCTTTGGCAGGACTTCAGCTAGGACCTGCGACTTGATTGCGGTCCTTGGAAGGTACGTGATATCCTGCTCGCTGAGCTCAATGGCCCATCTGGCGAGTTTCTATGAGAGTTCGGGTTTGTGTAGGACGCTCCTTAAAGGGAAGGTCGTTATTACCCTTATGGGATGACATTGGAAATAGGGTCGTAGCTTTCGTGAATCTACTACGAGTGCCAATGCTAACCTCTCGAGGTGGGGGTACCGGGTTTCGGCATCTACCAAATTTTTTCTAATATAATAAATAGGAGATTGCGTACCTTTATTTTTGCGCACTAGGACGGAGCTGACTGCGACTTCTGATACGGCCAAATATACCAACAACGGCTTGCCTGGGTTGGCTTTCACTAGTAGGGGTGGTGATGACAAATATGCTTTCAAGTTCTCCAGGGCCTCTACACATTCTTCATTCCACTGTAGTCCCTGGTCTTTCTTCAATACACCGAAGAATTTGTGGCACCTGTCGGAGGAGCGTGAGATGAACCCGGAGAGGGCGACTATCCGAACCGTCACCTTCTATACTTGCTTTTTTCTGCTTAGCATTTCTTGGATGGCTTCTATATCCTTGATCTGGTAAGGGTTGACTTCGATGCCCCTTTGTGATACCAGAAATCTCAGGAACTTCATACCATACCTCCTTAATATTTCGAAGGCTTCTTTTAGGTGGGTGAGGTGGTCTTCCTTTTTTGATGACTTGACCAGCATGTCGTCGATATAGGCCTCTATCGTCTTTCCGAGTTGTTCTTTGAACATCGTAGTCACCAGCCTTTGGTAAGTGGCCCCTGCGTTCTTAAGCCCGAAGGGCATTACCTTATAGCAGTATGTCCCCTGGTGAGTGATGAAAGTTGTTTTCTCCTGATCCTCCTCGGCCATCATGATCTGATTGTAGCCGGAATACGCATCAAGGAAGCTCAGCAGCTCATGTCCCGCTGTTGCGTCTATCAGCTGGTCGATGTGGGGTAGCGGCAATGAGTCTTTTAGACATGCTTTGTTTAGATCAGTGAAGTCTACACACATCCACCACTTCCCATTTTTCTTTTTGACCATTACGACATTGTCGACCCATTCTGGGTACTTAGACTCCCTGATGGAACCATTAGTCAGCAGCTTGTCTACTTCTTCACTCGCTTCGTTGATGGTGGCGTTGAATTTTCTTCTTGCCTGCCGCATGGGTGGTTGTAATGGGTCAACGTTCAGTTTGTGGGAGGCAATTTCTTGTGGAATTCCTGGCATATCTGCATGGGAAAAAGCGAATAGGTCCACATGGTTAGATAAAAATTCACAGTAATTACCTGGATTTGATAGGCCGTGACCTATGTAAGCTTTCTTCACGGGGTCGCTGTTGCTTAATAGGACGGGGCCAAGGTCTTCGACCGTAGCCTTGCTGGCCTCGATGTCGTCGGGATCTTTGATGGCGCTCTCTGTCGGGCAGACCTTAGTACCCGACAGGGGCTTCCTTGAGTTGGTTGGTGTGCGTGTAATCCTGAGCTATTTTATAGCACTCTTGGGCGGTGCGCGGCTCGCCCCGTATGCTGTGCACTCCCCATGGGGTTGGGAATTTGATCACTTGATGTAGGAGACGACCTTCATGGCATGTATCCATGGGAATCCGATAATGGCATTGTATGCCATTTCTTGGTTCATTATGTGGAAAGTGGTTTCCATTGTAACTCCTCCTTCCAGTGCGAGCAGCGTTACCTCGCCGGAAGTTCTTTCCACTGCATTATTAAAACCAGTTAGTGTTATGCAACATGGAATTATCTTATCCTCGAGTCCCATAAGTGCTAGGACTCTTGGATAAATGATACATGCTCCGCTGCCATCGTCGACCATGATCCTTTTGACATCGGTATCTACTATGCGTAAAGTAATAACTAAGGCATCATAATTAGGAAAACACAAACCGTCTGTATCAGACTTATCGAAGGTGATACTATCTTCGAAGTCGTAATACCGTTCGTGAGTGATGGTTCGCTTTAACTTGTGAGTGGTTGTGAATTTGACATGATTGATTGCTGAGTCATTGCCGTCTCCAATGATCATGTTGATGGTGTGTGTTGGTGAGGGCGGCCTTGGCGGGCCGTGAGGTTGTTCCCGCCCGCGTGCGAAGTTGAGTTTCCCTTTGTCACTGAGCAGTTCTTTAAAGAACCCTTGGTTCAACATCCAGACCACCTCTTGTCGGAGACCTATGCAATCTTCTGTTCTGTGCCCCCGTTCCTGCTAGAACTCGCATAGGGCGTTCGATTTTCTAGTGGCGGGGTCGGACTTCATCTTCGCTGGCCATTGTACCTTGTTGCCCATCTTTTCCAGGGCGTACACTACTTATGAAGGAGATACACAAATATGCAGATAATGAAGGGGGCATACCTCTGTCGTTCCTCAATGGGGTGATGTGTCGTTGTAAGGCGTCCACATGCCTTGGCGGTGGCGGATGCGAGAATCTGATGCATGGTTGGTGTATTTCCTTGTTAAGGCGTGGGACTTGTTCCCGTCGTCCCTCGCTGCATCGGTCCCTTCGAATTTCTGGGTGCACCGTCGTCAATCACCGGGTTGGGCCGTTAAGATCATAGTCATCTCCACGTACCTCGGCGCAGTAGGCATTGTATATTTCTTCCCAGGTGGTGGGGGGATATTTCAGGAGACGCTTGAGTAGTTTCCATGTTGCCCTCGAGCAGTCTCTGCTGAGTCCATTCTGGAAGGCTGCGAATGCCATGCCTTCGGACACGTTTTGTAGGCTCATTCTGACTATGTTGAACCTAGCTAAGAACTCCCTGAGTCCTTCTCCTGGGGTCTGTCTTACAGCAAAAATGTCGTTGACTCGTGCTTTCACCTTCCTTGCTCCTGCGTGGGCGGTGGCAAATTTATCTGCCATTTCCTCGAGTGTAGAGATGCTTTTGGCAGGTAGCTGTGAGTACCACGTTAGGGCCTCTCTTGTTACCGTTTCGCCGAAAAGTTTAATAAGTACGGATGGTACCTGCTCTTTTGATAGATCATTGCCTTTGATGGCTGTAACATAGTGAATCAGGTGGCCTCGGGATCTGTGGTCCCGTCATATACCTTCAAGTATGGGGGCATTTTGAAGGTCTTCGGGATGGGGTATGGCACAGCTCCTTCCGTGTAGGGTTGTTCAACGAACCTCGCCACGTCTCGCTTTGGCAGCAACTTCGGCGCACTTGAGATTTTATCCACCCTTTCTTGGTGATCCTTCATCTGGTCGCGAAGCGACCTATTATCGCTTTCCATTTCTTCCATCTTTTTGAGGATGGCTGTGAGTGTGCCGCCGTTAGCTTGAGCATCGACGGGCACATTGTTCGTTCTCGTGTCCTCGAGTTTATCTTTGGATGTAACATGATCTGTTGCTGGGGTGCATCTATCATTTTTAGGAGGCTTTTTGGCTAGATTGCTCAGAGTGTTTGTCAGCCATTCTTCCAGTAACCTTTTTACCTCCGGGGGTGCTTTTTTAGTTGTAGATGTTGAAGCCTCTCTTTCTCGTGGAACCACCAGATCTTCCGATGGGGAAGGTAGGTTTTCCACGCTTATCAAGGTACTGGGGGTTGCGTGCTGGGCATCTCCTTCAACAGCCACATTGAGAGGGCTGGTGAGATCTGTTCTAACATCCAAGATAACTTTCATCCTTGCGTTTTTCTCAGCCATTTTAGGTCGTAGAGAGAGATTTTTTGAAGTATCTCTAGAAGCAAACTACATCTTTGATTCTCGAAATCCCCACAGACGGCGCCAAATTGTTTGGCTAGAAAGTTATGCAAATACTTAACTTGCTCTAAAACAATCAAAAATAATATGGGTTAATCGGAATCAAGAGTAATATGAACTAGAGAGTATGGTATGATCGGGATCTGTGATTATAGTGTAAATAATTAGAGATACCAGAACAATAAGACAAGTAGTGAGCTTTACTCAAGAGAGAGAGATAGAGAGAGAGATGTATGTTTCCAATAGCAATATACACATGCCCCTTTACAAAGGGAAGGCCCCCTTTATATATTAAGGGACCTTCCGCGAAATAATCAAAGAAAAGTACAAGGGTTGGTGGCCTCAGTGTACGAGTGTCAGAGCCCGAAACGATGTTGCAGTGATCATGTCACTAGGTCCATCTACTAACTAAGGCCTACCTTTCTCAAGTCGACCATAATTAGGCCTCTCTCTTTACTGAGGACGTATGTAGATATCTTAGGAACCTAGGGGACCAAATTTTCCCAATACATCTTGCAATGTGAATTATTCTTTTTGCGTTTCACTTTCATGGATTTGCTACGGATTTTTTATTTTTATTTTATTTTAGATTTGTGGGTTTCTCTAAAAAAATATTGTGTTAGATTTGACCCATTTTACTGCTTAGTGTTGTTCAATAAGGATATAACTGTGAGAATAACAAGTAGTATGCTAGCTAGACAGTGGTTGTTTGCCAGCTGTCAACAGTTGGTTATGGTAGTAAGTTAGTTGGCACTAACTGATTGGAGTTAAGTTAGTATAGGTTAGATAATTGTGTATACATATATGTAATGTACATTTTATTTATTATCAATTAATATACTAGAAAGTTCTTCTCCAATTATTTTCTCTCTAAAATGCGTCTTTTCTCAACCTAACTTCTACTATCTCACCTTCATTAATGGAGGTTGAGTTGTAGTTCAATTCAGCTCTACTCACATGGTATTAGAGAAATTGATACTGGATGCATCTTAATTGAATGAGTTCCAAAAATGTCGCTCAAATTCAGTAATGGGGGACGAGAAGATCAATCACACACACCGTTATTTCAACATCCTTCTGATTCTTCGGGCTTAGTCTTGATTCTGATTTAGCTCACAAAGTCTGAAAACTATAGGTTATGACGTAGGACAAAGCAAATTACCCTTCAAACAAAACGAAAATTAGGGTTCGTAACTGGTACATGTAAGAAGAATACCTTTAAGAATGAATTACACGAGGAATGGGAGACATGCTATTTGATTGTTCTCTCTTTGATCATGAACACTGTATCGACAAACCTCGTTAGTGGAATTGCTTATGCATCAGATGCATGCCTAGTTTAGTAAAACCTGAAGGAAAGAACTAATAAGGTTAATCGAGTTCAAATTTTTCCAATACACAGTGAGATTGCAATAATTACACAAGGAACTGATTCTGTTGACACCTATTTCATAAGGTTGAAGAAATTGAGGTTGGAGTATGATGTTTTTGTTCCCACGCCGGGCTGTGATTGTATTAAATCAAAGGACTACATTGAATATATTCATCGCCAAAGAGTGCTTCAATTTTTCAGTGGCCTAAATGAGACCTATGAACAAGCGAGAAGGAATATTTTGATGGAAAATGTCGAGCTAACCTTGAACCAAGCTTATGCCTTGATAATTGAGGATGAAAGCCCAAGATCAAGTCCATACCCGACCTTAGGCACCAGTAGAGATCCCATTGCTATGCAAGTTGTACGTGACAAGCTTACAAAGGAAAGAAGATTTTCATGAAATATGACATTGTAAAATGAGTAGACATTGAAGGAAAGCTGCTACAAATTGGTAGATTATCCTGTAGATTTTAGTTCTAAGACAAGGCTTGTGGCTAACTGTGCAACTGGAACCTTTGAGTATGAAGAATTACAACGCATAGTTGGTGAAAATCGAACAATGATGGTCCTCCAGGACGGAATTTCTTTATTGAATATCAATACAAGTAGATTTTGGATATGCTGAACAAAGACACATCAGTACCACAAATGAACATGGCAAACATTGCTATTGTACTAATTACTAGTCGTCCTAGTAAAAATGGATAGTTGACTCTGGTGCGACTCATCATAGCTGATTTCTTAGATGTATTGCACTTTAAGAATGAGTTGAAAACTGGTAGAGACCAAGTTCACTGGTGAGAAGACAAACATCTCTCATATTGGTAGTGCAACATTCCTTAAGAAAATAGAAGTTTAAAATGTGCTATATGTACGTGACTTTAAAATTAATTTGTTGCATGTGTAAAAGTTCACAAAGGAAATTACTTTCTATGTTCATTTCTATCCTAATATATGTGTATTTTAGGACCTTTGCAGTGGAAGGGTAACGGGATTGGTCTTGTCACGAACCAAACCCCGGTCATGATGGCGCCCAACACCATGTTTGGCAAGCCCGACCATTCAAACATTTCCAACCAAAACATTTAATTTAATATACCAAGTTTAACATAAAATTATCAGTTTGATATTAATAGGAACGATGCGGAAACCATAACCAAAAGTAATAACAGCCCAAAAGGCCCGGCATCGCAAGTCAGAGCCTCTAGATACAACTGGTCAATATCCTATCAATGGAAATCCAAATGCGGAAGTAAAAGATATATAAGAGGAGAACTCGGGTGCTGCGTACGCCGTCAGCTACCTTGATAACTCTGGTGCTGAACTGGACAACAACAGATAATCACAGCTAAGCCTCCGGGATCCCTGTATCTGCACACAGGGTGCACGGAGTAGAGTGAGTACTCCAACTCTATGAGTAATAGCAATAAATAACAACTGAATGTAAGAAATCCAGTAATAACACTACACAATTTTAAAATCAGCAGCGAAGGAGTAATCATATGCTAAAAGGGAAAAAGAATCTGATAAAGCTCCTCTATCTGTCCGACACCTTTACTAACACTACTGCGACGCGTAGCCTAGTCCAATATAATGTATAATACTGCAGCGCACAGCCCGATCCAATATAATATATATAATACTGCGGCGCGCAGCCCGATCCAATAGATATAGTCGACTCCGCTCAATAGGGTGTGTGCAGACTCTGGAGGGGCTCCTTCAGCCCAAGCGCTATATTGCTGCGACGCGCAGTCCAATCCAAATAATATATCACTACGGCGTGCAGTTCGATCCATATAATATATACTAGTGCAGCGTGTAGTCTGATCCAATATATGTATATGTATATACTCCTGCGGCGTGCAGCCCGATCCGGTATATAACAAGTACCCTCACGATGGGGTCCTTGACCCCTCTCAGTCTATATAGACTTGGCCTTTCGGGCCCACTCAGCTAAGACAGGGTATTCAACCCTAGGTAGTTCTCATTTAGGGTGCAAATTACTAAGTCCGGTTCATTTCATGATTCACAGTTAAGGACAGGACAGAGAGTATGTGTTCAATAGGTATAGTGAGACCAATCAGCTCAACATGCTCCCTAAGGGTTTTATAGATCGGCACAACGCCCCAAACATGGCAACTAGCCCAAAATATATGGATATATGCTCAGTCTCAGTCAAAAAGTGCAGTAAGTCATCAATCGGGATGGACTAAGTCCGAGTCCCTAGCAGTAACATCACCGCGCTCATCACACGGCGCGTATTTTATCTCAACATAGCACCACATAGTGCAAATACGGGGTTTCAAACCCTCAATATATCATTTATAACCATTACTCACCTTATACCGGCCAAAATCCTAGGTCGCCTTGCGCTTTCCTCGCAAATCGACCTTCTCGAGTGCAGAATCTGACCAAAATCACAAGGAATAGGTTATAATAAGCTAATGGGATTTAACCCAATTGAAAGAACACGAAAAGTACCCAAAAATACGAAGTTGGTAAAACCCGAGCCTTGGGCCCACTACTCAAAAAATTAAGGAAGTCTCATCACCGGATTCCTCGTCTCTCCACGAGTCCGTACATTTAAAATTTACCAAAATCAGCGCTCAAATGGGCCATCAAATCCCAAATTTACATTTCAAAACCAAGCCCTAGTTTCTTCAAAATTTACCAAATTTTGGAGAGTCAAAGGATGAATCTCAACTAAATGGCATTTCTAAGCCTCGGGACTTACGTCAATCACTTCCTGTCAAAATCCCCTTTAAAATCTACTAACAAGCTCTCAAGGTGGTTCAAAAATGGAGGAAAAATGAGATGGGTCGCGGATGAAATAACACTTAAACCATTCTGATTGCCCAGTTATTACCCTATGCGATCGCATCACTACCAGCGATCCAATAGCACAAATTTTCGTCTTCCCAAAATAACCCTATGCGTTCGCACTACACCCCCGCGTTCGTAGAGACCAAACCCATGCCAAGGACCCCAGGCCCAACTACCCTATGCGATCGCACCCGCCTTGTGCGAACGCACTACTCAAGGTTCCCAGACCTATGCGATCACATGGACCTTAATGTGACCGCACAGAACAAAATAGGTTGCAGCCTTCTATGCGATTGCAACGCCACCTATGCGATCTCATAGAGGAATTCCTCTGCAATATTTCTGCTGCATTTCTGCAACTCCCAAAAGCCAAATACCTTCCGTTTAACCACTCGAAACCACCCGAGGCCCCCCGGACCTCAACAAAAAGTGTCAACCCATCCTAAAACATCACACAAACATGTTCCAACCATAAAGACACATCCAAAAACACAAGAATCATCACTTTACGACGGTTTCAAGCCTAAGTTAAACTAAAACTTCCAAAACTTGTATTTGTTCAAAAACCCGACCATACAATGTCCAAATGACCTGAAATTTTGCACACATATCCAAAATCACCTAACAAAGCTACTGCAGCTATCAGAATTCAATTTCGACCCTCAAATAAAAATCCCGCCTATCAACCGAAATTCATCAAAATTCAAACTTAATTCTACGCCGGGCCTCCAAAATTAATTCCGATTGCTCTCCTAAGCCTAAAATCATATTCCGAAGCTAACCGAATCATCAAAAATTCATTTTGATCCCTCTAACTTATAGGTCAACATTTGGTTGACTTTTCCAAACTAACCTTCTCATAAAAAGACTAATTGTCTCATTTCTAACTGGGCTCAATCCGAATTACTTCAAATTCTCCAAAAACATATAATTAAATGTATATAAGCATAAAACGGGGAAAACAGGGCTGTAACTCACATGACGACCGGCCGAGTCGTCACATCCTCCCCAACTAAAACAAACGATCGTCCTCGAGCGGGTCAAGAAACATACCTGGAGTCTCAAACAAGCCAGGATATTTGCTGCGCATCTCCTGCTCGGTCTCCCAAGTGGCCTCCTCCACGGGCCGACCTCTCCACTGCACCTTCACTGAAGCCATGTCCTTTGATCTCAACTTTCGAACCTGACGACCCACAATAGCCATTAGCTCCACATCATAGGTCAAGTCCTCATCCAAATAGATCGTGGTGAAGTCTAATACATGAGACGGGTCCCCAACATAATTCCTGAGCATAGAAACAAGGAACACCGGGTGAACTCCCGACACACTGGGTGGAAATGCAAGCATATAGGCCACCTCCTCAATCCTCATAAGTATCTCAAAAGGACCAATGAACCGCGGACTCATCTTCCCTTTCTTCCCAAACCTCATCGCGGATTTCATAGGCAAAACCTTCAACAAGACCTTCTCGCCCACCATATAAGACACATCTCAAACCTTCCGGTCCGCATAACTCTTTTGACGCGACTGAGCTGTACGAAGTCTCTCCTGAATCACTTTCATCTTCTCTATGGCATTCTGAACTAACTCTGACCCCAGTAGTTTAGCCTCGCCGGGCTCGAACCAGCCAACAAGAGATCTACACCATCTCCCATATAAAGCCTCATACGGCGCCATCTGAATGCTGGACTGATAGCTGTTGTTATAAGAGAACTTTGAAAGTGGCTAGAACTCAGCCCAAGAACCTCCAAAATCAATAACGCAACCACACAACATGTCCTCCAATATCTGGATAGTACGCTCGGACTGCCCGTCCGTCTGAGGATGAAAAGTCGTGCTCATCTATACCTGTGTGCCCAAATCTTGATGAAAGGTTCTCCACAACTGGGAAGTAAATTGAGTACCCCTATCTGAGACAATAGAAACTGGAACCCCATGAAATCGCACAATCTCCCGGATGAAAATCTCCGCTAACTACTCCGAATTATAGGTGGTACACATGGGAATGAAGTGCGTGGACTTGGTCAGCCTATCCACAATCACCCAAATGGAGTCAAAGTTCTTCTAGGTACGAGGGAGACCACTCACAAAGTCCATAGGTATCCTTTCCTATTTCCACTCTGGAATATCCATCTGCTGTAGCACACCGCCGGGTGTCTGATGTTCATACTTGACCTACTAACAATTGAGTCATCGAGCCACATAACTCACAATATCTTTTTTCATTCTCCTCCACCAATAATGTTTTCTGAAATCCTGTTACATTTTCACGGCACCCGGATAAATGGAATACTGCGAGCTGTGGGCCTCATCTAATATCAACTCTCGGAGCCCGTCCACATTGGGCATGCAAATCTGGCCCTACATCCGCAACATACCATCATCTCCAATAGTCACATCTCTGGCATCATCATGCTGGACCCTGTCCTTCAGAACAAGCAAATGCGGGTCGTCATACTGGCGCTCTCTAATGTGATAATACAAAGAATATCGGGAAACCACACAAGCCAACAGCCGGCTGGGCTAAAAAATATCTAACCACACCATCCGATTAGCCAAGGCATGGACATCAATTTCAAGGGGCCTTTCCCCAACTAGAATATATGCCAAGCTACCCATATTAACCGCCTTTCAGCTCAAAGCATCGGCCACTACATTGGCCTTCTCCGAATGATACAAAATGGTAATATCATAATCCTTGAGTAACTCAAGCCATCTCCGCTGCCTCAAATTGAGATCCTTCTGCTTAAACAAGTGTTGAAGACTGCGATGGTCCACGAACACTTCACAAGATAGGCCATATAGATAGTGCCTCCAAATCTTCAAAGCATGAACTATAGCATCCAACTCTAAGTCATGAACTTGGTAGTTTTTCTCATGGGGCTTTAGCTGACGCGAAGCATACGCGATAAATCTACCCTCCTGCATCAATACACATCCGATCCCAACTCTAGAAGCATCACAATACACCGAGTAAGAGCCTGAAGCTGATGGAAATAGTAGTACCGGAGCTGTGGTCAAAGCTGAATTGAGCTTTTGGAAGCTCTCCTCGCACTCATTCGACCACGCAAATGGAGCATTCTTCTGCGTCAACTTTGTCAAAGGCGAAGCAATAGATGCAAAGCCCTGAACGAACATGTGGTAATAACCAGCCAACCTGAGGAAACTCCGAATCTCAGTAGCTGAGGACGGCGTGGGCCAACTCTGCACCACCTCAATCTTCTTCGGGTCAACTTGAATACCGTCACTGGGCACCACGTGTCCCAAAAAATCCACAGAACCGAGCTAGAACTCACACTTGGGGAACTTTGCATACAACTTCTCCTCTCTCAACATCTACAATACCACCCTCAAGTGCTGTGCGTGCTCCTTCTGGCTACGTGAGTACACTAGAATATCGTTAATAAACACGATCACAAAAAAATCCAGATACAGCCAAAATACACTATTCATCAAGTGCATGAACGCGGCTGGGGCATTAGTTAGCCCGAATGACATAACCAGAAACTCATAATGCCCATATCTCGTCCTGAAAGCTGTCTTCATGATATCAGAATCCCTAATCTACAGCTGTTGATAGCCTGAACGAAGATCAATCTTAGAGAATACCTTTTCCCCGTGAAGCCGGTCAAACAAATCCTCAATACGGGGTAGCGGATACTTGTTCTTCACTGTCACTTTGTTCAACTGTCTGTAATAAATGCACATTCTCATTGTGCCATCCTTATTCTTTACAAATAATACCGGCGCACCCCATGGCGACACACTCGGGAGAATGAACCCCTTATCTAGGAGTTCTTGAAGCTGCTCCTTCAACTCTTTTAGCTCTGTTGGTGCCATACAATAGGGAGGAATTGAGATGGGCTGAGTGCCCGGCACCAAATCAATACCAAAGTCAATATTCCTATCCGGCGGCATGCCCGACATGTCTGCTGGAAACATATAAGGGAACTCCCTCACCACGGGAACCGAATCAAGACTAAGAGCCTCAGCTCCAACATCCCTCAAACAAATGCTAGATATGATAAACATTCTTTCCCAGCCATCTGTTGGGCCTTCAAGAAGGAAATTACTCTGCTGGGTACAAAATCAGTTGTACCGTGCCACTCGATCCTCGGAATACTCGGCATAGCCAAAGTGACTGTCTTGGCGTGACAATCAAGAATAGAATGGCACGGTGATAGCCAATCCATGACCAGAATAACATCGAAATCTACCCTACTCAATAGCAGCAAGTCAACTCGGGTCTCCAGACCCCCAATAGTAACAAGACAGGACCGGTACACGTGGTCCGCAATAATAGTATCGTCCACCGGGTAGATACGTGCACAGGTAATGCAAGACACCCTCGGGTAGTACCCAAATGATGAGCAAAGTAAGAAGATACATAAGAATAAGTGGATCCGGGATCAAATAAGACTGAGGCATTCCTGTGGCAAACTGAAATAATACATGTCATAATAGCATCCGAAGCAACAGCATCTGACCTGCCTTGAAGAGTGTAGAAGTAAGCCTAACCATCAACAGATCGACCTCCCCCTATAGGGCAACCCCTAGTTATGTGACCCTCACCCCTAGCTGGATGGGCGGGTGCTGAAGACACTGGGCCAGAAGATGAGGGCTGGCCCCTCTGTTAAGATGAAGTGGATACACAACAAGGACACTCCCTCCGCATATGCTCAAACTCGCCACTCATAACAACTCACTGGTTTAATCTACGTAACTTTTTTTAACTTCGAATCGCTTTTATTATTATTTTTTAAAAGAGAATTGCAACGTCGTGGAAACGTATTTGGAACCACGTCAAATAAATGCACTCGTGGTTTTTGACACATTTCAACTTTGTTTAGAGTTTGGATTTGGGTCACATAAATGTGCACCCGAGTTTAGGAAGGTAATATTATTAAATGTCGGGCCTAATGCAACTAGTGTGTTATTAACTTTGCGAGAAGCCATGAAATTTATTATTTGGAACGTCCCGGGGTCTATATACTTTTATAGAAAACAATTAAGAGGGCCACACTATTTTTAAGGGTATCCTAAAGCGAACTATTATTTTCTATTAAATTTGTCTTTACAAGGGCCTGACCAATTAACTAACATTATCAGTAAAGGGCCTTGATGAACATGAATATAAACTCCATAACATCCTACTGATTGCATAATTTGGGCCTGTTATTGAGGGAACCAGGCCCAAGAGGTATTATACGTGAATTTTAGCTATGAAGTTGGCTAACATCCGTCTGGGCCTGGCGTTTGAGCCCAGAATAAAAATTAAAATTGAAACTGGATCTAATACATGATCAGGGAATAGAAACTGAATTTCAACAAATCAACACGCTACAACCATTTCGAATCAATTAGTCAACACTTGTATTATGCTAGTTTGACGCTAAAAACTGTCTAAGAGGACAAATACACAATTCAAAATTTTAAAGGCAAAACTTATAATGCTTAACGCCAAATTTAGAATCTACTTTTCTGGATTGTGACTTTCTCATTTTAGAATCAACATGCTGAGATTCAAATTTAAATCCAACACCTAAACTGACAGATTTATACATGATTATGATTATGTATGCTCATATGATACCAACAACCTAATTAAGCATGAAGACTTAAGCAATGTACTATCACTGAACACAATATTTCATTTTACTGAAATTCAACACAATCCAAAAATAGTTCCAAAACAGTCCAAGCACTCTTAGTTATACATGTGATATGGAATTCAAATAAACATAATTGTCCTATGCTTTTGGACTAAACAAAACACGAAGAATCAGAGATCAATTTAGGCAACATTTATCATTTAAATCCTCATATCTGGTGTCACGACCCCAACCCGGTCGTGATGGAGCCCAACACACTACTAGGCAAGCCTGACCATTTATAACAATAACCCCATTAATTAAACTGACGAAGGTAAATATCATTTAAGTCAAAAGTCTAAAATACTGATAATAATGCGGAAAATCTAACAAAATACCAATACAGCCCAACTAGGACCCGGTGTCACGAACATGGGCCTCTAAATACAGAGTAACATCCTACTACAATGTATGTCTAAAAATTGAAAATTCAAAAATAAAAGATAGAGATAGAGGGGAGAATCATCGGCTGCGAACGCCATGCAGCTACCTCCAAATACTCCCGGAATAAGAACTTTGGATCACTGGATCGACTCAGCCTAAGACTGCTCTGGATCTGCACGCAAGGTGCACGGAGTAAAGTAAGTACTCCGACAAAGTGAGTAATAAACATAACTATAGTTTGAAAGTAATAAAATGCAGAAAATGCACAAAGCACTCTATAACTAGCAGTTCATATCCAAAATAGTGGAAATAATATACCACAAGTATTACAATTAAGAAATAATGGATGAAAGAATGCAATATATATAATGGTACACTCCAGTACCCGCTGCGGCGTGCAGCCCGCTCCACTTATTTAACATTGACGGCACTCACTGGGGGTGTGTACAAATTTCGGAGGGGCTCCTACATCCCAAGCGCAATATCAACCAGGTATTGGCATAAAAAAGGCTCTCGGCCTCAATATAAATATATATAATCACTGCGACGTGCAGCCCGATCCATATCAAGGAAACATCCTCACTACTGGGTCTCCGACCCATCTCTGTCAAATAAGTCCATAGACAATCGGGCGTGACATACTATAGGGATCTCAGCCCTCATATCCTTTTTCATTAAATGTTCATGTACAAAATATAGTTATTATATTGTTTTTAACATATGAAAACATGACTGAGTGTATATATGATGCACACAAGTGAGGAAAAACTAAGGATTCTACAGGTCGGCACAAGGCCCTAAACACGACAATAAGCCCAATTCACAATGATAAAGTATATGTCTCAATCACCAATATAGTAGATATCGACACTCGGGATGGACTAAGTCTCAATCCCCAACAGTAAATGACCCCGCACTCATCGTGGAATACGTGTCACGCCTCAATATAGCATTATGATATGAAAGTCTGGAGTTTCAAACCCTTAGAGCAGCATTTACATCTATTACTCTTCTAGCCGGCCGAAAACTAGCTCGCAATGCCCTTGCCTCTCGAATCCCCCTCCTCGCGCAACGAATCTGTCCAAAACCACAACGAATACATTATTATAGGCTAAGGGGATATAACCCAGTTGAAAAGACTCGAAAAATATCAAAAACCACAAAATTTGCAAAACCCGAGCCCCGAGACCACTTCTTGAAAGTCAAAAATTTTTACACCAAAATGTTTCATATCTCGCCACGAGTCTATACATGTAAAATTTATCAAATCGGAGTCCAAATGCTCCCTCAAATTCCAATTTCTCTTTCAAAATCCCAAGCCCTAGTTCTTCCCTTTTTACTCAAATTCCATGAATTTAGGTGCTAAAATAACAGTTAGATGATGTTTCTTGGCCATAGGACGTACCTCAATTGATTCCCAGTCGAAACCCTCTAAATTTCTCGTCAAAAGCTCCCAAGTTTTCATAACAATGGTGGAAAATAGACTTGCTTCGCGGAAAATAGACTTGCTTCGCGGATGAAATGTTATTAATACCCTTCTGCCCAGCTTTAAATCCTTCTTCGTGAATGCGATAGCCTCTCGCGTTCGCGAAGGTCAAAAATCCCACTGGACCATTTTACTCTATGCGAACGCGGATCCTATCCCACGAAAGCGGTGCTTAACATGGCCCAACTACGCAAACACATCTCCCTGACTGCGAACCCGATGATCAATCAGGCCCCTTTTACGCGAACACGAGACCTTGGTCGCGAACGCGATGCACAAGATCAAGGGACCCCAAACTTCCTCTACGCGAACGCATCCTTGACACGCGAACGCGAAGGCCAAAGACCCCTGGCCTACACGAACACATTACTCCTTCGCGAATGCGAAGGCTAAAATTGGTATGCACTGTTATTGCAAAATCTGCAATCCCTTAAGTCCAATTTTGGTCCGTTTGTCCACCAAAATCACCCTGAGGCCCCCAGGACCTCAATTAAAAGCACCAACTTGTCCTAAAACCTCATTCAAACTTTTTCCAACATTCAACATCCGGTTAACTATTCCAAAACTTGCATTCGATGAAAAACCTGACCTAAACACCTCCAAATTAACTAAAATTTTTCACACATATCCAAAATCACCCAACGGAGCTAGTGCAACCCTCGGAATTCTATTCCGACCCTTGAATAAAAATCTCGCATGCCAACCGAATTCTGCCAAAAATCCTAACTTCGCCAAAATAGGCTAACTTCTACACCGAGCCTCCAAATTCACTTTCGATTGCTCTCCTAAGCCTTAAATCATCCCTAAAAGCTAACCAAATTATTGGAAATCCATTCTGAGCCCTATAACTCACAGGTCAACATCCGGTTGACGATACCAAACCAAACTTCCCCTAAAGAGACTAATTGTCTCATTTTAACCAAACTCTTTCTGAATTACTTCAAATACACCAAACACAATCAATGAAACATGTAGAAGCATAAAACGGGGAAAACTGGAGGAAAATACATGAGACGACAGGTCGGGTCATCACATCTGGACTACATTGACCTTCACAATCCATACAAGACCAAAGGAGTACATGGAGATGAATAAATGATAGAAGTAGAGTCAGTGCAACAGATTTGCAACAAGTGGAACTCAGCAACAACAACGAAATTGATTTCAACCTAGAATAAATTTAGAACAACCTAGGAATAGGCCACAGAAGAACAAAAATGACCAGATAACCCAAAAACAACTTGATTAAATCCAAATCCAAGCTTGAAATTAAACCAGGAAGGAGCTGAAGCTTCAGAAACACAACACTCAAGGAATTTGCAAGTCATTCTTCACTCATCTATGTTAGAAGTTCAAATCAAAAGCCGGAATTCGAAATTACCCTAATGAAACAGTGTTTTTTGTAGGTTTATGTTGTTTTTCTTGTTGTTTTTGGTTTTTGAAGAACTAGATCTAGAGTTTTTTTATTTGAAATTCAAATCTTCAGCTTATGAAGAATTGTGGAATTTTGGGGGAATTTTTTAGTTCTAAAACTTGTGAATGAAGGCAAGTATGTTGACTTTTATACGCAGAACTAAGGGAAAGTTTTAAATTTTCAATTACACCCCTAGTCCTTTATTTATTGACTAGTTACTAAAGTAATAGCCACTAACTTCATAAAATTCTGTTTTGAACCCTATCTAGAATGTTCTAGAGATTTCTACTAGTTGCTTCCTTGTTTCTTTTATCAAAAATGCCTAAACTACCCCTTTTTTTTAGCTCAATCTACTAGTCTTACCTGAATTAACCCCATCCCCCTTAACCTATCTAAATACTATCAACTATAACCAAACAACCCACTTAACTAGGGTTAAACAAACAAGGCTAAAATCAAAGTTGAAAATCAAACAATTCCTTAACTGGACAAATTAAACTAATCATGAAATAAAACCTATCAACGAACTACGATTAACAACTAAATCAAATTGCAGTGATTAATTGACTAAAACAAGAATCAAACCTATGAAAACTTAAAATATTATCAATTAACCTGAAGAAATTAAACCAAACAACAAAAATTTATACTAAACCTAAAACACTGAACAAGAAATAATGCCTATACTAATGACAAAATTAAAGGCAAATTAATGTTAGCATTTAACAGAACTCAAATAACACTGAAACAATTCAAGAAGAACAAACTCCGATTACTTACCTCAAACAGATAACACAAAATCCAGATCAAATCATGAAGCAAAACAGTCAAGAAGAGAAGATAATTCAAAAAAAAAAAGAATAAGCAACTCACTAATTTTGGGTTCAACTGGCTAACCTTGAAATTTGATTTTTCAATTAATGTTGCATGTCTATTCTGTACGAAATAGACATATATATATTAATTAAAAATCAATCGGACCCTTGACACTCCTAAGACATGATGAAAACTCGAAACCTAGATCTGAAATTCATGGGGTTCTACTTAGATTTGAAAGGTTTTGGTTTGGGTTTTGGAATAAGGAGGTCAAAAAGATTGTAAGGTGTAATTTTAGTCGGATTTTAAAGAGGTGGGGTTTTCGGCCGGATTTACAAATGAAGATTCGAAGGATTTGGAGAAAACAGAACCCGAATTGGAAATGAGGAGGAGAAGGCATGGTATGGAATTGGTGGTGGAAGGAAGTGGCTCCGCCAGGGAATTGATAGAGAAAACTAGGGCGGCGGTTCTCTAGGGTCTGTGAGTTAGAGAGAATTATGAAGGAGATGATATATATATATATATATATATATATATATATATATATATATATATATATATATATATATCAAAGAACCTATGCAATTCTCGTCCGTTAGATCAAACAATCAAGGGTTGAGATTGGTTCTAGGCGAAACGACGCCGTTTTGATTATGGGGAGGGGGGAGGCCGGGTTGGGAAATGGGTTTGGGTCGCTCAAGGGTTGTTTTGGGCTATATAATTTATAATTTTTATTAAATGCCAAATTAAAAATACAAGCTCAAATGGACTTCTAAAATTATATTACTAAATTTTCAAATACCATAATTCCTAATTAAACGCAAACTAAGACAATTAAAAGAATAAATGCAAAAAGAACCATTTTTGTTATTTTCTTTATATTTTTTTGAAGTAAATTAACTATTAATTAATCCTAAAATGTGAAATTAAATTCTAAATGCAAATGCCAAGTATATATTTTTTATGTTTCTCATCAATTAAAACGCACAAACAAAAATGCAAACAGTTAACATAAAATGTCAGAAACATCCACAAAATTGTAAAATAATGAAAGAAATTATTTTGTTTGAATTTCTGGGAGTAATTCATTAGGGCGGAAATCACGTGCTTACAGTTGTCCTCTTTGCTCGGGAACACAAAGAGTTTCCGTGCAACCATAAGTGAGCGAATTCGAGTGATTTTTGCCTGTTTGAATACTCCGTGTGAAGCATTTTTGAAACATTTGACCGCACCCTGCTTATGAGGTTTCCTACATATCCTTGGCTAAAAAGGAATCATGTCTGGTAGCTGGGACTACCATAAAGCTGTGATTTCACTGCCGTTGTTGCTGCTGCTACTGCTTGCTGACCTCCCTTATTACACCATATCAAAATAAAAGAAGCTAGCCTAAGCTATGATCTACGAATTACAAAAATCCTATCTAGATTCTTCAAACTTGCTCTTGTATTTTCTGTTGGTTTGTTATCTTGCATCCTCTCGGTTAAATCCATTGTAGTTGCTTTGAATCGTAAACTAAGATATTTTTCCTTTTCTTCAAACTGCTGGACTTGAATGTATTCCTATGTTATACGGGCGGGCTTCCAACTTCAAAACTTAAATATACATGCCTATGTTATACGGGCGGGCTCCCGACTTCAACACTTGAAAATATATGCGTCTGCTATACGAGCAGGCCCCCGACTGCAAAACTTGAAAATATAGGCCTCTGTTCTACGGGCGAGTTTCCGACTTCAAAAATTGAAAATATATGCCTCTGTTATACGGGCGGTCTCCCGACTTTAAAACTCGAAAATATATGCCTCTGTTCTACGGGCGGGCCCCCGAATTCAAAACTTGAAAATGTATGCCTCTGTTATACGGGCGTGCTCCTTACTTAGAAACTTGAATATATGCCTCTGTTCTACGGGTGGGCTCCGAACTTTGAAACTTGAAAATATATGCCTCTGTTCTACGGGCGGGCTCCCGACTTCGAAACTAGAGGATATATGCCTCTGTTCTATGGGCGAGCTCCTGACTTTGAAACTTGAAATGTATGCATCCGTTCTATGGGAGGGCTCCCGACTTCAAAACTTAAAAATATATGCCTCTGTTCTACGGGCGGGCTCCCTACTTCAAAACTCGAAAATATATGCCTCTATTCTACGGGCAGGCTCCCGACTTCAGAACTTGAAAATATATGCCTCTAGTCTCCGGGAGGGCTCCTGATTGGTTAAACTTGAAATAAATGCCTCTATTCTTTAGGCGGGTTCCTTATTGCTAAAACTTGAAATAAATGCCTTTATTCTCCAGGCGAGCTCCTGATTGCTAAAACATGAAATAAATGTCTCTGTTCTCCAGGCGGGCTCCTGATTTCAACAAAATAGAAAAAACAAAAAAACTTTTCTACCCCAGTTTGAAAGCTCGGTGCATGGGTGAGTGTTAACTAAATCATTATACCAACTATTACTAAGAGTTTGAAAGCTAAGTCCTATTATCTAGGGAGGTCCTGACAACTCCTAATTGAATCTTATCTTTAAACATGCAAACTTTGAAACCAACTTACATTCCTCTATGCTATTCATGATTATCTTGTATTTTAATCATACCACACTTTACGGTCAAACCTGATTAATGCTTGTTTTTCCTTTATGGAGAGTTCCTCCGAACAACCAAAATTTTTTTGCCCCTGTTTCAATCAATGAAAGTTTTTCAGTTTAAAATGGTGGTTAGTTGGTGGCATTCTTGCTGAGGATGTCCCCGCGGCCATGTTTTGCTTTGACCTGCTTCCCCGAACTGGCCCTGAACCGCTTGACTTTCTGATTGACTTTCGAACCACATGACCTTCGACAACCCTAAATATTCTATACTCATGTTGGTGTTTCACACCTCTGACCCCTTTATTTACTTTTGCATTTCCCACGATATTACCAAATCATTCCACCGATGAAATTTTCGGTGATTCCCTATATTTCGCCTGACCTCATGTTGTTATTAACATGTTCCGACCACGCTGCCTTTGTTATTTTTGAAGCTGGTAGTGAGCTTTGAAATCCCTTTTCATTTGCTTTGAACAAAATTATACATTGAATATCTTAGACAGATCGACCCCGAAAGAGAATGAAATGCAATGATTTTATGAGTTAAGGATAAGAAGAATCCAAAACCGGATGACTGCTAAAAAGAGAAGGAAAAGAGACTTATCTAACCGGAACAGCTAGTACCAATGGTCATGACATGAATTTTATACTAATCGGCCCAATCTGTTCAATTAATCGTCTTTCACTTAACAAACCTCGTTGCCTCAGAATTTCCTTAACTTGATTACTTTACCCAAACCTTGACCTTATTCATCCTGCGGTGCATCAAAACAGTTTTCCAGCAACTGACCTCTCTCATTTGTTCGCTTTTAACTCACTTTTGCCCCAAGATACCTGTGAGGGTTTTCACCAATAAGACTCTCTCATTTCAATTTCTCTCAACTCACATCGCCTTACAGTGTCTGCGAAGGTGTTAACAAATAAGACTCTCTCATTTTTATTTCTCTCAGCTCCCATCGCCTTACAATGCCCGTGAGGGTTTTCATTAATAAGACTCTCTCATTTTTTATCCTTCTTACCTTAACCAGAGTGTTACACATGTCATGAATTACCTTTACCTGCTTGACTTGGCATTTCTTGAATACTGATCGGAAGGTCTTTCTTTGGACCGTAACGTGGGCTTTTGGAAGAGGTTAGAAATAAAAGGCTCAAAACAATTCAAAATGAGTTAAAACTACAACTTTCAGAATCATATTTCTCACAACAACCACAACTTCCGCCCCAGTTTCTTTCTCGGGGACTTTTTGATTTTTATTTTTGTGTGACTGAACCTCAAATGGAGGCTTTACGTACCCTTTCAGGATCAAGTCAAATGTAGTTCACGCCATAGGAATTACTTTTGTTGTTGTGATTTTTTCTTGTCTCTTTCTTTTTTTTTTCCAGTTCTTCTAGTCTTTTCTCTTTCTTTCATTTTCCATTTTCTTTTCTTTCTTTTTCTTTTTTTCTTCTTTTCCTTTTTTTTCATTTTTCTTCTTTCCTTCTTTTATTTTTCTTCCTTTTCCATTTTTATTTTTCTTTTCTTTTCTTTTTCTTCCTTCCTTTTTTCTTTTCACTTGATTATCCTCCGCACTTGCGTTTTTGAATTGTGCCATTGATTATGAAAGAGGGTTATGAAATAAAATAAACAAGGCTCAATGGGGTGACAATGTATAAAGTGTTTAGATAGCATAACAAAATGACTTCGTCATTTTAATCTTCAAAAAATGCCAAATACAAACAAGTACAATCAAATAAAGGAATCCTACATAGTATTTCTTAACTGCAACGGAATTGATAGCCATTTATACACATTTTTCTTCCACATCTATTAGATATAGTGCACCATTAGACAATACTCTGGTTGCAACAAATGACCCCTGCCAGTTTGGGCGAACTTTCCTTTTGCTTTAGCCCAATGAGGCAAAATACATCTCAGCACTAACTGTACCACTTCAAACCTCCTCGAACACACTTTGTTGTTGTACGCTCTTCCCATTCTTTGTTGGTACAATTGGCCATGGCACACTGACGCAAATCTTTTCTCATCTCAATTGTTCCACGCTGGTTTTGATCCATTCATCATCGTCAATGTTCCAATTCATTATTATACTTAATTTCTTGTATTATTATTTCAGAATTAGACCAGCTTTTCAGACTGGGCCGAGGGTTCCTCATGCATGTCATGTCATTGATATCAGCATAAAAAGAACTGTACAGAGAGGAAAACTGAAACAAAATTAGGAATGAAGAAAGACAATTGCATTTCATTGAAGATAACAGGGCCTTAACACATCCAATTGGACGGAACATGATATATAAATTACAAACCCTGGAATAATCCAGACAACAAAAGAAAATCAAAACCCACTACCAAGATTCCCCTCGAGTAAGAAGTGGAGTAGTTTCCCAATTGTTGATTTTTGCATGTGGTCCGACGAGCTGCACATTTGCCTTGCCTGACCCTTCCCCTACTTCAACCATGCTAACCTCGGCGAACAATATTTCTTTGGATTCACTTCCCTTATATGTTATCTCCATCTGTTCATAACTCCAAGGAATAGTTTTGTTGTTGGTCACTGGCAACTGAGTTGCTGGCTTTATGATAACAGGCTCGATGCGGGCTCCCTTCACAACCACCACGGGTTTGTTTTCTACCCCTTGTACCAGCACTCTGACCTGCTCTGGTTTTATTGCAACAGTGCTTGATGACCCTTTCTCGACTACCACAACTGGCTTACTATCCACCCCTTTCAACTGAGCCACTATTTTCCCACTGGTTGATTTTTCCTTCGAACTGGTTTTACTAGCATGGATAATCATTACTGTTTCCGAGGGTTTCTTGGGCTCCCCTCCTTTGTGTATCAATTCAATCATGTGAGTTTCATGGTGAGCTGACAATGGATTCTGGTTAATGTTTGGTGCCTCTGGGCCTGAACCTCGATCTGGTGAGTGTCAATGAGCTCTTACACAACGGTCTTCAGCTTCCAATATTTTTATGTATCATATCCACGGGTTACCCAACAGTATTCACAGCTTACTGAATGGTCCATATTTCAAGGAAGGGGATTTGGCATTTTAATTGGATTTAATAGGCCTAGATGCCTTAATTTGTGAAAAAGATTGGTATATGATTCTCCCAGTGGAGTGAAAGTCTTTTGATTTTGTAATTTTCATTGTTGAAGGCTTGATTTGGTCGGCAACCCACTCCGGGGGGGGGGGGGGGGTGGGGGTTCTGTAGGCTCTTGGGGGTGTATATGCATTTTGTGGAGTTGGTTATGAATTTTGGGGAGCCGGTGCATGCCATGGTGCATGAGCCGGAGGCTGAGTGTAAGATTGAGCATGGTGGACAGAAAAATGTGGATCTAGCGGTGGGCAATAGTGTTGTGGGATATGGAGTTTATGGGTAATTTGGGTGGTGGGGTCAGGGTTGGTTGTAGTAGGGTGAAAGGCCTCTAGATCTGGACCACGCTCCGGACTCAACAGTTGCAACTCTTCTTTCTTTTTTTCCTGAGCACGCCCCAGTGCTGTTGTGAATGGCCTGGGTGTTTGCTTTGATCACTGAATAGCTCATGATTTTATTGGTCTTTAGTCCTTCCTTGACCATTCCTCCCATCTTCATAACTTCATTAAAAGATTTGCCAATTACTGTTACTAGGTGACCAAAGTAAGTCGGCTCCAAAGCCTCCAAAAATTAATCAACCATCTCGCTTTCTTTCCTCGGGGGGTCGAACCTCGCGGCATGTTCTTTCCAACGGAACCCATACTCCCTGAAGCTCTCCTCGGGCTTCTTCTCAAGTTTTATCAGTGACAAGATCTGGAACAATTTCTAGATTGTACTGAAAATGGCAAACGAACGCTTGTGCCAAGTCATCCCAAGTATACCACCTACCACGGTCCTGTCGTGTATACTACTCCAAAGCACACCCATTCAGAATCTGGCTGAAATATGCCATCAGTAACTCATCTTTCCCACCTGCCCCTCTCATTTTGTTGCAGAATCCCCTCAGGTGGGCTACCGAGTCACCGTGCATGTCATACAGATCGAACATAGGCATTTTGAATCCAGCTGATAACTGAACATCCGGGATCATACGCAAATCCTTACAGGCCACATTGACTTGGCCACCCAGCCCTTTCATGTTCTGAAGGACTGCTCTAGGCTTTTTACTTTTCGAAACATCTCTTCTTGCTCGGGTTCTTAAGCAGATTTTCAGTTTCCACCGGAAGCTCAAAGCAAGGGGTGTAGGAATATGGCTCAGGAGCTTTAAAGGTAGGCTCAAGAGGATAGTACTAGCTATCGTGAGCCAGAAACAGTTGCTCACTGGAAGATCTTTGCAGTGTGGCAGGTGGGGGCACCAGAAAGACAAGGGTGATTGGTGAAGGAGGGTTTTGTTTGGGTGGTGGAGCTTGGGAAGGGTAGGAAGTGGTGCCATAGCTCTATTGGTAGAAAGGGAAAGCTGAAGATGAGTTCACAGTAGGAGGCTCCTTGGACTGAGCCAAAGGTGGATATAGGCTGGATTGGCGGGATAAACTAGAGCTGGCTGACCCTTAGCCCAAGCCTGATGCATTTCAGCCATTTGCTCCCTCAGATGATACATTTCCTCCCTCATTGCATTAACATCCATCACCTCTACCTCTTTGCCGGGTCCACAGTACTGGTATCGGATTCTTGGCCTATTATTTTCAGCTTGTCTTTTGATCCGGTGTTGTAGGAATGGGTTGCCAGAATGCCAATCAACTAACCACCTGACTGGACTCAACATCAACAATAACTTGGTTAATGGTTAGGGCATTAGAAGATTTGATAACCGCACGTTTGGGGAGTGAATGCACCTAAGCAGTTAACGAATTCTATTATGCATTTGCTCGACTGCTTGCGTCATCCCGACTTTCCTTATTTCTAATTGCAACTTTTTTTGGTTTTTGTTTCTTTTCTTATTTTCTTTTCCTCACCTTTGCCTTTGTTTCTTTCGCTTGGTTTCTAATTTTCTTTTTGGTTTTTATTCCTCTCTCTTTTGTTTTTCTTTATCTCTTGTTTTACCTCTTTCATTTCATTCTTTTTCTTGTTTTTCCTCTCTTTTCTTTTCTTATTTATCTCCTATTTTTCCTCTATTTTCTTTCCTCTTTTTCATTTGGTTACGGTCGAATCCTATGGAGATTGCCTACGTATCATGACCCTGTATGAATTAGACCGGGCGTAGTTCGTGCAAATAAATGTAAAATAGAAACAAAATGTTTTGGGATGTTCAATTTTATTGATAGTAAATACTTCGATTACAAAGACTCAAGATTAACACAACTAACAGACTCTGATGATAAAAGAACTACAGAATTCCACCGTCAGCTATTCTTTTTCAAATGAAAATGCAGACTCAATTAACTAACAGACTCCTTGTGAAAAGAAAATGCAGACCTAATCAACTAACAGACTCTAGTAGAAAAGGAAATACAGACTCAAATGACACTCATGAATACATTAAAGCTCCTGGTGCCTGCGGGACATCGTTCGGTCTCGCCGCATGCCTATATGCAAGTTCCCTCTGAAGCCTGTCCAAGTCACTCATTATCTGTTTCACAAATATCATCACCAATGCAAAGAAGGTGGTGCGAGTCATGTTCTCGCACATTTGACCCTTCCGAGTAATGTAGTGAGAAACGATTAAGATTCTTTCTCTGATCCTGCTTTTCTATTGAAGCAACCTCCCTATCTATTGGTCCCAAGCCTTCAAAGTCTGCTCAAATGCCTGGTTTTGTTCCTAGAGTAATTGCAAGTCCATTTCTAATCGTACCAATGCCGTGTAGCAATGCTCTCTTTCAATCTTGAACTCTTTCACCTGTTTGGTCATTTTGTTTTCTGTGGTGTGACCCTTTTCTTTAACCCCGTGACGTCGTTATCATACTCCTATTTCAATTCTTAACCAGGCGGGTCTATTATTCTACGTTTTTAGCCAACTGTTTGCGAAATACCCGCTAATTCCTTTTTTGCTTTGTTGAGGTCAAACTATAGTCATTCATTTTTTAGCTTAGATTTTCTATAAGTTTTGTATCCTTAGCACTCCTAACAAGGTTTTCGGCTGTTATCTTCAGCTTTGGAATTTGGGCTCATAAGGCTTCATTCTCTTTGCCCAATTTCTTCTTCTCACCCTCATCAGCTGCGGCTTGCACACTATTTTCAAACTGAAGGTCTCGAGCCTGTCTTTCCAAATATCTGATCTTGGCCATGTATTCATTTTCTTTAGCTAACCAGGCCCACTGCTCTTGGGATGATTCGGCAAAATCCTGGAGGTGAGGTCTTTTGGCTGGCCTCCAAAATGAAACTTCCCTTCGATACCAAGCATGATACCCAGGCGAAACTTCTCCTCTAGATCGATCCCGCACAAAGGTGTTTGTTGCCAAATATTGACATACATTCCAGATCTGACGGGCCTTTGCTTCAGGAAACTGGCCGTCAGGACCAATCTCAGCCACTTGGACACTAAGATCACCGTCATTTAGCACTACTTGACATCTATCGGATTGCCTTAAAAATAGAAACCAATATGGAGCATAAGGATGAATGCTCTTAAGATCCATCAAGAGGAAGTGCAGCCCTGCTGGTGGCATATATATGATTTTGTCGACAGGAAACCATCCAAACGTCCACTCTATTTGACTGGCAGTGAGGGAACGAAAGCATGATGTCCATTTTGTGACTCCTTCAGGCAAATTGACCCCCTTAATCCTCGTATAAAACTCTTATATACAGGTTTTATCTGTAGACCTATAACTCAGGAACTGAGGACGATGGCACGGGTATTCAGTCATCCACATTTGCAAAAATAGATTGCACCCCTCAAAGAAGTCTCCTCAGGCTTTGCAAAATGTAAGGGCGCAGAAGATATCGGCTACTATCATGGGCGCAAGAGTGCTTTTGGCTTGAGTCATTAAAGTACTGACCACCCCGGCTATTTTTATGTCAATGTTTCCATCTTTCCTCGGGAATACCAGAAGCCCCAAAAAGACCACCATAAAAGCAAAACGTCTATTTTCCTCCCATTTTAGCCAGTTTCTTTTGCTACATATCTTGCTTTGCGGGTTATTGAGCCCGTCTATGTGGCCATATCTGTTTTATATAAAGTGTGGAGTACAAAAGCCATTTTCCAAATCCGCATTGTGGACCGTCCTGATTATCTTCAGTTAGTCTAAGAATCTATGTATAGCTACGGTTCTTGGGGCAACCAAGTACCTGTGTCGTAATGGAAGCTCAGCATTTCCGATGTACCCAGCTATTTCTTCTAAGGTCGGGGTGATTTCAAAGTCTGAAAAGTGGAACACATTGTGTGCCGAGTCCCAGCATGTGACCAATGCACTTATGATGTCTCCCCGAGGCACAATTTCCAACAAACCAATAAGACCTTTCAAATACTTTTTGACCTTGTCTTGCCCTTCTCCACCTAGATCATTCCACTACAGACGTAACTCTAGAGGGATTTTATTCATGATTGAGAAAGGTTCATTTTGAATCGTGCTCATCCTGCACATTTATTAAGGTGATTTATTCACTTATTTTGACCTAAAGGGAAAAATGATACTATTTTTGTTCAAATTCTTAATTCAAAACAAACAGCCGGTTTTGCAGATACGACCTTTTAGCACTTCGGAAAGAATATTTTAAGGTTGTGCTCGCTAATCGTTGAAAATGACCCAAAGCGGTTTTCGGCGCCCTTTTTGGGACATTCGGCTTATTTCAGACAAGAATGGCCTCTCCTGACTTATTTTTGACAAAAATTAAATCTTTGACATTTTTGGCTATTTTTGTAAAGGTGACGTTGGACCCGATAAGGGTTGCCTACGTATCTCACGCCCGGTGAGAATCAAACCTGCGTAGTTCGGGTAAATAAAACTAACTATTTTCTAAAACAAGTCTCTTTTTCGTTGACAAATACACTATTTCGGAAAACAAGACTCTTTTTTTATATTTTCTTTTTCAACAAACTATTTGGACATAAAACTCTTTTGTTTTTCTTTTCATTGGCAAATAAACAAACTATTTAAAAATAAAAATATTTTTTATTTTCTTTTTCATTGGCAAATAAAACAAACTAAAAAATACTTTTTTTTTCTTTTTTCATTGGCAACAAACACTTTTCTTTTGCTTTCATTTTTCTCAAAAATTCGGTAAAGTTTCGGCACTACTTGGACATTGATTTTTCTAACATAAGTAATTGTCTCTCTACACTGCTATTTTTCTCTTTTTTAACTTTTCCCAAATTTTCAAAAGCCGGTCACATGCGAGTCCAAGACAAATAAGTATACACGCAACACGTAAAATGCATAAGGATGGTCTTTTTATTTCAGGTTACCTGTCCTAGACGGATCCAACCCCGGTATTGAGTCCCCTACACCAAATGCACGTGATGCAAATAAGTGTTTCTACTAGGGATCCGGCATGAAGTCAAGTTATTCTAAGTTCAAAACCTGGGTATGTGTTCTAGACTATGTACTCGAGCGGACAACTCAAGTCGAGGAGGGGGCTACATACCGGGAACCAAAAGGCCATCCGGCTTAATAACTTATCCTGCCTCTCACTTATTTTAGGGTATGGCACTAACATAATAGGGAGTCTCTACCAGTAAGCACATACCCGGAGGTGAGAAGAGAAGGGTTTTGCCGCAGTTTATATACAGTTCAGATAATATAAAAGTAGTAAAGCATTTAGCACATTTAGCATGAAACATGTAGGAAAATCAGATAAAGCAAAACATAACAATTCTTCTAAGCTCGAATTCTTAAACCCCGAACGGAAGTTCTGGGTATGCCTCCCCAACAGAGTGTCCAGAGCTGTCACACCTCCTTTTCACCTACACCCACAAGGGCATAAAGGAGTTTTTCCAAATAAAGGACAATCGAAACGGGATTTGTTTATTAAGATTCAGAGTCGCCACCTGGGAGCTTAATGATGTCCCAAGTCACTGGTTGAATCTCGAATCGAGGAAATTATTGACTCTGTATAACAGTCCGCGAATAATGGTGCACTGTGGCCCGGGCTTGAACCAGACCGGACCGGGCCCGCGGTCCTAGCGGGCCTAATGGGCCTGGTGGGCCGGTACTGGTGGTCCTAGGCCTGGTGTTAGCATTAGGCCCATGTCGGGCCAGTCCGCCTTCATTAGCCTGTGAGCCCGGGACCGTTAGGCCCCGGGACCGTCAGCCGGGCCTACGCTGGTCCTGGCGGGCCTAAACGGCCCCAACGACTATTTTTTTAAAATTTGTTTTTTGTTTTAAAAATTAGCAACGGCCATATTTAAAATATAGCCGTTTGGGATGAAAATATGGCCGTTTGGAAGTTTACAAAATGACCATTTGGCCCCCAAACTTTAATTTAACGCCAAACTTTATATAATTACACTTTTCCCATTTCTCAACTATAAATACCCCCTCATTCTTTCATATTTATTCACCAATTCATCAATATATCTCAATCTCTCTCAATCTTTCTACTACAATTGATTAATTTATTGTTGAAAATTCGTAAAAGATTGTGAAGTTGTTGAATTGAAGTTTTCAAGTATTCAACGATTTTCAATTTTCAAGAAGTTGTTCGGCAATTCGGTAAACTCGTTCCAACTCTTACGTTTTAATAATATATTTTTGTGTGGTTTAGTTTGCATAATTATAATTAATATGGAATTTTCTTTGAAAAGAATATTTGGTAAAGGAAAAGGTAAAACCGGTGAAAGTAGTGGCCATAATACTACCTTTCCCCCGGCTCCCTGACCTACAAAAGATAAACAAGTAGAAAGTAGTCGCCAACCTAGATGTCCTCCTCCTCCTCCCGTAATTCTTGATAGTGATCACCCTTGTTTTCAATTCATCGATAGTGAATTTCTACATGATGTTGCAGTAGGTGATAGATTAGATGATGAAATTATGAATGCTCTTTATTCTAATGAACCTATCTTAGAGGAAAATAAGGATGATGATAATGAAACCCAAGCACCAGATTTAGATGATACACCTACTAGTCCTGTTCATAACTCAAGTAATGCACCGGTCGAACCACCTGTAGAAACTCCAACTTTTAATAGACAACCTTCTAATCGTCAAGAAACATCATTAATTTGGAATTTTTTTACTCAAGTAAGAGAACTAAATAAGGCTAAGTGTAAAACTTGTGGGAAATTACTGGTTCATAAATTTACTGGAGACCGTAGCGGCACGGGTAGTTTGACTAGGCACATAAAAACACACCCTAGAGATAAGGCTAGATTTTTGCAAATGCAAGCGCAGCAAGAGGGGACAAGTGTAGATTCTGCGGTTAACCCTGGTACATGTTCAAATCTAGTTCAACCACGAATTAACACTGTCACCGGAGGTATTTTATATTACGATCCAAATAGAGATCGTGAAGAATTAGCATTGTTATTGTTATATGCTTACCTTAGACTTTTGCTTCTAATCCTAATTGGGTTCATTATATTAGAAGAGTTTTTAATCCTAGTTATAAAGGTTGGCCTCGCGCAACAGTTAAGGCCAATATTTATAAATTCAAACATGAATATGAATAATATTTGCGCTATTTATTTACTCATATACCTAATCGGATTTCATTTACTACTTATATTGGTAGAAGTGGTAATGATTGTGATTATCTAACCGTTACAAGTCATTGGATAGATGAGGACTGGACAATGCAAAAACGTATAATTGCGTATAGAATAATTAATTCACGTCACACATGTAAGTTTATCGCTAACACTGTTTCAGATATTTGTAGATATTTTTGCTTTAGCGATAAAATAATGGTGATTTCTATGGATAATGCTTCTAGTAATACTAGTGCTATAAGTATGCTTACAAAAACTCTAAATCCTGCATTTACTAATATTTTCCATGTTATATACATTTGTCATATTTATCATTTAATTGTCGGTGATGGTATGCGAATTTTAAACATAGAAATTGAAAAGGTTCGAATGGCTCTTAATTGGCTTTTTTATTCAAACCGTAGAACTAGACTTAGAGAGTATTTTAGAAAATGTGACGAATATGGCCTTAGAGAAAGAAAGGTTCCTAAACCTTGCCCGACTAGATGGAATTGTATGTACGAAAGTTTAGTAGTTGCATAAGAATATAGAAACCCAATTAATGCAACGTTTAATTCTGGGTAGGTGGCGAGGATGATGATGAAATGCTTACTACCCAAGATTGGACGAATGTTAAAATTCTTTTAGATTTTTCAAAATATTTTCAAGTTGCTACAAATGCATTTTCTGGAAAATATTATCCTACTATTTCAAACTGTTTAGTTTATATTGCCGCACTAGCTGATTTGTTTGTTGAATTTGGCGAGGGTGGGGAAATTTATGAACTTGCCATAAATGAAATGAAACAAAAAATTTAAAAATATATTTTTCCTACCCCTCCTATTTTTGGTGTTGCTGCAATGTTAAATCCTACAATGAAATTGGGAGGTCCTCATTTTTGGTATTCAAATATTTATAAGGCTTTAGATCTTTCAAACGAGGAAGTTGATACACTTGCAGATGCAAAAGCATCAATTAAAATTAATGCTTAAACAGTTTATAATGCTTATCAACTTGCCTTAGAGCATGCTAGGCCAAATATTTCAACCCCTACTTCGTCTAGCTCACAATCGTCTAAAAGAGCTGTGGGCTTAACAACTCTTAAAACTTGGACGGAGTTCCAGGGTTTTCAAGGTGATAATTATGATGAAACTTCACATCTAAATGAGCTTCAAATTTACTTGTCTCAGGGACTTGAAAAGGAGAAACCAGACGGCTATTTTGATCTTTTGAAATGGCGGAAGTCAAGGGAAAAACATTTTCCGGTTCTTGCAAGGATGGCTCGGGATATTTTATCAATTCAAGCTTCAACTGTTGCATAGGAGGGCGCATTCAGTCAAGCAAGACTGCAAATAGATGATCATAGAGCGTCGATGAGTGATAGCTTGGAAAATCGGTACTTTTTGGAGATCCGCGCGGAAAGAAGAAACTTTGGAATTGCAGAATCACAACCGACGATAGATAAAGCTTATGAAGAAATGATAGTGGAACTTGCGGAGGATTCAGCTTCGCCCGGAAGTGGTGATGAACAAGCTTCCTTTCCACCACCACCAACACAACCTCCTCACAACCTTGACGGATTTATGAGATTTGTTAGAGATACAATGTAGATTATGATGTAACATGTACTTTGGCACATCTTCTTTTAGTTTTTTTTTTTCTTTTAATGGTGGTATTAGTACTTTGTTGTGCTCATTCCATCGGGAGAAGGAAGACTAAGAAAGATATGCCATTTTGGGTAATAAAAATTATAAGACATACCCTTGAATATCTTTTTTCTCAATATTTCTTTGTCTTTACTTCAAATTATTTATAAGCTACAATATATATATATATATATATAAAACATACAATATATACTACAAGGAAATATATATGAGAATATATAAATAACATACAACCTAAACTACAAGAAAATATATAAGTAATAACATATATCCATAAGATACGATATATATAAGAGAATATATATACATAACATACAATATACTACAAGAAAATATATAAGGGAATATATATATATATATATATATATATATATATATATATATATATATATATACATAACATACAATATATACTAATTACTACAATACAATATACAATGAAATATATATTATATATACTATACTAATAACTACTACACAAGATATTGCCTTAAAAAAATTACAAAAAAGCCCGCCAGGCCCACCAAGCCTGGCTCGCTAAGCCGAGGACCACATGGGCTTAGGCCCGTCACGGGCCGGTCTCACCCATTGAGCCCACAAAGACCGGGACCGCCAGGCCCGGGACCTCCAGAGCCCAGGCCCACGAAGCCCGGGACCGCGAAGCCCGGCCGGTGAAGCCCGTTTAGGCCCGAGCCCGGGACAAAATACACCACTATCCGCGAACCAGAAATCCTAGTAAGGGATTCTGTTAACCCGAGAGAAGGAGGCATTCCCGGGTTCCGTGATTCTAGCACGGTCGCTCAACTGTCATATTTGGATTATTTATCTGATTTTACAACATGTTTTAATCTATGTGTTTTTAACTTCGAACCGTTTTTATTATTTTTTTAAAAAAGTATTGCAACGTAGTGGAAATACGTGTCGAACCACGTCACATAAATGCACCCGTGGTTTTTGACACATTTTAACTTCGTTGGGATTTGAATTTGAGTCACATAAATATGTACCCGAGATTAGGAAGGTAATATTATTCAATGCCTGGCCTAATGCAACTACTGTGTTATTAACTTTGCGAGAGGCCATGAAATTTACTAATTGGCACGTCCCAAGGTCTATATACTTTTATAGAAAACAATTAAGAGGGCCATGCTATTTTATAGGAATTGGCACGACGCACCTCAGTTTTATTTAAAGGTATCCTAAAGCGAACTATTGTTTTCTATTAAATTTGTCTCTATAAGGGCCTGACCAATTAATTAACATTATCAGTAAAGGGCCTTGATGAACATTAATATGAACTCCACAACATCATACTGATTGCACAATTTGGGCCTGTTAATGAGGGAACCAGGCCCAAGAGGTATTATACGTGAATTTCAGCTATGAAGTTGGCCAAAAACTATCTAGGCATGGCTTTTGAGCCCAGAATCAAAACTTAAATTGAAACCGGATCTAATACACGATCAGGGAATAGAAACCGAATTTCAACAAATCAACACTCTACAGCCATTTCGAATCAATTAGTCAAGACTGTATTATGCTAGTTTGACGCTCAAAACTGTCTAAGAGGACAAATACACAATTCGAAGTTTTAAAGGCAAAACTTAAAATGCTTAACGCCAAATTCAGGATCTTACTTTTCTGGATTTTGATTTTCTCATTTATGAATCAACATGATGAGATTCAAATTTAAATCCAATATCTAAACTAACAGATTTATACACGATTATGATCATGTATGCTCATATGATGCCTACTACCTAATTAAGTATGAGACTTAAGCAATCTACTATCATTAATCCCAATATTTCATTTTATTGAAATTCAACACAGTCCAAAAACAGTCCCAATGCAGTCCAGGCAGTCTTAATTATACATGTGATATGGAATTCGAATTAACATAATTGTCCTATGCTTTTGAACAAAACGAAACACAAAGAATCATAGATCAATTTAGGCAGCATTTATCATTTAAATCCTCACACCTGGCCTACATTGACCTTCACAATCCATACAAGACCAAATGAGTACATGGAGATGAATAAATGACAGAAGTAGAGTCAATACAGCAGATTTACAACAATTGGAACTCAGCAACAACAATGAAATAGATTTCAACCTAGAATAAATTCAGAACAACCTAGGAATAGGCCACAGAAGAACAAAAACCACCACATAACCCAAAAAAAAACTTGATTGAATCCAAATCCAAGCTCGAAATTAAACCAGGAAGGAGCTGAAGCTTCAGAAACCCAACACTCAAGGAATTTTCAAGTCATTCTTTACTTATCTATGTTGGAAGTTCAAATCAAAAGTCGAAATTTGAAATTACCCTTATGAAATGCAATGAAACAGTATTTTTTGTTGGTTTTTTGTTGTTTTTCTTTTTGTTTTTGGTTTTTGAAGAACTAGATCTAGAGTTTTTTGATTTTAAATTCAAATCTTCAGCTTATGAAGACTTGTGGAATTTTGGGGGGATTTTTTAGATCTGAAACTTGTGAATGAAGGCAACTATGTTGCCTTTTATAGGCAGAACTACGGGGAAATTTCAAATTTTCAATTACACCCCTAGTCCCTTTTTTAGTTTTTCAGTTTTACTTATTTTATCCTTTATTTCCTGACTTGTTACTCAAGTAATAGCCACTAACCTTCTAAAATTCTGTTTTGAACCCTATCCAGAATGTTCCAGAGATTTCTACTAGTTGCTACCAAGATTTGTTTTATGTAAAATGCCTAAACTACCCCTTTTCTTAACTGAATCTACTAGTCTTACCTCAATTAACCCCATCCCATTTTAACCTATCTAAATACTATCAGCTATAACCAAGCGGCCCACTTACTAAGGTTAAACAAACAAGGCTAAAATTTAACGTTCAAAATCAAACAATCCCCTAACTGGACAAATTAAACTAATCATGAAATAAAACCTATAAACGGACTACTACTAACAATTAAACCAAATTGCAGTGATTAACTGACTAAAACAAGAATCAAACCTATGAAAACTTAAAATATTATCAATTAACATGAAGAAATTAAACAAAACAACAAAAATTTAAACTAAATCTAAAACACTGAATAAGAAATAATGCCTATACAAGTGACAAAATTGAAGGCAAATTCATGCTAGTATTTAATAGAACTCAAATCAAACTGAAACAATAAAAGAAGAACAAACTCCGATTACTGACCACAAACGGATAACACAAAGTCCAAATCAAATCATGAAGCAAAACAGTCAAGAAGAGAAGATAATTCCGAAAAAAAAGAATAAGCAACTCACTGATTTTGGGTCTTCAACTGGCTAACCTTGAAATTTTATTTTTTAATCAATGTTGAATGTCTACTATGTCCGAAATAGACATCTAATGTTAATTCAAAATCAATTGGACCCTTGAAACTCCTAAGAAGAGCTGAAAACTCGAACCCCAGATCCGAAATTCGTGGGGTTCTACTTAGATTTGAAAGGTTTTTGTTTGGGTTTTTGAATAAGGAGGTCAAGGAGATTGTAGGATGTAATTTTGGTCGGATTTGGAAGAGGTAGGATTTTTGTCCGGATTTTCAAATGAAGATTCGAAGGATTTGGTTGTGATCTGGAGAAAACAAAACCCGGATTGGTGATGAGGAGGAGGAGGAGAAGGCATGGTGTGGATTTGGTATGGAAGGAGGTGGCACCGCCATGGAATTGACAGATAAAACTAGGGCGGCTGTTCTCTAGGGTTTGAGAGTTAGAGAGAATTGTGAAGGAGACAAGATAAGGGGGGGGGGGGGTGTTTGAGTTTCGAACTTATATACATATATATATATATATATATATATATATATATATATATATATATATATATATATATATATATATATATATATATATATATATATATATATATATATATATATATATATATATATATATATATAAACGCTCAAGGGTCCTTTTGAGCTTTACTTGGGCAAGATTTGGACTTGGGTTGATACATTTGGCCCAAAATTTGGGCATTTTACTAAGACCATATTGTTTCTTTTAATTTTTCAATTATTTTCTTTTCTTTTCCTCTTTTTGTTTTTCATTTATATTATTTCGGATTTTTATAAAATGCCAAATTAAAAATAAAAATTCAAATTGACTTTTAAAATTATATTACTCAATTTCCAAATACCATAATTGCTAATTAAATGCAAACTAAGACAATTAAAAGTATAAATGCAAAAAGAACCATTTTTGTTATTCTTTTTTTAAAAAAAAGTGATATAACGACAAATTAATCCTAAAATGTGATATTAAATCCTAAATGCAAATGCCAAGTATATATATATTTTTATATTTTTTTATATTTCTCATTAATTAAAATGCACAAACAAAAATGCAAACAATTAACATAAAATGTCACAAAAATCCACAAAATTGTAAAATAATGAAAGAAATCATTTTATTTGAATTTCTGGGAGTAATTCATATAGGCCAAAAGTCACGTTCTCACAAAGTCAACTAAAAATGTTTCTCTAAGCTAACACAGGCTAAACTTGCAATTAGAGTAAAACAAATAAGCAAGAAACTCAATTCAAATATTTCAAGTAGAAATAGATTTCCAACAAATTGCTCAAGTACGCGCTCGTCGCCTCACGTATGAGGCCTTCAAACATCAAATATCATGTCCTAAGGGGAAAGCCCCCCCCCCCCCCCCACAAAGTTAGACAAGCCACTTACCTCGAACCAACTTAAAAATACACTAGAAACTACGCCTTCGCCATGAGTATCTTGTTCGATAATACGCTTAACGCTAGAGGGGGGGGGGTGAATAGCGTTATAATAAAAATTAGCGTAAACTTGCGGAATTTAAAGATTGCAGGAAATAAATAAGTGCGATAAGTAAATAAATTAGAACAAACGCACCGATGTATCCTGGTTCACCACAACCCGTGGCTAGTCCAGTCCCCGAGAGACTCTCTCGAGATTTCCACTAACTTGTTAAGCTTACGGGTGCTCAACAAACCGTTACAACTTGAGGACACAAGCCTCAACAACCTTTGCTCGGAGATACAACACTCCAAGACTTCAACCAAGGAAACACAAGTTCCTTCTTACAACACAAGGGACTAATACTTCCCTTCAAGTGTACAAAAACACTTAGCACTCAAACAAGACACTCCTTTAAGAGTAGATATGAGTAAAAAGAATACGCTCAAGATCGCAACAACTTTCGACAAGAATTTGGCTCTCAAAAGCTTGTGTAATGAATATAAAATGATAAGCAATAAAGTATGCAAGCTTTAGCAATTGTATGATCAGTTGTTGTGTGTTGTTGTTCTTAAATGACTGATTTGAAGCTGTATTTATAGTTGCAAAACCTTGTATTACCGTTGCCTAATTGCCAATTAAGAATTGCTGATTTTACTCTGTGAAAATCGATTGTCAAATTACCACAATCGATTGTTTGCCAGTTCTTCCAAAAATCATTTCCAGATTTTACTTAAAACAATCGATTGTCAGAAATCTACAATCAATTACTCAGCAACGTTCAAAAAATCCTTTCCAGATTTTAATTAAAACAATCGATTATAGGAAATCAATAATCGATTACTCAGCAACGTTCAAAAAATCCTTTCCAGATTTTAATTAAAACAATCGATTATAGGAAATCAATAATCGATTACCTGACGGTATTTGAAAACATTTTGGCAACGGTCAGTTATACAATCGATTATATTAAGTTAACAATCGATTATATATCAGTCTTGAAAAATCAATTTAGACACTGCCTCTTGACAATCGATTGTCATAAGTTTACAATCGATTATTTTATAACTTTGAAAAAGTTTGGAAGACACTGCCTCAACACAATCGATTGTCATAAGTTCACAATCGATTATTTTGTGACTTTGAAAAATCTGATGGACACTGTCTCTTCACAATCGATTGTCATTAGCTTCACAATCGATTATTTTGAGCTTTGAAAAACTTTGATGGACACTGTCTCTTCACAATCGATTGTCATTAGCTTCACAATCGATTATTTTGAGTTTTGAAAAACTTTGATGGACACTGCCTCATCACAATCGATTGTCATAAGGTTCACAATCGATTGTCATGCAGATTTGAAAAATCTGATGCTCACTGCCTTAACACAATCGATTGTCATAAGTTCACAATCGATTGTCAAGCAGCTGACTTAAACATAATCGATTATCATAAGTACATAATCGATTATCTTAGTCCAGATTTTAGAGGCATGTTTAAAAATCATTTTGACTAAAGTAAATATGCATGATTTGTTAAAAATATTTTTACGAGAGAAGCCAGGTCTTGAGTTTAAGTTGTCGGATCAAGATCACAATTAAATACCGACTCATATAAAACTTAATCTCGATCTTTGTCTTGTGCTTGAATCTCGTTATATACCAATTTTGCGCTTGTGCTTGGACCTCGTCATGTGTCAATTTGTGCATAGTTTGTCATTCATCAAAACCTACAAATATGAACACACGTTTAGTATAATGCCTTGAGAACGTGTTTCCAACATATCTGACTCAAAATGACTCAAATCTATTCAATTCAACTACAATTGTAAATAACATCTCAAGCAACTAATTCTACTATTTAATTCGAAGCTAAGGCGCAAATTTTGATAAAATGACCAAAACGCCCCTTGGACAACATCTCGGAATCAGATAATTTTTGCATTTTCAGAATCCTCATACTCTAACGAGTCTAACCATATAAAAATCTCTCAAATCGGAGGTGAAACACCCACTCAAAACTCAATAATTTGGTCTATGAAATTTTATCCATTTTTCGTTCAAAACTTCAAAATTAAGGAGAAATTCATGATTAGATTAGTGGGTTTTATGCATAAGAGAGTAGAGAATCGTTACCCGATCGTTGCCTATGAAAAACCCTTGGAATCTCTCTAAAATCCGAGCTCTCAAGCTTGAGTTTTGGTAAAATGGCTATCCCTCGGATTTTGAAATGTTTATAACTGCCCAGGCCTTTTATGCTTCGCGAACGCGGAAGTACGCTCGCTTTCGCGAAGAAGAAAAGGTGAAGGCTGTAAAATTTCCCTTTGCAAACATATGGAAAGTTATGCGAATGCGAAGGCCTGGACTGTAAATGCTACGCAAACGTGACTAGAGGTACGCGAATGCGATGAAAAAAATGGGCTCAGCCCCCAGAGCCAAATGGAACTACGCGAACGCGATGGCTTGCTGCGAACAGGAAGGAGAAAAATGCCAAGCTTCGTGAATGCGGGAGGACTGGTCGCGAATGCGAAGGGATAACTGGTCCTCCTCGAAGATTACACTACACAAACTCATGGAGAAGAACGCGAACGCGAAGAAGGAATTTGGCCTGCAATTGCTGAAGGATTTTATGCAATTTCTTCTCACATCTCCAAAATGCTTCGTTGAGCATCGAAAATACAGCCCGGGCCCCCGGAACCTCAACCAACCCACATATATATCCCATAACATCATTCAAACTACCAATCTTTAAACCACCAAAAACAACGTCGAAAAATTGAATTAATCAAGGATTTGAGCCTAAGAACATCAAATTTCATCAAAATACGCTTTCGACTAAAAAATTAACCAAAACATGTCCGAATAACATAAAATTTTGCACACACATCCAAAATGATATGACGGAGCTACTGAAACTTCCGGAATTACATCCCAACTCTCGGATCAAAAACTAACTATCGGACCGGAAACTTAAAAAATTCAAACTTCGGCATTTCAAGCCTAAGTTTGCTACGGACTTCCAAAATGCATTTCGAACATGCTCCCAACCCCGAGATCATCTAACGGAACCATCAGATTTCCATTTCGAGGCCATCTTCACATATTCTGACTATGGTCAACTTTCCAATACTTATTCTCATTTAGGGACTAAGTGTCCCAAAACTCTCCGAAACCAACACCGAATATCCCGGTAAACCAAAATAGCAGAAATGAATTCAGGGGAAGCAGTTAATAGGGGATCAGGGCGTAAATTCTAAAAACAACCGGCCAAGTCGTTACAAAAAATAATAGTGATTATTTTCTTGCTATTTCCATTACACAAATGCACATTATCTTTTATACTTTTTCTTGTCCAAGATCCTTTGATTTCGGGTAAAAATGTCCGGCTCGATAAACGGACTCGAAAATGATAACCTCGATAATTACGTGGAAAATGGCGTGGCTATCCCGATTGCTGGAGCACTACTACAAAATCCCGATAACAGACCCGGACCAATTCTAGTTGATGCAGACTCATAGGAAGCACAACAAGTCAATGAAACTTCTCACTCCGATTGGAGCGTATGACACAACGACAGATAGGAAGCTCAAAAAATCCAGGCCCGGGAAGAATAGGAAGCTAGTCTTCATGTTATCTTTGAAATGTTGCAGGCACAACAACTTGCCATTTCTTAGTTGCAAAGTCAGCCGAGACCCCAGCGTAGCAGCACCAGAGACAGTCCCCCCCGCCGAGTAAGTACCTAAAAGATGAAGCAAGACCGGGTCAGTGGCTAACCGCGCCATAGTGAAGATGCTCAAGGACCTCATCAAAAGGAACGAATAAGGTGAGAAAATGATTGCAGCCAACGATAAAAGAGTCGAGACCTACAACTCTAGTGTGAATTAGATCTCGGGAGCATCCCCGGTCCTAAAAGGTTTAGATTCAAAGAAGTTCATACAGAGGCCATTCCCCGAGGAAGCGGCCCCAAAGCCCATTCCTAAAAAGTTCAGAATGCCGGAACTCCCTAAGTACAACGGTACTGCCGACCCCAACGAACACGTTACTGCCTATACCTGCACAGTAAAAGGTAACGATATAAAGAATGATGAAATCGAGTCTGTATTGTTGAAGAAATTTGGAGAAATGCTTTCGAAAGGGGCCATGATCTGGTATCACAACTTGGCTCCCAACTCTATATATTCATTCGCCATGCTAGCAGGCTCCTTCATAAAAGTGCATGCTGGAACCATCAAGGTAACAACAAGTAAATCTGACATTTTCAAAATCAAGTAAAGAGAGAATGAGATGCTGTAGGAATTTGTATCCTGCTTCCAGATGGAGCGAATGGAGCTACCGCCAGTATCCGGCGACTGGGCAGTGCAGGCCTTTATCCAAGCCCTGAACGAACAAAGTTTGGTGGCTTAGAAATAACTAAAGCATAACTAGATTGAATATCTGGTCGTGACCTGGTCGGACGCCCAAATCCAATACCAATCAAATATCAGGGACGAGGATGACCAGCCGGGAGCCCCTTCGGGCTCAGTGTACCCAAACAGACTCCTGGTAAAAGAGTCAAAACCAAACAAAGAAAGGTATCAGCCGTACCTCAAAAACAGAAGGAATGCCCTAATGCGCAACACACCTCACAACGATCTAAGGATAGATCGAGGACAGGACCCTCGAGGTCTCGTCAATAAAACCAGGTTTGATCAAAACATAGCGCCAACGAACGCGCCCCACTTATTGGAATACAACTTATGCATTGATGTTTTAGACGTCGTGTTTGCTATCAGCAAGATTAGAGACACCAAGTGGCCCAAATCAATATAGTTAGACCCTTCACAGAGGAATTACAACTTAGTGTGTGAGTTCCACAACACACACGGGCACAAGACCGAGGATTGCCATCAGCTACGGGACGAAGTGGCTCGACTGCTCAACAAAGGTCACCTTTAGGAATTCCTCAGTGATTGGCCAAAAATAAATTCTGAGAGAGGGAGGCAACCAAGAAAAACGAGGAAAACGAGCCACAACATGTCATCCAAATGATCATGAGGGGCGTCGATGCCCCGCAGGAAACCCGTAAAAAGAAGAACAAAAATATCCATCACCAGAGAAAAATGGACTTAGGGATATATCCCCGAAGACGCCCTCATACTCAGCGAAGAGGACGCCGAGGCCCTGTGTCAATCCTTTGACGATGCACTAGTATTCTCCTTTCTTGTAAATTCTTTTTAGATAAAATGTGTACTCGTAGATCCAGGTAGCTCTGCCAATATCGTTAGGTCGAGGATGATAGAACATCTCAGGCTGTCAAGAAAATCTTGCCCACCATTCAGGTCCTCAATTGATTCAACATTGCGAGCAAAACGACGAAAGGAGAAATCATCCTTCCGATTACCACGGCAGCACAACCCAAGACACTAAATTCCATGTCATCGAGGGAGATATGAGGTATAATGCCTTATTTGGATGACCTTGGATATAGTGCATGAGAGCAGTACCATCCACCCTCCACAAGGTGATAAAATTCCCCACAAAGGACGGTATGGAAACCGTCTACGGTAATAACACGCAGTAAGGGAAATATTCGCAATACACGATGTGACACCAACGCTCATGCTTCTACCCCCGAATGAAACAATGAGAAAACCAGGTCTCTCCCCCAATCGAACTTGACAAAATAGAGTAAATATCCATGGCGCATCTCCGCCCCTGGGCATTTATAATAGACCAATCCCAAGGCATTGCCGGCATATCTCATTTCAAGGTACGACCATTAATTTTTATTATTATTTCAAATTCAGAATTAACCTTCGTGCAAGCACCCAATTAGAGTTGTTGGGACGTTAGTGCTATTTAAAGACCTCAAGTCCCCAAAGGCACAACCGTTGCACTCTTTTCCTCCGACTGAGTTTTTATCCCAAAAGAAGAGTTTTTACCTGCTAGGTTTTTAACGAGGCAACGTCTGCAAGCTGCTTGAGGGGGGACTGTGCGGAAAATGTTCAAGACTATCCATGCGGTCAAATTTTGAATAGGCGAGGGGCATTCCCCCTGGAAAGATGCCCGCTCGTAGGAGCTTTGAAAAACGCCAAATAAGGTTTCCTGTAGAATAGCGATGTATCAAACCAAACGGCCGATATAGTCAGGCCTCGTCAGCAGAAACATGTACAATTGTATCGAGTAATCAAAAATACCTTTTGTAAAAAAAAGAGGGGGGAGGGAACTCCTTCTCAGAGTAGGGTAACAAATCCTTTCTCCAAAAACGGCCCGTATAATTCAGGAATGGGTGCCAGCAATTAAAATGCTCCAACGAACTCCGAATCGAGGCTCTAGAATCAATAAAATGTTTCAGGCACGACAAACCTCCAAGGGATCAGCTTTGACCCGATATAATCAAACTCAACAAAACAAGATATATTACGACAATGGATCTAAGGATGTCTCCCAGGACCCCCTTCTCCGAACAGGGAAATCACAGTATGTTCTCGAAAGGGACTTTTTCGCCATATGTATCTCGAAGTGCTCGGAGACCTAACATCAGCAACTCTGAGCTCACAAAAAGTGGCCTTCACACTTAAACCAATTCGATGAATCGGAGACTGTCATTCATCGCCAATCGTCATGCGCGGGAGAACCTGAAACTATAAGACCCCTAGCGGGTAGACTCAGCGTAACCAGATCTATTATGCATTACAAAAACTGTAAGACCTTAGCAGGAATGACAAACTGTAAGACCATAAAAAAACTGTAATACCTCAATAGGTATGAAAATCCCGAAGTTCAGGTTATATGTCACATTTGTATGAATCCCTGAAGGGTATACCCTCGGTGTAGATGCCTAAACTATCACTCGGGATCAAAAAATACCTCCGGCCAAACACATATGACTATAAACCAAACGGCTGATACAGCCAAACTAACGCGACTCAGGGATGCCCGACCGTCGCTAAACAAAAATTGCATGGCACTACTTCGAAAAGAATAGGTTAAAATAGGCTTCCCTCAACAGGCAAAACTGATCTTTGACCATGTCATCTCCAAATCACAAGGCTTAGACCTACTCAGCCTATGAGCTATGAACCTTCCGAGGTGCTCAAAACATTGCTGATAACATCTTGAAATCGAGGTTCGAGTCAGATAAAAATATTTCAAGAAGACCTTAACGAGTGGAAATAAAGCCTACAAAAAGCACACGGGCAAAAATAGCGTAAGAGCCATTGTCGCCAGCTAAGCAAGCCTCCGGGTCACATATTAAAAGGTCTCTACGACCAAACAAGCAGAAGAGCTATTGTTTCCAACTTGAAAATTGACAACTTAAGGATCAAATTAAGCTCAAATCGTAACCCGATTCAGAGACCAAATCCAAAATAATTAACTATACAAGCCTCTGGGCCACCTATTAAAAGGTCTCAATGGCTAAAATAGTGTAAAAGGCGCTATTGCTAGTCTTAAAATCAAAAGCACATAAGGGTCAATTAAAGCTCGAGTCGCAATGCGGCTTAGAGACTGGACCCACAAAAGTCGATATACGGACACCCGAGAGCAAGAAATGAAAGTCACCATCGTCCGCACATGCAGGCAGGAAAGAGCTTAAGGGTCAATTGAAGCTTAAGTCACAATGCTACTCGGACACTGGACCCAAAATAAGTAAACTATGACATGCCTAAGGGCATGACATAAAATCCACTATTTCCAGTCCAGAGAGCCTCCGAGATACGCGCATATGAGGTCACTTCGGCCCGAAATACAAACTGCCATCGACGACCGCCCATGCAGGCAGGAATGAACGTCAGGGTCAATTAAAACTCGAATCGCAATGCGACTCGGAGACTGGACCCAGAACGGCTCAAACAATGAAATACTTAAGGGAAAGAAAGGAGAACAACCATCATCTGCATGTATGGGCACAAAAATCAAAGGACGGGCAAGCTCAAATGAAGGTCTGACTCAAATGCTAAGCCTAAAGGCAGCTGGGCAAAACATAGAGGACCCAACGCCTGTTCACGTCAAAGATCTCGCCTGAAAGCTCCCGGGCATGCATGATCAGTTCCGAACCCACGAGGATATGGCCATAAACATAAAAACCAGCCTGCCGGATCAAAGGCGATTCAGTAAGAGCTACAAAGGAGGTAAAACTTCAAGATTTCTCTCATTCTGTATATATGCGCAAAAGGTGCACTCTCCATCTACAAGCATGCTCCATAAACAGCAAAAATTAAAGTAGCAAAATCCATGCTCCACTCCTAAATCGTTATAGTCCACACGCCCCGGGCTCGCTTTCGTGGTACCGATAATAAACAAACCGGGCATCATAACCGACTACTTTCGCTCAAGTGAATCCTTCTAGAAATATGGAACCCCTGGCATGGGTCCTTTCAAGTGCTTGTCCCGAAGATCTATGATGAACGCATCCCTTGAAGGCCCGCTCCAACCCGGCTCATTGGCGACAAATTGCTGCTCCTTCATCATCCTCGGTCCAGCTTAGTACTATGCCAACCCAGGCACCAGTTGTTCTCAATCTAGAATTTTGAGGAATCAAGCTATAATTTCACAATTATATCCACTTATATCGAAGATCGAAGCCTGTATCTGATACTTTACGTATTCGTAGCTCGATCAGTTTCGCCCCGAAGGTCGAAAAGGCAAAACGCTTACCACAAGAAGAATCATGCCTCACCAAAAGGTTGATGTAATGCGAGCTCCAATATATCCTGAATTGCCAGTGCACCAACTCGACCTTTCTTTCCCCTCACCAAGAAACCTAAGGGGCCTACCCTCATCATGAGCCCCTCGAAGTATAGCCCCTTGACGTAATAACTCAAAGCCCGGGTTTGTAGGAATATTACGGAGGGGAAACCCTATAAGAGAGGGAAGACCCGAGATACAGAGGAATCATGCTAAACCTTACCATGAAGTGAAGCCAGCAAACCTACTCGATGAGCGAGCACCCTCCTAGTGGCCCAACCCTTGTTGGCCCAAAGGAACCACCGCTCTGGAACAAAACACTCCGAAAACACCAAGGTGGAATGATGCACTCTCCTCAGAAGCACTGGCCCATCTCGCCCCGATAAAAGCTCCTTCAGGATTATGAAACACACATATCATCTATCGCCGTGCCCGTTCTTTGTCGTGCCTCGAATAAGCAGCTGCTAAGGGCATGGACTAGTAGCACCATGAAACTAGAAAACCTCGAGGATTTTTGAAGAGATAAAAGCAGCCTCACATTGCATGCAGGAAGAGCGACAACAATTCAAAACCAACCAAGGACGCAAATCATCAGCACCATCTCTGGCGACAATGTAATAATTAACCCAGGAGGCCTCCGTCATAGTATGACAAAGCCCCACAAGGCCAACAATGCCTTCGCCAACACAAGATTAGCACACGGCTTCAAAGGCCTCTGCTGAAGGAAGCCAACTTGCAGAAACAGGCCTTTTTCAATAGACACCCATACGGAACAGGCCCCAGTGCTAATCAAGTGCTTGTCCCGAAGATCTACGATGAACGCATCCCTTGAAGGCCCGCTCCAACCCGGCTAATTGGCGATAAATCGCTGTTCGTTCATCATCCTCGGTCCAGCTTAGTACTATGCCAGCCCAGGCATCGGTTGTTCTCAATCTAGAATTTTGAGGAATCAAGCTATAATTTCACAATTATATCCACTTAGATCGAAGATCGAAGCCTATATCTGATACTTATGGTATTAGTAGCTCGATCAGTTTTGCCCCGAGGTCAAAAAGGCGAAATGCTTACCACAAGAAGACTCATGCCTCACCAAAAGGTTGCTGTAATGCGAGCTCCAATATATCCCAAATCGCTAGTGCACCAACTCGACCTTTCTTTCCCCTCACCAAGAAACCTAAGGGGCCTACCCTCATCATGAGCCCCCCGAAGTATATCCCCTTGACGTAATAGCTCAAAGCCCGGGTCTGTAGGAATCTTAGGGAGGGGAAACCCTATAAGAGAGGGAAGACCCGAGATACGGAGGAATCATGCTAAAACTTACCACGAAGTGAAGCCGGAAAACCTACTCAATGAGCGAGCATCCTCTTGGTGGCCCAACCCTTGTTGGCCCAAAGGAACCACCACTCCAGAACAAAGCACTCCGAAAACACCAAGATCGCATGATGCACTCTCCTTATAAGCACGGGCCCATTTCGCCCCGATAAAAGCTCCTTCATGATTATGAAACACACATATCATCTATCGTTGTGCCTAGTCTTTGTCGTGCCCCGAACAAGCAGCTGCTAAGGGCATGACCCAGTAGCACCATGAAATTAGCGAACCTAGAGTTCTTGAAGAGACAAAAGCAGCCTCACATTGCATACAGGAAGATCGATAACAATTCAAAACCAACCAAGGACGCAAACCATCAGCACCATCTCTTGCGACAAGGTAATAATCAACCCAGGAGGCCTCCCTCATAGTAAGACAAAGACCCACAAGGACAACAATGGCTTAGCCAACACAAGATTAGCACACGGCTTCAAAGGCCTCTGCTGAATGAAGCCAGCTTGCAGAAACATGCCTTTTTCAATAGACACCCATACGGAACAGGCCCCGGTGCTAATTAAGATGGTCCAAGCACGGGAAGGCCTTCTCCCAAAGACCGCCTCCAGGAAGTCATCTACGCCCCTAATTTGCAAGCCCGTTAAAAGGCTCGTGAGACCCATGTCGACTGCAGCTTTGATCCAGCTACGCCTGGGATTGATGATGGCACTGAAGGCGTTGGTGATGCTGATGGTGGCGCGGGTGATGCTGATGGTGGCGCGGGTGGTGCCAAGTGAAAAGGATTTGTTATATTTTTTCTTATTTTCTTTGCCGTTTGGCTAACTTTTTTTTTATTGTTCTTTCTTTTCTTTCTTTTTCATTTACCGGCCTTGGCCGGGTGTAAGCGGGGATGACGTTGTAACTAAAGATTTAAATATATGCATTTTTATTTTCCTCTGTTCTTCCTGGTGTTTATTTTGTATCTTTCTTGTTCCTAAGTTTTTCTTTTTGTACGCGCTCAAGGGGGGCTTTTTGATGGCCTTGGCTGGGTAGGTGACTTCAACTGTTGTCGAGTTGTTTTCTTGCCTTAGTCGGAAACTAGGTTTGCTGTTTAGTGGCGATGGACTTGGCCATGATTAAAAGCTTCTTGCTTATTGTTTTCTTTTACTTGGTGTGACCAAGTTATGGCCATTATTTGGTGGTAGTGGCACTTAGCCTCAGTCCCAGTTCGGGCGTGGTCGAACTAGTGGCCGCGATGATAAGAAACGCGGTCTAGCATTTTGACGGGGGCCAAACTTTACGTGGCCTGAATTTTAGTTCGAGTTGGGCGTACTTACTTGAATGGAGAGGGAGCTTAACTTGTTCCTCTGTCCGTTGTGAGGTAGGCCTTGCTGCATCCCATGATGGAGGCGCAAAGCCTGAGTTTTGGCTCAAACGGGGTCGAAATCCTTTAGACTTGAGGACGAAGGATTTTAACTTTGTTGTTTGAATGAGATTGGGCTCGTGATGGCGAAAGCGTATAGCCTGAGTAATAGTTCAACTTGTAGTTGAACATTTTGGGTGAAGGCACGTAGCCTGTTGTTCAACTTGTGTTGAATCTTACAATTTTTGATGGCGAAGGCGCATAGCCTGAGCCCCAGTTCAACTTGTTGTTGGAACTTTCTCTGAAGACACGTAGCCTAAGTCATTGTTCAACTGTGGTTGAATCTTGCATTTTGTTGATGGCGAAGGCGCATGGCTTGAGTCCCAGTTCAACTTGTAGTTGGACCGTTTTGGGCGAAGGCATGTAGCCTGAGTCGTTGTTCAACTGTGATTGAATGTTGAAATTTATTGATGGCGAAGGCGCATGGCCTGAGTCCCAGTTCAACTTGTAGTCGGAACTTTTGGTGAAGGCACGTAGCCTGAGTCATTGTTAAACCGTGGTTGAATCGTGCGATTTTTTTATGGCGAAGGCGCATGGCCTGAGTCCCAGTTCAACTTGTAGTTGGACTGTTTTGGGTGAAGGCACGTAGCCTGAGTCATTTTTCAACCGTAGTTTAATCTTGCAATTTTTTGATGGCGAAGGCGCATGGGTTGAGTCCCAGTTCAACTTGTAGTTGGACTGTTTTGGGCGAAGGCACGCAGCCTGAGTCGTTTTTCAACCGTGGTTGAATCTGTGATTTTTTGATGGATAAGGTGCATGGCTGAGTCCAATTCAACTTGTAGTTGGACTGTTTTGTGCGAAGGCACGTAGCCTGAGTCGTTGTTCAACCATGGTTGAATCTTGCAATTTTTTGATGGCGAAGGCACATGGCTTGAGTCCCAGTTTAACTTGTAGTTGGAACTTTCGGTGAAGGCACGTAGCCTGAGTCGTTGTTCAACTGTGGTTGAATCTTGCATTTAATTGATGGCGAAGGTGTATGGCCTGAGTCCAGTTCAAGTTGTAGTTGGACCGGTTTGGGCGAAGGCATGTAGCCTGAGTCGTTGTTCAACCGTGATTGAATCTTGCAATTTTTTGATGGCGAAGGTACATGGATTGAGTCCCAGTTCAACTTGTAGTTGAAGTTTTTCCTCCCACATAACCCACTGTGTGTAGGGCGTTGGAGTTTGGCTTTGATTTGAGATCTCGCACGATTTGTGTGTAGTCTTTTCGACTAGTTTGTAAAGGTGGCCCCGTTGTGGATCTCGGTTCGGGATGCCTTTGTGCCATTTTTCTTTTAGGAGGATCCTGTATCGGGGAGGTTAGGGTACCTTATATGTGCTCTTCTCGTGGGAGGGGGCTAACTTCTTCTTCTTCTTGCACTTCTTCTTCCTTTTACCCGACATGCTGCTCTGGCTTGTGCGAGCGGGGTTGCTTTTCTGGCGTTTCTTTTCTTTTGGTTCGAGGAAGAAATATGTGATTCTGCTATAAAATCCCCATAGATGGCGCCAAGTTGTTTAGCTCAAAGTTCTCACACACTTTTTATGCATAAAATAATCAAAATAATTTGAGGGCCAATCATAGCAGATCGTAATAAATCAAATGACCAAATAAAAGGAACAAGAAACAAGCTAATTTTTTTATTATGAGGAGAGATATGGAAGATTTTTATTAAAGATATTGATTTGTTCTGCCTCTCCATGGAGAGGATCAGAGCCTTACAATGATATTCTCTCCTTTTTCTGAGAATCATGAAGAAGAAGGAGCCCCCCTCCTAGGGTTCTTTCTCTTAGTATTTATAGCAGCAAACTGGATGAGCTAGCGATAAACGTGATCGTGGCCACGTCGGAGTTCTTTCTTTAAGATGATAGATAGGCGTGGCCGTGTTGGTCGAACCAAATAAGGATTAAATATTATTAATGATTAATGGTCGTACCATTAGTTAATCATGGATTAACTTAAAGCAGTGTTTGATTTGTCAATTATCGTACGGTCGAATTCTGACCCATACATATTTATTTTATTGTCCTTATGGCATAAATTTAAAAGGTCACTGAATACTACTTGGTCAATAGTACTTGATTGGATCTTTTTTAATTTGAACCATCCATCTATTTTTGTGTTGTTAGTAAGCCTAGTCTTTCCGGCAATTACAGTGACTTTTTAAATTTCTTCATGTTAAAAAATTGTATAGATTTAAATTGTATGATTTAGATTTTTAATTTACTACATCTCATCTTATTTAATGGGTAAAAATTATTATTTGTACATATTTAATAACTTTTTAGGCAAAAATATAATCTATGAATGAAAGGTATTGATTCAGATGAACCCATCGCATTAACATTGGATATGCCTTTGACTGGGACCTAATCTCATCTTTTTTCTTTATTGAAAATATGAACTTGTATGATAACACGGATATCTATTTATACATGCTTATATTAAGAAAATTGGACTATTGTGAATAACGGTGGTATTACACTGCAACATGTAAAATACCTAGTAAAGTCATATAATAGTATTTTGCTTTGAATTTCTTACTCCATTTGATGTTTACGATTCCAAGGATAACCGATATGTGTTGTTCTATATAGGTCAATGTCTTTGCAAGTGCTATCAAGTTCAGTGTTTACCTGTAAAGTGGTACAATTAGTTTTACACATGATTTATAGACAAGTGAATCGATTTGATCCTAAAATGATAACTAAGTTAGTCAAAAATGCAACACTTAGCATTCAAATTGAGATAAGACAGTAGAAATCTTGAGCCCGAAAGCAGAGATTCCTGAGGCAAGAAGAAAAATGTAGATAAGCAAAAAATATGTTATTGAGCTTTTGATAGAATATAGTATATGTTTGTCAGTAAATTCATGCCCTTACCATAATTGTAAAGCTCACTATTTATAGCCGCACCTAAGGAACAAGGTCCTAGGATCAAGCCCCTCTTAAATTACAATTATGAGAGCCATTGAAGAATGTGTAACAGTAGGCAGTGAATGACATATTCTTTATAACGGATCATGCACTTAATACTATAAAATATTCTTCACCGAATGCTACTGTGTAGCAGGAATTTATTTCGCATTTACGAATATCATTCTCTCATGTGATAAACAAGATCATTTCCTTCGGACCTGACTGTCTTCTGCCATCGACTCCCCGTGTTGATTTCTCATGCTATCATTAAATATGAACATATTTTACCTTATACATGTAGTCCCTCTGCTTTTTCGGTGGCATAGTTTTATCTTACACAAAATTTGGTAGAGATACCTTTCTTTGCGGGAAATTTCGTGATCCTCTCTAAACACTTTCTGACGGTTCATTAGACGCACGTCTCTCCGCATTTAATGCCCCGAAAACACATCATCCCATGATTCATCACCATTATTGCCGGTTATTGAGGTATTTATGGACATAATTTTAGCTACTTGTTCCTTTACTTATACACATCAAAATTTTCTATTTACACTCCATAATTTTCCAAACTTACTCAAACTCTCTTTACTCCACCCGAATTTGTTTTCAACTTTCTCTAATCTTTTTGTCAGAAAAAAACCCTTTTCTCTCTTCTAATAACAATGGGTTTTCTTCCATAAACCTTATTTCCTCAAAGAATAAAGGCAAAGATGATGAGGCTCCTCATACGGTGAGCACCATTATCCCAAAAATTCTTGTCACAACAAAGACTTTGAAGAGAAGTTCCTTCCACTAACCCTTGTACGTAGGTTGTTGGCGTATATTCTTCTTGTATTCGCCCTTCTAGCATTCCCCCTATGAAGTAAGACTTCCATTTTCATGATTTGAACATCATTTCTCCTGACCCGACGGAGCGGATAACCTTGCCCAAGAAGGGTTTCACATATTTTTACATGTATCCCTTCACTTTGGGACCATTCTCTTTGAGCATGGAGCTTGACTCTATTATCGCGGATTTCTGCATCCGTTACCAGGTATATCTGGCTCAAGTGGGTCCTTATGTGTGGAGGACAATTGCCTTTGGTGTCTTTGCCAGGAGACGGGTGAGGTTTTAACCTTGGCTCGATGAATAAACTTTTATTCCTCCAAGATTTTGTGGCGGGGGAATGATAAACTTCAAGAAATGTGGTCACCATGCTCTACAACCAGTATGGATCATGACAACGACTGTGGGTATATGGAATGGTTTGTTGCAATTACCACTAGGGACATCATTTCGGCCACGGCTTCATCCTTTCCGAAATTGTATAACAGTACTCGTAAGTTCATCGTTTGCATTTTCTTCTGGTTAAAGTTCGCCCCATGCTATTACTGGTCCTTTTTTACTTATTTCAGCAACTCGGTGGGCGTTACTGGAGGTTGACGACTTAGACCGGTGGGTCCAAAAGATTTTGGTTATTACTATGCCCGAGACCCATATGTGAAAAAACCTAGCCCTTAAATATGGGTGGAATGCCAAAAATCATGGTAGATTGAATTCATCTTATTTTTTCATTTTGCATAAGAAAGTGGATTAACCTTTTTCTCTTGTTGAATTCAAGTCTACCCCAAGTCTTGGTTGTTGTCCCCGAGGAGGATGTTTTGGCTAATTCTACTGATGCGGCGAGGCTGTTGCAGGAGGCTTTTACCCAAAGAGGACTCTGTAGTCCTTCTTCTGGTACAAGTGCTTCTTCTCGAAGTCCCCGACCGAAGAACAAGCAACAAAAAAGATGACTCTCCTCCGTAGCTGGGGGAAAAAATGAAAAAGCAAAGAATGTGGTGCCGAGCCATCCCCAAATATTATGGTGATAAACGTCATGCCTGATCTGGTCATTAAAACCGTGATGACCGACGGTGGTAGAGAATATAGTGATGAGGGAGCTTCTCCACATAGAAGACGACAACCTTTAGCATCTCAACATAATGCTCAATCTACTTAGCTAGTTACGTCAATTGAGGACGACGCTTCGACACTCTTGGTGGAGTATATTATTGTGGAAGATACCATTCCGCTTTTAAGTCACAATCATTGTTCCCGGTACCATGAGGCTAGGTACCGAAACTCTCATGTCCTCAATTGATGAGCAACCAACAACTAGCACTGTGATTGCCGTAACTACTCCTGAACCCACAACGCCATCAACTTCATCTCCTTCTTCACCAACCTACCTTCACCACTAGCAATTGCTACATTATCTCCACCGACTGCAGTTTCCCGAGTGGAGGATTCCCCTCTTCCCCAGTCCCCACTTCATGGGAATTTGGGGCAAAATTATAACGTCCCATCTGAAGATCCCCAAAGGAGGAGGAACGTCGCCTTTTTGGTCTCTACTAGATGCTATCTGCTATCCCGGCCGGTGGAATTTCTAACTATCTGAAGCCTTTGGATTCAGAAAAAGATAGGGATAAAATACAGAATCTCTCGGGAGAATGTTTGTTGAACAATGCTATGCACAACGCAGTGGCGGTATAGTCTTTGTTTCTTTTGTTGGCCGAGCGAGAGCAGACACCTAATAAGGCTATTGAGTTGGAGGCTCGGTTGCAGTATACCGAGCAAGAAGAATGACCCTTTGCTAGGAGGTTGCCCCGTTAAGAACATAATTTGAAGAACTAGGGCCAAATGGGTTAAAGTCCATAATGTCGTTCTAGCTGCATCCGATCACGAGGCAGTCTCCGCTGAAAGAGTGAATAATTTAGAGAAAGCCTTAAACTCCTAAACTTAAGAAGTTACTGTTGCCGAGGTGAAGTATGTCCGATGGAAAGAGAAGCATATGCGGACCATTGAGCATAATAAAATTTTCAGCTCCATTGTTCGTGACCTTGATGTCAGCCTTGGGTCCATTGGATTCGTGCGGGATAACCTTTCGGCTGATGTTAACCGACTTAAAGAATAACTCTACACCGAGCGATTTCCCTTGTTGTCAAAAAAAATATGGTATGTATAGCATAAGGGAAAAAACCTAGGAAGAGGACAAAGCGAGTGTCATTGACTTTGATGCCGAAATCACTAAGGCCCGTGAGCTAAGTCAATTGCCAAAAGGGGTCTTCCAGCCTATCCTGATGCTACCAACTCTTCTGGTTCTGATTTTAGTTCTGATTTCGAGTTATTGGTAACTGAAACCGAAAGGTAATGATGCTGAAGGGAAAAATGGTGAAGGACAAGATATTGAACCGGTAGCGGATCCACCCACTTCTCCTGGGGGCGCAAATGTTTCTGTTTCTTTGGGTTCTGGAGGTGTAGTAGCTTAGTTTTTTACTTTCTTTCCTCATACTTCTATACTTGCGTTGTTTGGAACATTCATTGTGAATAGAAGCATCTTTTCGTTCAAGTATCGTGCAAGTTTTTCTCTTTGCGTATTTTCTATTTATATATTGCGCAATTATTCCCTTTGCTTCTTTTTTAAGTATTATCGCAAGTTTTTCACGCCGAGCATTAGTTCTTCCGAAATCAACCCTTTAACGAGAGGGTTTCATTAGAGAGGGTCACCTTTTATTTACGGTGCTCTTGAAGAGGACGTCTCTTGTTCATTACGATACTAGCATTTGAAATACTTGTTTAACTTTCAAATGATAAAATTAATTCTTTGTTCGGACGGGAAACGAGATAGAAATAAAATGACTTTACTTTATTCCTTCCATTTTCAAAAGTACGTAAATATTCATTGTGCTAAAACAAAATCACCATTACTTGTGGCTAAATTATACAACTTGTTTCTACGGGGCTGGCTGCAGTCACTGGTCCCAATTATACAACTTTCTTTTTAGGTTTCGCACTTCGGTCGATGTGGCAGTCATTGTTTCATATCCTTATATCATTCCCCAAGTGTTCGAATACAAATTTTAACACCGGAATTTTTGCACCTTTAAGGATTCCACTAGTGAATTGCTAGATAATCTTCAGTTCGATAGAAAACTTCATTTCCCCTTAGGAATTTATGCTATCGATCCCAAGATTATCTAACAATCCCCAGTGTCTTGCACTTGCAAACGGTCGGGTAATCTTTGCTCGACATCAAACTTTATTTCTCGGTGAGAACTTTGCTACAAACCAGAAGACTATCCAGCTGCTTCGTAGTGGAACTTTGCTTGCGTGCCTTGTCATTTAAAGGGCTTATTTTTGTCGACGAATCTTCCTTCTTAGTATGCTTTCCATTGTTACCCCTGCCAGGAAAACCCAATTGGAAAAAAACTATGGAAAAAAGTGCAACACAAACTTTTAGCGTAGGTGAGGCTCATTAGAAATAATATCTTTTGAGGTGTTCTATATTCCAGTTGCTCGGCAACTTTACTCCATGTCGATTTTCCAATTCGAATGGCCATTTCCCAGTGACAGCTGAAACCCGGTAGGGTCCTTCTCATGTTGGACCTAGCTTCCCCGTGTTGAGCTCTTGGGTGTATTGAGTTGCTTTCCTTAAACTCAAGTCTCCTACTTTGAAACACCGGAGGTTGGCTCTTCGATTGTAATATCTTTCCATTCTCTGCTTTTGGGATGTCATCCTTATATGCGCTGAGTCCCTGCGTTCATTGAGCAGCTCCAAATTGACCAACATCACTTCACTATTTGTTTCTTTGTTCGCTCGAAAATATCTCAGGGTAGGCTCTCCTACTTGTTACGAGCCAATTCCCAAACCCGATCATGATGATGACTCTCGTGAAGACAAGGCCAACCAACTAACACAAATCGTCTTTCTAACAATTAATAAACATAAATGAATAGAATATACAACTTAATGGTGTTAAAAACTGTCAACTATAACCCAACTCAACCCGACCGGGGTGTCACAAGTCACAAGCATCTAAATAAACGCCACTACATGGCCAATATTATATTATATACAAAATAAGATTTGGAAACAAAAGATGAAGTCCGGTGCCGCGAATGCTAGCGGCCACCTTTCTCAGCTACAACAGTATACCTTCAGTTTGCTAAATACTCGCTACTGGGTGAACAGTACTTGCAACTGCACATGAGGTGCATGGAGTAAAGTGAGTACTTCAAACTCAGTGGTAATAAGAGTAAATAATAATAGAGCAGTAAGAAATCATGTAAGAACACTTCATCATGCTATATAAGACATTACAACCCTTTTTAGAAAACAGTAATTCCATGAAAATCCTCTATTAAATATCTGACTTTGTTTAAAACCTCTTTGAAAACATTTGTTTTTTTTCCTTATTAACAATTAAGCATATGAATGCGATATCAAGTAGTGCAAGTCCGCACACAAATCAGCCACTTGGGCACAGTATCAACAAATAACACCAGGGTATCTGGTACTCAGTGCAAGAAATAGCATGGATGCCAATGATATGAGAGTGCTAAATGTTATGCCACGTAGTATAAACATGAATTAATGTGTGAATGCAATGCAATGCACATGATCGCTGCAGTGTACAACCCGATCCATTTGGGTACCTGCGCTCATTGTGGGGGTTCAGACTCCGGAGGGACTCCTACAGCCCAAGGCAATATATATATTACACTGCTGTAGCATGAAACCCGATCCATGAACAGTCCAGAATGCACACATAACGCTGATGCGGTGCGCAGCCCGATCCATACTCAGTCCCAAAATGCACATAAGCCCCTTGGGCAATAGTAAAATAGCAGTTCTTAGCTCAAAACGTTAGTAAAATATCATTTAAGTTTTCAAATCTTAGAAAGATGGATGAGTTTGCAAAATAGTATTTTAAATCTTGGACCGAGATCAAATAATATGCACAATAATGCAAAAATAGTGATATCAATCCCCAATGGATTCAAATAATCGGCACGAAGCCCAAAACATGACAATCAGCCCAAATCATGATAGCATCAAGTAGGTCTCAGTCAATCACGTAGTAAAATCAACAACCAGGACGGACCAAGTCACAATCCCCAATGATGCTCTACCCCATGCTCATACCTGGCGTGCAAGTCACCACAATACAACACTATGATGTGCAAATTTGGGGTTTCAAACCCTCATGATAACATTTACAAGTATTACTCACCTAGAACCAGTGAAATCTCTAGCCCGCGAGGCCTTTGCTCATCAAACCGGCCTCCGCGCGCGTCGAATCTAACAAAAATCAAAGCGAATGCATCACAATGTGCTAAGGGAACAATCCCCAATTGAAAAGACGCAAAAATGTCGAAAATCATGAAATTTGCAAAACTAGAGCCACATGATCACTTCTCTAAATCCAAAAAATTGTACACCAAAATGTTCCTCATCTCTCCACAAATCTTTACATATAAAATTCATCAAAATCGGAGCTCAAATTGGCCATCAAATCCCAAATTTAGAATTTCAATCTCAAGCCCTAATTTCTTATAAATTGGCTATGTTTTCATTGATTTCTAGGTTGATTCTTCAATAAAAGCATGTATTTAACTCATAAAACTTACCCCCTATCAATCTTGGTTGAAACTCCCTTCAGTCCCCGTCCAAAAGCTCTCAAAATGACTAAAAATAGTGGACAAATGGGTTGTTTATGCGACTGAAATATATTTAACATTCTGCCCAGTCACTATAGCCAACACTATGCGATTGCATTAGAGCCTTGCGACCGCATAGAACAAAATTTCGGGGGCTCTGTAGCTAACCCTATGCGATTTCATAGAACAAAATCCTGGGTACTGTAGCTAACACTATGTGATCGCATTAGAGCATTGCGATCGCATAAAACAAAAACTTCGGGTACTGTAGATAACCCTCTGTGATTGCATAGAACAAATTCCTGGGTATTGTATCTAACACTATGCGATCACATTTGATCATTGCCATCGCATAGAACAAAATTGTTGTGCACTTACTGCTGCATTTCTGCAGCATTTTCCAACTTTAAAAATTCCCGTTAGCCATCCGAAATCACCCCGAGGCCCCCGAGACCTCAAACAAAAATTCCAACACCTCCTAAAATATCATACCAACTTGTTCCAATCATAAAAACACCTCGATTAATACATAAATCAATGAATTATATCGAATTCAAGCCTAAATTCTTTTAAAACTTCAACAACACACATTCGATCAAAAACCCGACCAAATATGTTCGAATGACTTGAAATTTTGCACACATATCCCATATCACCTAAAGAAGCTACAAAAACTTCCGAAATTGTGTTCTGACCCTCGGTTTCACCTATCAACAAGAAATCATCAAAATACCAACTTCCCCAAAATAGGCTAACTTCTTCACCGGACCTCCAAAATTACGTCCGATTGCGCTCCTAATCCTTAAATCATCCCCCGAAGCTAACCGATCACCGGAATTCAATTTTTTAAGCCTTCTGACTCACAAGTCAATATCCAGTTGACTTTTCCAAACTAATTCTTCCTTAAAGAGACTATTTACCTCATTTCTTACCAAACTCTATCCGAATCACTTCAAATTCACCAAACACATATATTGACACATGAGGAAGCATTAAATGGGGAAAATGTGGAAACGCATGATACATCGGGTCTGGTCGTCACACTACTTCTATTAGGATCGGAGCTTCTGCTCCGTACATAAGAGAGAAAGTAATCTTCCCCGTGCTCGATTTGGGCGTTGTTTGGCACACTCCATAGCACTCCTAGAAGATCTTCAGGCCATTTACCTTTAGTTGCCTCCAATATCTTTTTGAGATTCTATATAATTACCTTATTTGTTGATTCTTCTTGACCGTTTTCTCTCTGATGATAGGGTGATGATATGATCATTTTCACTTTATGACCTTTGCTCCAATAAATTGCGGCCTGTTATCACGGGCTATTACTTTCGTTATCCCAAATCTGCAAATTATATTCTCCCACAAGAAGTCTACCAATTCACGTTCATCGATCTTCTCGTAAGGACATGCTCCAACACACTTAGAAAAATAGTAAATCAAAAGAAATCTTACCATACCGGGGTACGGTGGCACTGGTCCGATGATATCCATCCCTCATTTTAAAAACGTCGATGGTGAAAAATTGAGTGCAGTGGATCTACCAGTTGATGTACAAATGGTGCGTAATGTTTACATTTATCATATTTTTGAATATAAGCCTTGGCATCTTGTTCCATCCGGGGCCAGTAGTTTCCTGCCCTAATTAATTTTAACACTAAGGAATCCGCACGTGGGTGATTTCTGCAGATCCCTTTGTGGACTTCTTGCATAATATAGTTGGCTTTGGAGGCTCCCAAACATCGGACCAACGGACCTTGGCAAGATGTTCTATACAATTGACCTCCCTTAACGCTGTGTCAAGTTGCATTAGTGCGTAACGCCCGAATGCCTTAGGATCTTTAGGAAATATTTCGTGCTTGAGATAAACAATGAACTCATTTCTCCAGTCCCAAACCAGATTAGTCGTGTTTACCTCGTAATAGCTATCCGCATCCAATATCTAATGCATAAGCTGTACGACTATATCATAGTTTGATCCCTTCATTTCTGTGGATGACCAAAGATTGGCTAGTGAATCTGCCTCCGTATTCTCTTCCACCGGGATGTGCGTAATTGACCATTCGCGAAACTGAGCGAGCAAAGTCTTGACTTTCATTATGTATTGTTGTATGCATTCCACTTTTGCTTCAAAGAACTCTTAGACCTGATTTACTACCAATTGGGAGTGACATTTGATTTCTATGACCTCAGAGTCCAGTCCGCATTCCAATTCGAGCTCTGTAATCAAAGCTCCATACTCTACTTCATTGTTAGTTAGAGGAGCTATTCTTATGGCCTGCCTTAGAGTTTCTCCCGACGGCGTGTTTAATACTATGCCAAGCTCGGACCCCCTTCATATTGGAAGCTCCATCCGGGAACAAGGTCCAAACTCATGATGTCTATTCTGACACCATTACTGCCTATTTGGTAGCCAAAGGTAAAAATGTCGGCCTGAAATTGGCAACATAATTGACCAAAACTTGTGACTTAATCATAGTCCTGTCTTTATATTCAATGTGAAATTTACTCATTTTGATGGCCCGCCTTGCCAACCTACCTTGGAGTTCAGGTTTATGACGAATATTCAGCAAGGGAAAAGTGGCCACCACAACTATAAGGTGACATTACAAATAAGGACTTAGCTTTCGACCGACAAGTACAAGGGTAATGTTAGTTTTTCCAAATGTGGGTAGCGAGTTTCTTCTCCCCTCAAAATTTTACTTACATAGTAGATAGGAGATTTTATGTACCTGCACCTTCTCTGACTAAAACAACACTTACCGCTACCTCAGAGACCGCAAAGTAGATCAGTAGTTGTTCGCCTTCTTCTGGTTTTGACAATAGTAGAGGACTTGCCAGATACTTTTCAAATACTTCAAAGCTTGCTGACATTTTGGGGTCCATTTAATGTTATTATTCTTTTTTGAGGAGTGCAAATAAATTATGATTTTTTCTAAAGACTAGGAAATAACTTAGTGCGACCAGTCTGTCTGTTATCTTTTGAACTTTTTTTACGATTGAAAGCTGGTCCGAGATGTCTTTGATGGCATTAATATTGTCGGGGTTAACCTCGATCCCTCTTTGTGACACAAGGAAACCTAGGAATTTACCGGAGCTAACCCCGAATGCACACTTCTCGGGGTTAAGCTTCAGGTTGTGTTTCCTTAAGATGTCAATGGTCTATTGCAGGTGTTTCAGGTGGCCACCTACCTACGTTCAAAGACTTAACCATCATATTATCTATGTAAACCTCCATAGTTTTCCCTATTTGTCTCTCGAATATTTTTTTACCAGTCGTTGATAAGTGGCTTTGGCGTTCTTGAGCCCAAATACAATTTGTGCTAAAATTCATTATGAACGAAGTTTTTTATTGATCCTCCAGGTTCATCTTGATTTGGTTGTACCCAGAGTAAGCATCCAGAAAACTCATTAACTCGTGCCCGGCCGTCTCATCAATCATTTGATTGATATTTTGTAGTGATAACAAGTTTTTTTGGGCACACTTTATTCAAATCCTTATAGTTTACGTACATGCAAAACTTATTCTTCTTCTCTAGAACTACTACTACGTTAGCTAGCTAGTCATGACACTTTACATCTCGGATTGAACCGATATCAAGCAAGCGAGTTACCTTTTCTTTGACAAATTTATTTATGACCTCGACAATAAGACACTTTTTCTATCTTATTGGAGGGGTGTTGGGATCCAGGCTTAGTTTGTGCACGTCCACTTTTAGCTGAATACCTCTCATATCTGCATGCGACAATGCAAAACAATCAACATTAAATTTAAGAAATTCAATAAATCCAATCCTATGCTCGGTGTTTAGTCCTATCTCCAAGTGAAACTTCCCCTCCAAGAATTTTTCAAACTATACGACTTGTTCAAGTTCTTCCTCTATGAATTTTGTTGCGCCCGTTTCTTCTAGTACCTGAAGATATCTTAGTATCTGATAGGATTACAACGAATCCTCCCCGTGGTTGACTTCGCTCGACTTGAGAGAAGGTGTTGGTTCTTGTAATACTATGTCACATGCTTATTCCCCTTGCTACTGAAAACTGCGATTGCATTCATCTCCCTTGTTGTCGATTGGTCACCTATTATTTGTTTAATTCCACCGAAAGTTTGAATTTCAGCAACTGATGATTTTTTGATGCCACAACCTTCTTCTAGTTCAACTACAATATTCCTGTGATAATATTATAGCCCATATCACCGTCCACCACCTCGAAAAGGGTCGTCTTCATCACTCCTTTGGCATTTAGGGGTGGCAGGATCTCTCATCAGGTTGTCACGCTTGCTAGGTTGAACCCTTCTAGGAGTTTTGCAGCTAGAATGATAGTTCTAGTGAGCTTGTTTGGCTCTAGCATTCTCCATTGGATGATATTAGCCGAACTTTCTGGGTCCACCAAAAGACGTTTAATTTTAAAATCTTAGATATTAATAGAGATTACTAATGCATCGTTGTGCGGAGGCAATAGTCCATCCGTATCTTCCTCCGTGAAATTAATATTGTCCTTAGCATCTTCTTGGAGTCTATTACTATGGGTCACTGACACCTTCGTCTTTTTTTTGTCGAAAATATCCCACCACTGACCCTCCCCCCTCCCACAAGACATTTTTATCGTCAAGCGTGTGGGATATTCTCATGCTTTTGAAGGTTGTGTATTATCGCGATTGTTGCCGTAGTTATTGTTAACCTGGTTGCTTGAAAAATATTTGAGATGGCTACTTTTCAACAATGTTGTAACCTCCTTGTGCAGATGTCGACAGTCCCCTGTCTGGTGACCGCTGGCTCCGTGGTATTCACATCACAAATTAGGATCCCTTTTACTGGGATTAGATCTCATTGATGTCAAAAACCCTGCTTCTTTAATGTTTTTCATAGCCGACACCAGCTCTACTATGTTGACATTAAAGTTCTATTCAAAAATTCTAGGGTAGGAAGAATCTCGAGAACCTGATGTCTCTTTGTCCTGCAATGACCTATTATTCCATCCGCGATCAGTTCTCTTATCGGTAGCGGATCTATCTGCCGACCGAAAACCTCTACCGCGTTCTTCGGCCAGTTCATAGGGCAAAACTCTCCCCCTTGAAGACCGTCGATCTATGCCGAAATTATCCTTCATTTTATCCTTACTCTTTTCCCGGTCCAAAATTTTGGTTGATGCCGGGAAGCTGAGCTGATCATCTTCAAATTTTATCTTTGGCTCATATTGGTTGTGAACATCTGCCTATATTGTTGCTTGGAACTCGAGCAGACTTTCTTTCAATTTTAGGGAAGCATTGGAACTTCTCGGATTCAACCCTTTAGTAAATGCTTCTGCAGCCCACTCATTTGGTACGACCGAGAGTATCATCCTTTCTTTTTGGAATCGGGTCACGAACTCTCATGATAATTCAGAATCTCCTTATGCAATCCTGAGTATATCAACCTTTTGGACTTGTACCTTCTATCCCCGACATTAGCCTTAATAAAAGAATCCGCGAGAATTTCGAAGAAATCTATGGAATGCTCGGTAAAGAGTGAATAACTTTTCAAGCTTCGTGAGGGTTTTCCCAGATTTCTTCAGTAGAACTATTTAATCTCGTACGGAGCCAAATCATTTCCTTCACTACCATTGTATAGGTGGTGATATGCTCATGAGAATTTTAAGTCACATCATACTTCAGCACGTCTGGCATTTTTTATTGTCTTTATAATATTCATTTGGTTTTTATCGTATTTATTTTATCCATAGATTATAAAAATTCATAAAGAAATACAGAATGAATAAACTCTAAGTTATTACAAATAGGTCTTTCTAATGATAAATAAGTATGGACTCATTCGCTCATAGAAAATGGGATCAACTCCCACATTGCGTATAAACCTCTTTAGGATATACTCTAGCGTCGTGCTCGGTTTGAATGACAATTGGGTGTACTTCTTTGAATCCGGTCCTTTCAATACTGGTGGTGCGCCCAGAATTTGATTCATTCGGGCATTTATTTCCCTTATGAACCGCATGAGTTCTGTTTTAAAGGGATCATTCTCATTGTTGTTACCGGATCTGCTATTGTTTCCCCCGCCTTTTCAAAGCTGACTTTGCCTCTCGGGGTGTTGTTATCAACCCTCTGTATTATTTGATTAGCGGGCGCATCATAGGAATTGGACCTCGTCCATTCGCATTGTTGGAAGCACCCGACAACACTTGCCTTAATTCTGTCATGACCTGATCCTGCCGCGAGAGATAGACCATAATGGCCTTTTGTTGCTCCCTTAGGATCCTTACTATTTCAACAACATGCTTGTCTTCAGCATCACCAGGAGGTGCCTCTCGAACATGTCGTGGATATTGCCCGCAGTGAACTGGCGTGGCCTCATGCCCCTTGTTGCGGGTATCACTAATGGAATCTTCGTGCCGAGAATGATTTCCTTGGGCCTCAACGTTGTGTGCGATGTTGACATCGTTATCTGTAATTTTTTTTAATTATTCTTGCTAAGAACAAAGAATCAAACAAGTTAATAATAAATGCATGGATCAATTCAATTATTGCCTATGCCCCCACGATGGGCATCAAACTGTTTACCTGCAAAATGGTATAGTTAAATTTACACATGGTTTATAGAAAAGTATATTGATTTGATCCTAAAATGATAAATATATTAGACAAAAATGCAAGACTTAGCGTTGAAATCGAGATAAGATGGTAGAGATCTTGAGCCCGGGAGCAGAGGTTCCGGAGGTAGTAAGAACAGTGTAAATAAACAAAAAAAATATTATTGAGTTTTTGATAGAATATAGTGTATGCTTGTCAGAAAATTTGTGTCCTTAAAATGATAGTTGAGCTCACTATTTATGGCTGCACCTAGGGAACAAGGTCCTAAGATCAAGTCCCTCTTAAATAACAATTGTAAGGGCCATTAAAGAGTGTGTAACAATGGGCAACGAATGTCATATTCTCTGTAATATACCGTGCACTTATTGCTATAAAATATTCTTCATTGAATGCTACCGAATAACAGATATTTATAAAACAAAATTGTTTTCTTCGAACCTGACTGTCTTCTGTGTTCGGCTCCACATATTGCTTTCTTATGCTATCATTAAATATGAACATACTTTGCCCTAAACATTCAGCAAAAATGAATTGTTTTTGTAATTTGACAAATATATTCATCTCAACGACCTTCTTTAATAGAATCATCAGTCAACTATTGAAGTATAACCGAAATTATAATTTCGTCTTCTATATGTAATTAATTGTACCAAGATGTTTGGTTGATAAAATTTATATTGGTATTAGCTACTTTATTCGTTTCAAATTAGATGAGATACTTTCTTTTTTAGTATATTTTAAAATAAATGACATATTTTTAGTGATGGGAGACAATAATCTCGTATTTTAGTCGCTTATCGCACTCTAATTTACTGCACTTTAATTGAGTTTGAGCTTTAATCGCTAGTGTTTTGTATAAATTTTACATTTTATGCCTTATAATAGTAATTTCGATCTATATAAATATTATCGAACGAATTTGAGCTATTTAAAACTTTGAAGTCTAAAAAAAATTTAAGGGATAAAGCCAAGATCGAGTTTGAGGTCAAAAACTGAGTATACATATAAAAAATGAAAGAAAAAACGCTCAAGACCAATTGGACGGCCTATCACGGCATGAAGCTGGTTGTGCACGATGAGGTTACTGCCAATTCAAAAGTTAGGCAATAAAACTTGCAAGGAAGTGAATTATTTTGATAAAGTGGTTTAACGCTTTGTACTAGCCAACGTGGCAACAAAGGGGCAAAGTTAAATTGTCCATCATGAAGCCAAACGTGACACAGTAGCAGAATTAAATTACCGCGGCGCCCTGCCCATGCCGCGGCTGTACAAAGTCGCTGCTTTTTGCACGCTCTCTAACAAGCCACAATACCACACTGCATAGTGCATCTCTCTATGCGTGTGTCTGTAAAAATTCGACCGGTCGTTTTAAGTATTTGTATTTCTCTTAATAGTTTGGGGACATGAGTAGTTCCATATGATATAATAAGACTTGTGTGTAGAATTTGAGCTCATTCCGAATTGATTTGATATACTTCGACGTAGTTTTCAGAAGTCGAAAGTACGAAAGTTCATTAAGTTTCATTTGAGGTGTATTTCGTCGTTTCGATATTGTTATGCGTGTTTTGAGGACTCTAGTAAGTCAGTATTATGATATGGACTTTTTTGGTATGATTAGACGGGGTCTCGAGGAGTTCAGATGAGTTTTGGATAGGTTTGGGTTGTGTTGCGCTCATTTTCTTATGTTTCGACGTTGTTTCTTCAAGCATAAATGGTACCACATTGAACAAATGAGCTCCGATATATGTTTTTATTGAAGCATTAGATCTGCATCGTAATTATGGAGCTATAGCAAAAAGAATTGTATAATTTGGACATCGTATGAGGATTTTATGGTCATTTTACTAAGATTTGGTTGCTAGATTTTTCAGATTAATTGCGAAATTGTCATTGCTGCGTATTTAAAAATTTATATTATTTTTAAATATTGAAACCAACATATCTCCTTCAATATAAGGTCAAATGAAGTGATTCAAGAGCCTAACTTGACTAGAATTTCACAAGGAATCTATAGGAGGTACCAAAAGTGAGTTTCAAGATCTTTTGGAATAGAAACGAGGCACAACAATGTTGAAGTGAGGGTTTTGTGCATTAACATATTTTGAGTTGGGGAGCTCGGAATCGGGAAATTTTTCGAGGCGCTTTTCATCATATGAATTGGGCTAAGTGTTCTCTACTCAGTTTTGGTTATATTTCATGAATCTACCTTCGATTTTATCTTTTGCTTGTTGAATTTTAAAGAAGAAATTGAGGCTTATGGCCTAATATTTTATAATATAAATTTTTGAGTTTTGAACACCGATTCGGAGTTGAATTTAAGTGAAACTAGTATAGTTGAACTCGTAATTAAATGGATTGACGGATTTTGTGAGTTTTATCGGGTTCCAAAGTGCAGGCCCAGGTTTGTTATTTTCGCCGATTTTGGGCCTTTGATTAAAAATTTGACATTTTTCGATTGGGATTGATTTATTTAACATTGTTTAATGTATTTGAATTGTTTTTGATTAGTTTCGAGCTATTCCGAGATCGGGATGTACGTGATGGGATTCTTGGAGCATCGCTTGGCTTGCTCGGTGTCGGAATTGGCTTGTTTAAGAAAAGTAACTCTTTAAACTTAGTGGTGAGAGTATAAAGCCTCGAATTATGTGCTATGTGATAGGTTTTGAGGTGACACACATGCTAGTTGACGGGCGTGTGGGCATGCACCTGTGAGTTATGACTCTGTTATTTCCAGGTTCTGAATAGTGGCCCTATTTCATTGATATTTGTGTTTTCACCATATGATAAGATAAATAAGTTGTACATCATGCTAGATATCATGTTTAGGCTTTATCCTGATAATGTTAGGACCCATAGTGGTTGTTTCTTGCTGTCATCTCATTGAATTCATTGATATTTCATACTTAGTCATATTCATGCATTCATATCTTATCTCAGTATCAGTTGTTACTTATTGATACATCATATCATTGTTCCGGATAAGTTTTCATGACATTGTGAGCCCGTGGGTGAGACTGGAGAGATTGATAACTGAGTAAGTCCGATAGCCTGATTATGAGTGAAAGTTATAAGATCAGGCTGCACGCCGCAACATATTATTGGTTATGCCTTCGTTGGCTTGTTATAGCGCTTGGGCTGAAGGAGCCCCTTCGGAGTCTAGACAGCCCTAGTGAGCGCGGATGATATGCATGGATTTTTCTGATGTACTTGATACCTAGAGATGGATTTCTCCACAGGGATGAATTTCCCTTTTTCCTCGGTACTGGTGACTTATAGTCAGTGATAAGATCTTTGCCAATGCTGACTTGGATCTCGGGTGATGGAATAAGGCGGCCAAAAGCGACGAGCAGCCGTGGTCGAAGCTTGGCTCTAGCCGATAGGCTAGCAGTAATCTTGGCTACATCGAAGCGATTACCAAGCGCATACATATTTAGGATGGATTTTCCCTAGGCCGTATGTGACATATTCAGTATCGAGTAGTTGGGCATGATGAGTGGAAAGTGTGAGACGGTGAGATTGAGTACTCTGAGAGTGTGATAACGTGATTCATCTATGAGATACATGGCATTGGCATGCATACATGATAAATAGACATAGAGATGCATTTATTCCTCATATTGTACAGTATCACGTCATTCATGACTTTTACACAAATTGATATGTGGCATAGAGAAGTATTTCACCCTTGTTATCTAGAAAGAAAGTGAAACATCTTATTTATTGTGAAAAGAATTCTTAGAAAAATTATAGTTTTCAGACTATCTCATATTTCCTGACGTTTTCCGTAAAGAATTTGGGGTTTTCACTGGTATTCTTGAAAGGCTGGCTATTTTTGAAAAATTATGAAAATACTGAGCATTCTATCTCTGAGATGCTTCTTTACGTACTTGCTTTGCACTACTATGAACTGCTATTGGTTATTGGTGTTGGACCCGACCTATGTTCCAGCTCGTCATTGCTTTCAACCTGAGGTTAGATTTGTTACTTTTTGAGTACATGGGGTTGGTTGTACTCATATTGCACTTCCTGCACATTGCGTGCTGTTCCCAGATGCCGATGTTGCTACGTTCGATGGTTGCTGGATTTGGAGGCGTACCTGCGTTCCTGTTGTAGCTGCCTCTTGTTCACGGTAGCCTTAGATTACAAAATTCTGTTTATGTGCTATTCAAACAGATGATGTATTTTTTTCATATCACCTTTGTAAATTCTACTCTTAGAAGCTCATTATTTGTACCACCAGCCCTTGGGAGGTGTAATAGATCCAGATAATTTCTTTTTTTAACTGATTTATTAAAAATGTTGAAATTGAATTAGTTAGTAGTTGGATTACCTAGCTGGTTGGGTTAGGTGCCATAACGACTAATGGATTTTGGGTCTTGATAGATTGGTATCAGAGCTCTAGGTTCATAGGTTCTACAAGTCATGAGCAAGTGTCTTGTAGAGTTTTACAGATGGGTATGATGACGTTCATGTCTATCTTCGAGAGGCAACAAGACATCTCAAATATACTTCCCATCTTTCTTTCCTTATCATGCTGCATTGATTCAACTTGAAGCGTAACTCTTTGAATTTCTTTCGCACATTCGTATGCACATGTGAGCGCTCAGTATCAGTTGTACATCTATGGCCTGTGATTCCATGGAAGACGTGTGAAACGTGATTTCGGTGTACTGATGATGGGCCATTCTGGAGGACTTGAGCCTGGGTTTTTACTGTAGCTTTAGCACTGATGTGTTGATTGTGCGAGCACATGCTTTTGGATTTATATGTCCGGCAGTATCCCTATTCATAGAACTTATGGCTAGATGGCTACGTGATGAGTATGATGTGACTGTGAGATGTGTTCATATGGTTGAATGTGATGAGAAGGGTCTACTTAGAGTGTAGAAAGAACCATTTGGTCCTTGATTTCGATCTTCATTTAATATATAGTCCCGAGTTATGGATGTGTTGAAGGGTCTTTTCATGTTTTACTTGAGGAGTGAAGTAGATTTCATGTCGTGATATGAGTTCAGACTCAGGAAGATTAACTGATTACGCAATGTTTATGACCGTGGAAGGGTATAGAGAGAGGTCGGTTTGAGGCATATCAGGTAGGGATATCTCTTGCGGGGTATCCTGAGATTTGTGTGATCCTTATGGTTTTTTGTTGGGAGTTCTCTTTTACCAGTGAAATATTTGTTGCAATTTGAGTTTGGATCGTTCATGAGAGTGGGCTTGACTGTTACGAGGATGAATACAAGATTTGCAAATGATTTGAGGTATGATATGGTTTGTGTTGCATGAACTTATAGAGGATTTACTTGAATCTCACTGTAATATTATGGATGTGAAAAAGTATGGGCATTGGGAGTTATGGTGTGTTTTGATTCTATGGCTTTGAGCAAAGTGGGGCAGTCCGCTATTGATAAGTTGATTTCACAATTATGTGTTATATTGGTTTCGATTTGAGGTATACTTGTGAATGAGTTATGTTCTACAGATGGTGAGATTGAGGATGATTTGAGTAAAGGAAATTCTGGGTAAAGTTTATGAGTATATGAGAATCATAGAATGATTTGAGTTGTATTGGTGAAAGATGTAATGTATATGGAGCAGGAATTTATTTGGTTGCATTAACATGGAGTTACTTCCTTGCGTGTTGGAGTACTAATTTGGCACAAGTCGTTCGGTTTGTTTGGTCAATCTAATTGATATTTGAGCAGAGTGGAACACTCTAGAGAATGGTTGAATTCAAGATTTAAGCATAGGAATTGGGAATCTTTAGGATGTGTATTTGGCTAGAAACTCAGATCCATATTGGAGGATGTCAGGACTTGTGGAGTTTCTATATCATTGTGGTTATACGTATCAGTATCAGGAAGGCGAAGGTAATGGCTTTAGATTCGCAGAAGGTCTCTTCAAAGTGGATATCTCGGTTGTGGTACTTTTAGGGTGATTAAGAGAGCATTCAACGGCTTATGAGCCTTAGGGCGGTGTGGTTTATCCTAAGGTCTCTTATGGTGAGTCTTGGTTAAGGATTGAGGTATTATGGCAAGGAGAAGTATCAATTTTAAGGTGATTCAGAAGGAACTAGGATAAATAGGATCGACATGGTAATGGATGCAATTGGCTCTTTTGGTCCTTATGAGGTAGTGAGTTTCTACAGGTGTTTTGTGGCGGTACTTTTGGGTTTTGGTGGCTTGCGTGGGTTGGTTGAACTAGAGAGATTCAGTTTTGATGGTTTGATTATGTGCAAGTAGGTTTCTGAGAGCTCTCGATGGTTTCTACCACCATTTGAGATGTATATTTTCTATTGGCGTGAGGAACATATGGTGTATGGTGATTTTCTCCGGATGAAATCAAATGAAAAGTTCTTGGCTAATTGAGTGAGTAGTTTCTTGTGACTCGGAGTGGATTACGAAGTTCTCGTATGTTTTGTATGATGACATAGTATATGCGGTGTGTTGTGTAGGATTGAGATTTTCATGTGTAAGATCACAATTCAGTTTTGAAGGGGAGATCATGAGTCCTTAGGCAATATGGACAGTTTCAGATGACTAAGTAAATAACATTACTATTGGGTATGGCTTGATGAGAGTATACATTTCAAGGGGGGATATGTTTTGATTTATAGATACTTCATTGGTATTGCGGCACTCTCCTAGTTTATCGACTTCTGGTATTCAAATTTTTCTTTGTGGCACAGAAGAATTATAGAAGTATTCCTTGCGGGATGATCGTGTACGAGAGATGTGGTAGACATTCAGGCGGTGGAGTTGAGATCATATATGATGGTTCGTGTTTTCTATGGATTTGGAGACTGGGAGCTCTTAGGAGCAGATTATTGCATGGTTGTGGACTATGAAGTGTGGTCGAAGCTATCTAGGTGATAGTATGTGTTATGATTCAGTCATTGTGGAATTTCGAAGGATTATTTATCTATTTGTGGGTGACCAAAGTTGATTTGGAGAGGGGGGAGGGTCCATTGGCAGGCCTAATTAGGATGTGTCTTCTATACCGAGCCGAATTGGTTGGCTTCATACTGCTATTGCTGAGGGATGTGCCATTTGGTTGTTGTTGAGCTTATTTGTGTTCTGAAATGATCTATGAGTTAATCTTCTATGCCATAAGGAGTTGTGATTCGTTGGTTCTATGCACATATGGTGCAGTTCTATTTGAGATTATACATTGGAATTTGAGCAAGATGAGTATTTCGGTATTACATGATTGATTGTGCATTGGCTATGTTCTTTTCTGATTGTGGCATTGTATTATTTGCTCTCTGTGGTTATCGTAATGAGGTCATCATATTTAGAATGGGTGCTATCAGATCAGACAACGGTATATTTGGATGGATATTGATAGTTATCGGCTTAGAAATTTGCTATAGTTCCTATTAAAGGAGAGGGAGTTTCACAACTTGCTGGTATGACTAATGGTTATGAGTTTATACGTGTTTCTTTCATCGTTGGCAGTATATGAAGGTGTTATAATGAGGCTCTGTTTGATAAGAGGTTTATTTCCAGTATTGGGTTGTTTTGAGCAGCTAACTGTGATTAAAAGTTATCGCTACGAGTGTTTGAGTTATATGATATATCATGTGATTTCATCTTGAGTTATGGCTATGGACTTCTACAACTTGTTCATACTTATACAGTGTGTAGATGCGGATTCTGAGCTTATAGAAAATTTTGGATATGGAAATTGGATTCGAAGGCTTATGGGCTAGGGTGGATTAAGAAATTTCAGTCATGTTGTGTTATCAGATTTATATGTGATATGGTGGCATGGGATCACCCCTGGGTACGTGCATAGTGAGGTTACACGGCGATCATATGGCTTTTGAAACAACTCTGGGCATGTTCGAGGACGAATGTACCTATAAGTGGGGAGAATATAATGACCCAACCGATCGTTTTGAACATTTGCACTTCACTCGGTAGTTTGGGGGAACGATTAGCTCCGTATGATATATGAGGACTTGTGCGCAAAATTTGGGTTCATTCCGAGTTGATTTGATATGTTTCAGCGTGAGTTTTTGGAAGTCAAAAGTTTGAAAGTTTATTAAGATTGATTTGAATTGCATTTCGTTGTTTCGATATTGTTATGTGTGTTTTGAGGCCTTGAATAGGTCCGTATTATGATATGGAACTTATTGGTATGTTTAGATGGGGTTCCGAGGGGCTCAGGCGAGTTTCAGATAGGTTTGGGTTGTATTGCGCTCGTTTTCTTATGTTTTAACGTTATTTCTTCAAGCATAAATGGTACCATTTTGACTAAATGAGCTCCGATTTCTATTTTTATTGAAGCATTAGATCTGTATCGCAATTACGGAGCCATACCATAAAGAATCGTCAAATTTGGACATCGTATGCGGTTTTATGGTTATTTTACTAAGAATTGGGCTACCAGATTTTTTAGATTAATTACAAAATTATCATTGCTGCATATTTAAAAATCTACATTATTTCCAAATATTGAAACCAACATATCTCCTTCAATATAAGGTCAAATGGAGTAATTCAAGAGGCTAACTTGACTAGAGTTTCATAAGGAATCCATTGGAGATACCAAAAGTGAGTTTCGAGACATTTTGGAATAGAAACGAGGCACAACCATGTTAAATTGAGGGTTTTGTGCATTTAACATATTTTGAGTTTGGGAGCTCGGAATTGGGCAATTGTTTGGGGTATTCTTCACCATACGAATTAGGCTAAGTATTCTCTACTCGGTTTTGGTTATATTTCATGAATCTATCTTCGATTTTATATTCTGGTTGATGAATTTTAAAGAAGAAACTGGGGGTTATGGCCTAAAATTTCATAATATAAATTTTGAGTTTTGAGCACTGATTCAGAGTCGGATTTGAGTGAAACTAGTATGGTTGAACTCGTAATTAAATGGTTTGATAGATTTTGTGAGTTTTTTCGGGTTCCAAGGTGTAAGCCCGGGTTGGATTTTTTGGTCGATTTTGAGCTTTTGATTAAAGATTCGATTTTTTCGATTGAGATTGATTACCTTAGCATTGTTTGATGTATTTGAGTTGTTTTTGATTAGTTTCGAGCCATTCGAAGGTCGGAACACGCGTGATGGAATTCTTCGAGTATAGCTTCGATTGTTCGGTGTCGGAATTAGCTTGTTTAAGATAAGTAACTCTTTAAACTTAGTGGTGAGATTATAAAACCTCGAATTATGTGCTATGTGATTGATGTTGAGGTGACACACATGCTAGGTGACGGGCGTATAGTTGTGCACCTGTGAGTTATGGCTCTGCTGTTTCTAGGGCACTGAATAGTGCGCCCTATATTATTGATATTTATGTTTTCACCACGTGATAATATAAATGAGTTGTACATCATGCTAGATATCTTGTGTAGGATTTATGCTGATAATTTTGGGACCCATAGTGGTCGTTTCTTGCTGTCATCTCATTGAATTCATTGATATTTCGTACTTAATCACATTCATGCATTCATATCACATCTTAGTCTAAGTTGTTACTTATTGATATATCATATCATTATTGTGGGTCAGGTTTCATGAGATTGTGAGCCCGAGGGTGATATTGGAGAGATTGATGACTGAGTGAGGACGAGAGCCTCCTTTTGAGTGACAATTTTGGGATCGAGTTGCACGCCACAATAGATTATTTATTATGCTTTCGTTGTCTTGTTATAGAGCTTGGGTTGAAGGAGCCCTTCCAGAGTGTACACCCCCCCAGTATGCGCGAATGATATTATTGAGGGATGGATTTCCGTAGGCATGAATTTTCCCGAAGTACTTGATACATGGATATGGATTTCTCCACAGGGATGGATTTCCCTTTTTCCTCGGTATTGGGTGAATTATAGTTGGTGATATACGTATTACGGGATGGATTTTCCCTGGGGCATATGGGCCATATACAGTACCGAGTGGTTGAGCATGATGGGTGGAAATTGTGAGACAATGAGATTGAGTACTCTGAGAGTGTGAGCACATGATTCATCTCCGAGATATATGGCACTGGAATGCATACATAACATACATACATCGAGATGCATTTTTTCCTCATGCTGTATGGTTTCACGTCATTCATGACTTTTACTCACATTGATATGTGTGACGACCCGACTCGTCGTCTCTTGTATTTTTCCCTGAATTCCCTATTTTATGCTTCCTCGAGTTTTATTATAAGTTTTTGATGAATTTGAAGTGTTTCAGATAGAATTTGGATAGAAATGAGACAAATAGTCTCTTTAAGGAAAACTTAAGATGGAAAAAGTCAACCGGATGTTGACTTGTGAGTTAGAGGGTTCAGAATGGATTTCGGGGATTCAACTAGTTTTGGATGGTGATTTGAGACTTGGGATAGAAAACGGAATTGAATTTGGAGGTCCGATGCAGAATTAGGCTTGAATTGGCTAAGGTCGAATTTTAGCAAATTCCGGTTGATAGGTGAGATTTTGATCCGAGGGTTGGAATGGAATTCCAAGAGTTGCAGTAGCCTCGTTAGGTGATTTTGGATATGTCTGCAAATTTTCAGGTCATTCGGAAGTGTTTAGGTCGGGTTTTGGACCGAATGCGAATTTGAAAAGTTCTAGTTTGACTTAGGCTTGAATTTGAGGAATTTGATGATTTTTGATGTTAATGTTGGTGTTTTTATGGCCCGAGCAAGTTTGAATGCGGTTATAAGTCGTGTTAGTGCTTTTGGTTGAGGTACCGGGGGCCTCGGGGTGATTTCAGATGGATAACGGAAGGATTTTTTGTTTGAAAAGTTGCAGAATTTAGCACAGCAGTTGCAGGCAAAAAATTTTCTATGCGATCGTAGGTATGGCATCGCGATCGCATAGAAGGGTGGTCAGGGGCCCATAAAGTTGTTCTTTGCGATTGCGTAGTTGGAGATGCGATCATGTAGGTGGAAGCCATTGTTCTCTGCGATCGCGTGGGAAGGACCGCGTTCACGTAAGGTTAAGAGGTAGAGTAATCCGATCGCATGGTGATCAGTGCGATCATGTAGGAGTAAATTGGAGGCTTCAGATGTTTGTTTTCTACGATTGCAAGCCAAAGGCTGTGGTCGCGTAGAGGAAGATGGCTGGGCAGAGGGTTTTAAGCTAAACATTTCATCCGCGACTTGGTTCATATTTCCTCCATTTTTGCTACACCTTGAGAGCTTGTTGACGGATTTTGAAGGGTTTTTCGACGAGAAGTGATTGGAGGTAAGTCTCATGGCCCAAATACGTCATTTCATTGAAGAATCAATCATTAATTCTCTGAAATTGGGTGTAAAAGGTGATGAACTAGGGCTGGAAATTTCAAGTGAAATTTAGGGATTTGGAGGAGCGATTGGACTCCGATTTTGATAAACTTTGTATGTATAGACTCGTGGCAAGACGAGGGTCATTTTGATGTAAAAATTTCTAGATTTCGAGATGTGGGCTCGGTTGTCAGGATTTGCTAATTTTGCAAAATTCGATATTTTTCGAGTTCTTTCGATTGGGTTATATTCCATTAGCCTATTGTGATGTATTCGTTGTGGTTTTGGCCAGATTCATCACTCGTAGAGGTTGATTTGAGGCACAAAGGGCATTTCGAGCTAGTCTACGGCCGGCTAGAGGTGAGTAATGCTAGTAAATGGTGTTCTGAGGTTTGAAAACCCGGACTTTCATATCGTAACGCTATATTGAGGCAAGACATGCACCCATGATAAGTTCGGGGTAGGATACTATTGGGAATTATGACTTGGTCCATCCCGAGTGAGATTAGACTATATTGGCGTATGCTACGCACACAGTGATGATTATTATTGGGCTTTATGCCGTGTTTGGGGCCTAGTGCCGACTTGTAGAATCCTTCGGGAATTGGTATTACTGTTTAGCATGATTGCATATCATTTCTATCAGTCCATGGTTTTAAAGCACTGTTTTACATACCCAGCCGCATTTTCTAAAGTTTCAAACTCATATGCTATCTTTTAAATATATCTCGGCCGAGGATCATTGTTTATAAATGCCCAAGGGGATTTGTTATACTTTCTAGACTGATATTGGGTGGCTCGAGCTACACGCCACAGCGCTGATTGGAAACAGTGGTAACTTGGACCCTGTATGATATGAGCGGTCAGGTAACTTGGACTGACATGGTTTTGATTATTTGCCACGAGATGGCTGGTTATTGCGCTTGGGATGTAAGAGCCCCTATCGAGTCTGTACACACCCCCAGTGAGCGCCGTCGACGATACATCATATGCATGGTTGGATCGGGCTGCACGCCGCAGTGGGTACTGGATAGTACCATCATATGCATTGCATTGTATCCCTACATTTGCGTCTTATTTATTGCTCAGTTGTTCAGTTTCAGATATGGTTGTATATTGTTCTTTAGCTTACTTTGTGCATTTACTGTGGTTTTAAACTTTCGTAACCTTATTTACTGTTATTACTCGCTGAGTTGGTAGACTCACACCCTACTCCCTGCACATTGTGTGCAGATTTAGGTGTTCCAGAGGATTTGCGCGTGCTGCTGCTACTTATTAGTTTGACAGAGTATTAAGGTAGCTGCCAGCGTCTGCAGGACCCATGTCTCTGACCTTCCAGTTATTTTCTAGTTATTCAAGCACTTGTATTTCACTCATTCAAACTTGTATCAGATCAGATTCATCCTTTAGAGGCTCAGACTTGTGACACCGGGTCCTAGGTGGTTGATGGTTGTATTAAGTATTTATTCGCTCTGTTTTGGAATTTAAATCTCTCATTATTTTGAACATATTGTTTCTTTTAAATCTCTAAGGCTGGGATATTGGTAATGATGTCGGGCTTGCCTAGACTTACGAACGTGCGCCATCATGACTGGGTTTAGGTCGTGACAAGTTGGTATCAGAGCCTAGGTTACTAGGCCTCACGAGTTATGAGCCAGTTTAGTAGAGTCTTGTTTATGGGTATGTCATGCACCACACTTATAAGCAGGAGGCTACAGAACCTTTAGGAAACACTCCACTTTCTTGAAATCTTATCGTGCGTCCTTGATTCAGCTTGAAAAAGTAACTCTTGAAATTCCTTCCACGCGTTCGCATGCACGCATGAGAGCTCGATATTATATGTGCTTTGATGGCTTGCGATTCCCCGATCGAGGGGCGAGATGCAATCTTTGTGACAATGATGTTAGGCCAGTCTGATGGACTTGAGGCCAGATATTGTCTATAGCTGGAGCACCAAGGTGCTGACTGCGCGAGCTCGTGTTATGAGCTTATAAGTTCAGTATTGTCCCTAATTGTGGTAAGGGTGGTTGGATAGCTTCATGAGGAGTACGTTGGTGCCGTGTGATGAGTCTGTATGACTTGGTAGTGTCGAAGAAGGTCTGCTGGGTGATAAATGGACCATTAACTGTTTGATTTCCTTTGTGATCAGATGTGTTGCCCCAAGTTATAAGCGCGTGAAGAATATTTCGAGTCCCCTAGCTGGGAGTGTGTGCGTTGTGGTATGAGTCCAGACTCAAGAAGACCAGTTGATTGCGTGAGGAGTATGACGGTGGATGATGTACCGAAATATTATATTGTAGCAAGCAGGTGGATATCTCTTGCAGATTATTCTGAAGTGGTATGATGATTATGTGTATGTTAGAAGATCGTATGTGTAATTAAAAGGTATTTTCTATATCGTATGATTCGAACAGGTGCAGCGCATGTTCATGTGTCAGTTTTGCTAATATAATACGTGTAGCATTGGGATTTCTGTTATTGATATACATTGTGATGTCTTGTCAAGCTGTGGACGCGTTGTTAGGATGGTTTTGGTGGTTCTCTGGTAGGTGGATAGGCTCAATTACAAAGGAAACTCTGCGAAATTTTTTAAAAATTTGGGACTTAGTAAAAATCTTTGCCGCCTAAAAGAGTGGGCTTAGCGGTTGTGTAGATGAAAGCAAATGCAGAAGGGTTAGAAATTCTGATGATTAGTGTTTCCACAAGCTTATGAAGGAGTGCGTTTAATCTCGCCATGATATTACGATGGCCATAGAGTATATGTGTTGTGAGGTATATGGCTTCGAGCCAAGTTGGGGAAGTTGTTGTTGATAAGCTGGTGGTACAGTTGTGTACTGTGTTAATTCCGATTTGCTGCATGTGAGTGAATCAGTTCTGGATGCATAAAGTGAGCCGAGGGTGGTACGATTGAAGCGAAATTTTTCCTAAGGTTATATAGTGCTTCGTATTTGTGGGAAAATAAGAGAATGTCTTGAGTTGACGATAAGGGATTCTTAGTGTTAAGAGAAGGAAGTTGTTTGATTATATAGGAATGAGATCGCGTCCCGTGGTGTCAGAGTGCTTATAAGGCACGAGTGGTTCGATTCATTAAGTCAAGTGAATTGCCGTGCTTGTAAGACTGATGACCTTGGAGAAGGGCGTGGATGTGTTCAAGATTCTATATGTATCACTCGGGTGTTTAAGGTTGAGTAGGTGACCAAGTCAGTGGTTTAATTAGAACATGTCAGGTCTTGTGGTATTTTATGTTAACTATTAACTATGGGAATTCTATGTATCAGTATTTGGGGAAGTAATTGCAACTAATTCAGACTCGTAGGAAGTTCTTCGGGTAAGGTACTTTGGGATGTGGTATTTTTGAGAACGTTTGAGGAAGTATTCAGTGGCCTATGGGTCTTAAACAGTGCAGTCTGGTGTTCGGGTTTCGTATAGTGAGCCTGGGCTAAGGCATTATTGTGCTACAGCAAGAGGGTACATCAAGTTGAAAATGAATCAGGTGGGAATCTAGACAAATAAAGTAACTTGTTAGGGGTCCGAATCGGTATGGTAAGGATATGATCAATAGTTGGTATGTGTTCGAGGTAATGGTCTCATACAAGCGTTGGGCAGCGAAGCTCCTGAGTACTGGAAGTCATCTTAGCTTGGTTCAGGTAGAGGGATTCCGTCCTTGGCAGTTTATTTTGTGCAAATAGAATCGGCAGAAAAAAAATTCTTGTTGAGTTCATCATGGTTTGAAGATGTGTAGTATCTAAGGTCATGTAGAGCATGGAGTGTGTAATAATCTTCTTTTAAATGGGATCAATGAAAGTTTTAGACTAGTTGAGTGTGTCGATGTCTGCGGTGCAGAAGGGAGATGAAAGTTCTCATGTTATCCTTGGAGGATCTGGTATATGCGGTATGTTGTAAAGGACCGAGATGGGCGTGTGCGAGGTTTCAGTTCAGTTCTGAAAGGTATGGTGGATTGGGCTATGTCCTAAATAGCGAGTAGCTTCAGTTAATCAAGGGACTGGTATTGTTAATTAGAAGTGATTTGATGATGGCATATGTTTCGGAAAGAGGGTAATCTCACAAATGATACATCAATAGTGTTGCAGCACTTTCTTATGAGATCGATTGCCGATACCCGAGTTGTGTGATGGTACAAGGGAGTTATGAATGTCTCTTGTGGAATAATTGGATACTCGAGGTGTAATCTGTATTCATATTTGGATTCAGGTTTAGGGTTTCGTGTTCTATGGTTAGTTGGAGACTGAGAGTTCTCCGGTGTAGTCTATGTATTGGTTATGGATCGTGTGTGTTGTGTTGGTACTGTCAACGGCTATTGGGAGTTTTGAATCCGGGTGGATCTTTCCTTGCTTAGTATATTAAATTCTGGATACGACATTGTAATGTAAAGTTATTTTCTCCGTGATGGATTATTCCAAACAATTGTGTTATGATTCATGTTGGTAAATGCCACAGGTTGCGTGGCGGGGTGTATCTGACTATGTGCTAGCTGGATGGTTGTGTTCCAGAGACTAGCGGTCGGCTGGGAAGAATTGCGTTCTTTAATAGGGCCTTCGAGGCAGATGTCAGTATAGAGGTTTCTACTATTGATTTCGGTTCCAGTATTGAGGTACTTTTTAGATGCGTCCTTGTGGTCGGGCATGTTGCCGGGCAAGACTCTGGATTTCGGTAAATATTTGGTGCCTGGCACCATATCGTACGGCTCCGGTAAGAGTTATAGTAGTGGAAGTGGAGTTTGTAGCTCACAACGCTAAATAGATATCTTTATGCACTCAGTTTTCTTACGACCGATGTTGATATTTTGTTATTATGAGCCAATGTGGCTCGATATGCACCTCCCTATGTGAGATATTGTGTGGATCAGGTGGCACACCGCCACGAGTATATTATCTGGATTGGGTTGCGCGCCGCAACGGTGTGATGTTAATAATGGCCTTCCATATGTTACTTTGTATGCGCTATTTCCTGGCTTCTGAGGAAAGTCCGTATTGAGAATTTCTTGGAGGATAGTGTATCGGTTGTGTCCTTTCAGGACTGAATGATGTATATTACTTGTTTCACCGTGAGTGTGATGGGAGATTTGGTTTCAGGCATAGATCTGTGCATGGCTGTCTACTTCGAGCATGGTAACATGAGGTGTTTCATGTGTAGTAGTGTTGGGATAGGATCGCGCGTTGTGGTGAGGTCGCGTGAAGTTATTACCTCTCGATAAGGATTTGGATACTCAATTCCTATGATGTGAGATGGGGTCTTTGGTTGGTTTCATAAAGGTATTGACGAACTTGAGGTATAACTCTCCCGGTTGAGTCATTTGCCCTGATTTGGGTATGTGTAGACTGTTTCTTGTTGGCGCGTATATTATGCAATTGTGGCGTAGGCCTGTATTGAGGTATTGTATCACCAGAAGTGGTGTGTTAGATTCGAGGTGATCATTGGTGCCATTAATGAATATGAACAAATTTAATTTCAGCTAGTTAGGAGGATAATATCGATGTTTGGCCCGAAAATCTATTGTGGTAATAGTCAACATGGAAGTGAAATCATGATTGGTTGATCTGAAGAACTACTACAGTTCATTGTGTGTTTTAGTTATCATTGGTAGTATTCGAAAGTGTTGGAATAAGACTTTAGCTAAATAAGAGATTCTCTATTGGTAATTGAGTACTGTGGGCAATTGCTGTGAATAGAGACTATCGTTCCGAGTGTTGGAATGTGTGGTATATTGTATGAATTCACCTGAGGTTGCAGGTATGGGTTATTACAGCTGGTTTGGGTAAATTATGAGTATAGATGTGGGGTTCTGATCTTGTGCATGATTTCAGAAAGTGCAGTGAGTTTCTAAGGTTTATGGGCCATGTGGGTTGCGAAATTTCAGCTGTGTTGTATTACCGGTACCTATGTGAGTTAGGGTGACATGGGATCACCCCGGGCATGTGCCTGGTAAGGTCATTTAGCTGTCGGGTTTCTTCGAGTACAGCTCTGGGTACGCTCGAGGACGAGCATTTGTTCAAGTTGGGGAGGATGTGACGACCCGACCCGTCGTCTCTTATATTTTTTTGCCCAGAATTCCCTTTTTTATGCTTCCTCAAGTTTCATTATAAGTGATTGATGAATTTGAAGTGTTTCAGATATAATTTGGATAGAAATGGGACAAATAGTCTGTTTAAGGAAAGCTTAAGATGGAAAAAGTCAACCGGACGTTGACTTGTGAGTTAGAGGGTTCATAATGCATTTCCGGTGATTCAAATTGTTTTGGATGGTGATTTGAGACTTGGGAGAGAAAACATAATTGAATTTGGAGGTTCGGTGTAGAATTAGGCTTGAATGGGTTTAGTTCGAATTTTGGCAAATTCCGGTTGATAGGTGAGATTTTGATCCGGGGGTCGGAATGGAATTCAGAGAGTTGAAGTAGCTTCGTTAGGTGGTTTTGGATATATCTGCAAATTTCCAGGTCATTCGGAAGTGTTTAGGTCGGGTTTTAGTCCATCCCGAGTGAGATTAGACTATATTGGCATATGCTACGCACACAGTGATGATTATTATTGGGCTTTATGTCGTGTTTGGTTCCTAGTGGCGACTTGTAGAATCCTTCGGGAATTTGTATTAATGTTTAGCATGATTGCATATCATTTTCTATCAGTCCATGATTTTAAGGCACTGTTTTACAAACCCAGCCGCATTTTCTAAAGTTTCAAACTCATATGCTATCTTTTAAATATATCTCGACTGAGGATCATTGTTTATAAATGCCCAAGGGGCTTTGTTATTCTTTATGGACTGATATTGGGTGTCTCGGGATGCGCACGGAAACGATGATTGGAAACAGTGGTAACTTGGACACTGTACGATATGAGCGGTCAGGTAACTTGGACTGACCTGGTTTTGATTATTCGCCACGAGATGGCTGGTTATTGCGCTTGGGATGTAGGAGCCCCTCTGAAGTCTGTACACACCCCCAGTGAGCACCGTCGACAATAAATCATATGCATGGTTGGCTCGGACTGCACGCCGCAGTGGGTACTGGATTGTACCATCATATGCATTGCATTGCATCCCTGCATTTGCATCTTATTTATTGCTCAGTTGTTTAGTTTCAGATATTGTTGCATATTGTTCTTTAGCTTACTTTGTGCATTTACTGTGGTTTTAAACTTTCGGAACCTTATTTATTGACTCGCTGAGTTGGTAGACTCACCCATACTCCCTGCACCTTGTGTGCAGATTCAGGAGTTCATGAGAACTTGTGCGTGCTGCTGCTGCTTATTAGTTTGACAGAGTATTGAGGTAGCTGCCAGCGTCCACAAGACCCATGTCTATGACCTTCCAGTTATTTTCTGATTATTAAAGTACTTGTATTTCACTCATTCAAACTTGTATCAGATCATATTCATTCTTTAGAGGCTCAGACTTGTGACACCGGGTCCTAGGTGGTTGATGGTTGTATTCAGTATTTATTCGCTTTGTTTTGGAAATTAAGTCTCTCATTGTTTTGAACATATTGTTTCTTTTAAATTTCTAAAGCTGGGAATATTGGTAATGAGGCCGCGCTTGCCTAGCCTTACGATCGGGCGCCATCACGACCAGGTTTGGGTCGTGACAATATATGGCATGGAGAAGTATTTCACACTTGTTATCTGGAAAGAAAATGAAATATTTAATTTATTGTGAAAAGAATTCTTAAAAAATTACAATTTTCAAACTATCTCATATTTCATGACGTATTCCGTAAAGAATTAGCGATTTTCACTTATATTCTTGAAAGGCGGGATATTTTTGGAAAAATATGAAAATATTTAGCATTCTATCTCTGAGCTGCTTCTTTATGTACTTGCTTTACACTGCTATGAACTGCTATTGATTATTAGTGTTGGACCCGACCTATGTTCCTGCTTGTCACTACTATAAACCTGAGGGCAGGTTTGTTACTTTTTTGGTATATGAGGTTTGTTGTACTCATACTGCACTTTTTGCACATTGTGTGCAGATCCCGGATGACGATGTTGCTGCGTTCAATGGTTGCTGGATTTGGAGGCATATCTGTGATCCTGTTGTAGCTGCCTCTTGTTCAAGGTAGCATTAGATTACAAAATTCTGTTTATGTGCTTTTCAAACAGATGATATATTTTTTTCAGATCAACTTTGTAAATTTTACTCTTAGAAGCTCATTATTTATACTACCACTCCTTGGGTGGTGATTTAGATAATTTATTTTGTTTAACTGGCTTATTAGAAATGTTGAAATTAAATTAGTTAGTAGTTTTCTTACCTAGCCGGTTGGGTTAGGTACAATCACGACTAGTAAATTTTGGGTCATGTCAACATCAGTTTATTTTTTATAAAGTAACAATCCTATTTCGCTTAGGAAAAGGTGGTTCCTGTGGGCCTGATCCTACTTGGTGTAAATATATGTAAAAATGTTATTTTGAGGAATAAGACAAACCTTTGACCTAGGGAGAGCACCGAGCCGCCGTGGAGGTCGAGTTCTATCTTTTCTTTTACCAAACATATTAATTTTTATGTTTCTTTGTATGATCTGTTGTTTTGCTACTATGTCTATGTGGAGTTAAACTTCACATTCTAGGGGTGTGGTTCTTTCATGACTATTGTTATTCATATATTGATTTTGCTTTTTTGATTTATCTTATTGGTTTATTTATTTAATCTTGCATTTAATTATTTAATTGCTTGATCACCACCTTACCTGGTTGATTTACAGAAAAGATAAACGCGTTCTTGTTGATTTTAACTCCATAAACATATAGGCGTTAGGTTAACTTGTATAGGCGAGTAAGAACTCGACAGATTCTTATGAGCAATATTAACTCCGTCAACCAATAAATCAGATAAATTAGTTATTCAATTCAATTGAAGAATACAATAGGAATGTTAGATAACACGTGACCCTAAATCATTTTCATTACATTGATAATATAAAAATCTACTCTTCTTTTGTTCAGAGTTCATTATTTATTTTATTTTTATTTTAATTAGATTAATGTCATATACTTCCAGTTTTAATTTTTGTTTAGATAATTAGGATAGTCTAATTTAGTTAATAGTTAATCACAAGTCCCCGTGGATTCGACATCCAACGTTTACTCACTTTATTACTTGACGAATGCATATACTTGCGTGCGTGTTTGGCCGCAGCTTCTGGATTTGGAAATAATTCAACTTCAAACTCTTCATGTTACCCATTTTACCTCTAATGATAAGTTTTTATAACAACACAATTGGCATGGTCCACAAAGCTTTACCCCTTAAGTTTTTAAGACCACAAGTTTTAAAAGTCTTCTTTTTTTCCTTAAATTTCATGCCGAGTCAAACTAACTCGTCTAAATTGAAACGGAGGGAGTACTATGTATTAATAACTTAACGGTGGATACAACTCCAAATCTAATATCTGAATGAGTATCATAATTATGTAACTAAACAACCCTTAAAGGCTCGTTTGGTATGAGGGAGAAGGAATAATTAATCACGAGACTAAATTTAGGAAGACTTATCCCATGTTTGGTTGGTAAAAACTTACGGTATAATTAATCCCAGAATTAGTTATCCTGGGATCATAGTATTTTTTATCTCCATGAAAATATGGAATAACTAATCCCGACTCCCGAGATAATTAATCCATCATGAAATTAGTTATTTCATCTAATCTCAAGATACCTAATTTCAGAATTAATTATGCCGTAATTTTTTATCAACAAACTATGAAATAAACTCTTTTTATATTTAGTCCCAGAATTAATTATTCCTTAATCCTCCTGCCAAACGAGCCTAAAGAGTTTCTTTTTCTCCTAGTTTTTTGAGTACATTTCCAACCAATTAAACATTTGCATTACGTGGCAGTACGGAAAGCGTGCCAACTATTTTCGCGGTAATCTTCCGTCCGGAATTCCCAAAGCCCGCCATTGAAACATTTGTACAAGCTTAATAAATCTACATTTTTAAGCTCGAACAAACTTAGAATATCAGAAGCTTACACGAGAAGCTAGTCCAAATTTGTGGCAATGAAAACCTTCATAGGAAGACTGATAACTCGATCGAATCTCCGCAGCAGCAGCAGTAGTAGTAGATTGTTAACAAAACCATATGCTGCAGAAAATGTTGCAATTTCAACATCTACTCGCTCTCTATACGCTTTGTCTTCCAAAGCGCATCACGCCTTCTCCGATTTCACTTCTTTAAAGCCTTCACTGTATACTTCTTCACGCCTTTCCCCGAGCCATTCCGGAGGTAATATTTCTTTTTAAAAAAGGAAAATAATCAGCTAGTCCTCTTTTTGTTGAATACTGTATTTTTTTCGTCAGAATAGTTAGTATAGAACGTATAAGCTTGATGAGTTTCTTAACATTAAATTCATTATATTTTAAAATTATAAGTTCAGATGTACTATTTGTTTCAACTTTAATAGATAATTTATGTTCTGTGTTTAAAGTAATGAGTTAATATAAACTCGGAAGTGCAATGCTACATCTGCATCTTTTTGCTACCTCCCACAAGTATATGAGTAATTCTGTCCGCTAAAACTTAAGAAAATGCAAAAAAATCACTTAATATTTTTTTTTGTTTTGCTTTTGTTGTTATTTTGATCCATGATGTTATGGTTCTTATCCCATTGTATTGATTACTAGGCTACACTTTCGGGTATTTGTGTTAAAAAAATAAATAGTTAATGTCCGTCAATGTTTTAGTCTTTTTTGTTGGATTTATTGGAGAATTTTGGGGGCAAGGAGCGAGGGAAAATGGAAATTTGGACTGCTTCCGTAGAGTATTTGTTGGAATATACTATTAACCATGCGATTTTTATAGTATTATATTTTATTCTTTATGGAACAATTGTTTATTTAATTTATTCAATTCAATAAAGTACTATTTTAAATAGGTTATTTGTTATATGTGTGTCCTTTGAGTTATGTAGTAGACAATTTAGTGTATGGAGTCTTAGCTCATGCACCGAAGATTAAATTGTTGGTTCTCATAATTAATAAACTATGTTCACAATCAAAGATACCATTGGACAAAATATCTTGATGATTGTAACACAAGATTATTGTATAATTTGTCTTGATTATGAGAGTAGTTTTACTCCAACTTTTCGTGTTAGTATACTCAGTATATATTGAACAGACCAAATAGAAAAAAAAAATATTATTTTACTGAATATATAATACATTTTCTCTAATTTTATTAAATGAGCTTATACCCTAATCTTGATATACTTATTATGATCAATGTATTTTGCTTATTATTTTGATTGATCAAAAGGTACGACTCTATTTAGAGTTAGTATATGTCTAATAGATCGGACAATGACGAATAATATTTGTGAATAATAATTAATGATAGAATTCATGGCTCGATTTTGAGTTTGAGGATACCCCTTTATGTAAGCTTGTAAGTTTTCATGTCAAAACTCGACCGATGAATTTTATATCCGTCACATGAAATAGTTTAAGCGGAATTATAAAGGATTTAATTAGTTAATCGAATTAAATTTTTAGTGATTTAATTTAATTGACTGGTATTTGAAATCTTAACATGAGGAATTAAAATAAGTGTTAATGAATTTTCGAAATTTATATTGAGGAGTTCAATTGCAGCTTTTTAATGGAATACACTGCAATTAATTATAGAAAGAATTAATTCATGCTAATTTCGAATTAATACTATAGTTAGTAGCTTCTTATTATTTTTATGGTTCCTGCTATACCTAGTAAAAATCTGGACAAACTTGGGTAAAAAGTGACTTGGGAGAAAAGTCATCTAATAAAGTTGGAGTAGGATTCTACTTGTAGAAGAAGAATCCTACATGTTTTTTGAGGAGTATTTTTCGGCCAAAAAATATGTCTATTGAAGAAAGATTAGTTTCACCTAATTACTTACCTTTTAGTTGTATTATTCTTGCCCACCCAATAGCAAAACATCCAAGGTTTTATTAGGCAAATAGCAGAAGACTACAGCCCTGGACTCTTACTATTTGGAAGATTTGTGCAACTACTTCAAGAGATTAGTATTTCAAATCACATTTTATTACGTTATCTAATTTATATGTATTTGATGCTTGGTTTGTTTGCTTGCTTTCGCTGAGCATGTTCTAATGGTATTTTCATAAATCGAAGACATGGTATTCAAGTGGAGATAACAGGCAGTACCATTATCCGTTGTGTTTCGGACTGTTCACAAATTTCTTTGTTATACAAAAAGAATTATGATAATTGATGAGATTCCATGGGAATTGAACTTAGTCAGCATTTAGAGACAAAATTGAAGAACTAGGACAAATATTAGTCCTTCCGTCCCATTTTATGTGAAGGTATTATTATTTGTGGAGTTAAAAAGAATTTTCTTTGACTACGATTTTCTCAAGAATATTTCGAATCATTAGCTATTTGACTTGTTGTACTTATCATGTAGTTCTGAAATATGTGAATTTTATTTAATTTTTTAGAAGAATCTATGGCCCCGTTTTGCCATAGATTTTGTCAAAATAAATTTGAGATTTATTTTTAAAACTCGTATTTAGTCATAAATTTTGCTTATATTTTGGCCAAACCCCAAATCGCAAATTTCAAATCCCAAAATCATCTATTGACCTGAATTTGGGATAAAATTCCAAAACTTGAGAATTATATACATATTTTTTTAAAATAAAATTGGAAAATATGTTTTGAAAACGCATGTCCAAATGCATTTTCATCTTCAAACCAAACTTCATCCAAATTAAAATTTTCAAAATAAATTTGGAGTCTATGGCAAAACGCGTGTTGTACTTCATTTCACATAAAAAGTTAAGTGTTTTGACACTTGTACTCTCAACCCTTCAAATAAATAGGGACAAAAGGAGTACGTCTTTGTATAATTTCCACATAGAAACAACTAGAGAAAAAAGAACAAGATTTTTTTTTTCTTATATGACTTTAGAGTGGAAATTAATTGTTGTAGTAATTGCCTGATATGATAAATGGGCGCACTACTATGTCTGTATTTTGATTTTGTATTTTCTGTCAACAGGCCAGAAGAGGACCATGTTGTCTATCCGAACTCAATCAACTCCTGATAATCCTTTTTCCATAAAGTTCTATCTTGGAGATACACTTGACACAACTATGGATGCTTTAGATGCAAACTCTCCGAATGCTTGTTATGCTGTGAATCCATCACTGGCTAAGGCCCTCTCAGGTATAGATGGTATGTGTTCTTGAAACTTAGATGGTGAAAAACCCCTGATATTTGTGAAGGATTGTGTATAGGTGTTCGTAATATATAGTGGAAGACAATAACAATTCTAGTTAGATTTTTCATGTTTTAAAATTTATTTACGTGTCAAAGATCGGGTCTAAGGCGTATCTGGTGAAGAGAGTTTCTTTTTTCAGAATTTCTTCGATAGTGCGAAGACTCTATGCGTATCCACAACGATACCGATCCTTGCTATCAACTCTTTGATCGATGAAACCCGCGCACAAATTGAACGAAGAATATTGTGTTGAAATTTTTCTCAAGAATCTCAACTCAAATTAGTAGAACAAGAAACATTTTTCTTGTAATTGTATTTTTCTCTCTTAGCTTTGTATTGCACTCTCACTTTCACAAAGTAGATTTTCTTCTCAAGAAAAATTTAAAACTAAACTTAAAAATTTTTCTCCATCACCCTTTATATAGCATCACCTACAAACCCTAGTCCTATTTGGCTGAGGTAATAATTTACTTAGAGTAAAAGTATAATTCCAAAATTAAACTTTTATGAAAATTTTCTAACGAAATTAGAATCCCATTCTTAATGGTTTGTTGGCGACGTGTTCTGTTAATGTCCATATTCAATTTGGACTTTAAGTACTACTTCAATTCTTAATTGGATTGATAAATTAATCTTCATTAATATTTATATACATATTTTAAATATTAATTATATATATATATATATATATATATATATATATATATATATCACATATATATATATCAGATATATATATTTCAACCAAGAGATATTATTTAATTTCTATTCCAAATAGAAACTTCAATTTGTTCACAATATTAATTATAATCTTTGTGCTAGCAAAGAATATAATAATAATTCATTTGGACTAATAACTAAATTTATTTGACTAATTAAATTCTTTAATTTAATTATTAAATAATAAGTTAATTAATCCTTTAGCAAAGATCAGAACACTCGTTAGCGTGCGACCCCATATGTTCAATACTAAACCGGTAGTAAATTGATCATATCAATATACTAATCAAGGGTCGCGTCTAGTAACACTCCTTAACAACCGGATAGCATGAAGTATACAATTTACTCTCAAGAACCAGTAGAAGAATAATGTAGTAATTCCTTCTGTCCTTATAGCTCTGGATCACCCTAGGATATGGTTCAACTGTCAAATCCTAATAGGCGATCAACTATGTGTTCACGTCAAATATAATCGACCATTGAATGACCTAAGAAACTCATTTCTTCTTTCATTCAATTGCCCTGGCCAAGGTCTTAGTTTGGTCGTTTATAATTCATGAGAACATGGAGCTTAAACTCATTACCAAGAGTTGACAGATTCCGTCTTGATCAATCACTAATTCTACAAGTGTTCAATCGTACCCAATATCCTTTCAACTATCGCCCTAGGGCCATAGGTGTCTAGTATCAACGCACAATGAACAACTTGTCAATTAATATGACGATCTCAAATCAAAGGAAACAGTTACATCACATTCTTTAAGAAAATATCCTATTGACAGTTATGGTAATTTTAACCATTAGGAATTATCCAATGAGTCGGTTCGATGATCATATCTCTATATGCATCATCTATCTATGTGATTTAGTTAATGAGATCAACTAATCTTTATCCGATAAAGACGATCACATAAATATTGATCTAACCGGATTACTAATGTCCAAATTAATAATCCTACAATCAAGAACAAATTTAAATTAAATTGTAAGAGACTTCGCTCTCATTATCATGATCTCTATCACGATGACAAATCTCAAAATTTAATCAAGAACCTTGACAAATTAATCAGACAATTAATAATAATGATAAAAGAATATCAACTGCCATATATTTTATATCAAATGACATTCACAAAAATATGTTTAAGTTATCAAATATGATATCGAATCTAGGACATATCTACTATATCCCTAACAATTTGACCTCTACGTTAATTTCACGGAGTATTGAGAACCTTTATATTGAAAAGAAAAGTAGACACTTTTGTGCTATAGTATCATTTTATTTTGCTACAAGGCTCTTTTACTTCATCTTTCATTACGAACGTGCTATTCTGCAATCAGAAATTGACTTTTCCTTTGCCATAATGTTTTGATGTCTTCATCATAGATTCAGAGTGTTGCTTATTGGTTACTGCAGCCACAGAATTTTTTGTTAGCTTGATTTTACTCTAAAGGACTGAGAATAACTGCGATATGGTTCCATGTATACGGGAAGAGTAGGGGAATGTCTGTTTGGGAGCAGTGGCGTAGCCACATACAATAAAGGGTAGCCAATACCTTTTATAAAAAAATTATACTATGTATATAAAAAGTTATACTGTATATACTAGTATACTTAACTGCGTGATGCGCGGTTCGTTTCAAACAAAAAAGACCAAAGATATATTAGAAGCACACGTATACTGCACACTAAATTTATTGACCGCATTATAAATTAAACCAAAAAACAAATAAGAATTCTGTCGAGATGTCTGTATAAATTTGTTGCTAGGGAACACCAATCCCCAAGAAGTGTTACAACATACTTGAGAAATGGTACATCGATACTTGGCTTTAAAATGATTAGTCCAAATGAAAATGCATAAATTTTTTACTCTAGTTCAAACATAAAAGACATCACATTATTCAAATCTTATTCCAGCTTCAGCTTCAATCACAAACAAGGTTAATATGGGTGTACCAACTTGCATAAAATTCTATTTTAATCAACTCCAACATAAACAACATAGTTACTTTAACCTTGATCAATTCCTATCGTTCAAAGTACGCCCACAAGTAGCAAATAAAACCTGTGCAATAGCAAATATGATGGCTAAAATGGCCTGAAAAATCATCCCTCGAGATATACTCAAGTCCAGAATAGGACACTATAATTTTCTTAAGAAATCAAGTAACAATCAATAAAAATATTGCACCTCTAATCAATGGTTTAACGCAAAAATAAAAATACCAATACTGAAGAGAGAAGTTGGATTATATCTTATTTAATTTTGGCTAGTCACATTTTTTTCCAAAATGAATACATTTACTTTTTATGACAACTCACATTTTTCCTAAAGCCTATATTTTCAATCAATAAAAGTATAGTCTAAATATTAAATGATCAATGAGTGCTATGTAAACGTTTCAATGACCAAAGTCTTCTTAATATCTCATCCAATTTGAAGCAAAATAACACTTCAAATACAATCTGATGCTCAAAACTAAAATCATCACATTGAGCTAAAAATATCATCTGATATTTGATTCCTTTACAATAACGTAGCTAATAGAGCTCTAGTCATTGTAATAGATTCAAGGTCTATAATATTATAAGGCAAGCCCAAAAGTGAGAACAAAAAGGAATGCCAATAAGGTAAAGATGAAACGACTGATGGTTTGATGAAATGTTTGATTGTGTGATAAAATGTTTTGTACAATAAGAACTGCGTAATAGAACCGAAACCATATACAATCAAACCTATCAATAACAACTTGGATGTTATAGCGAAGTGTTGTTATATATATATATATATATATATCAAATATTGTAACATAATGTGAACAAAATAAAGCTAAGATGTGCTTTAGAGGATGAATAGAGATTTGACACATTCTTTGAAATTTTCATGTTAGGTAACAAAGAAGTAACTTGACCACATGTGTTGTCATTTAAAGAAACTCTTTAGCGTTGTTTCTGCCGTTAATTTTTATTTATTTATTTAAAATAACTACCACAAGTGGGCTTTATAACCATGCATGAGGAATCACAGATACATGCTTCAAGTATTAAAACTAACCTAAGATTGCCATAAAATATAAAGATACATTGTCAAGTATAACATCACACAGAGCTGAAAACACTTTTCCAATATAAGATGTATATGAAACAAAATGGAGTCAAAATCATAATTTATCTCTAGAAGAGGGAGTGCAATATGTACCAATCAAGATAACTAAGGGACAAAACAAACATCACCAACAAAGTTCTGGACTAAATGCACAGTTTATGATCAAGTCGGCTAAACATCTTGAATTGAACCTTATGACTTCTGAAATTCAAACGATTGCAGCATCCAACTGTATTAAATGAGAAAGAAACAATTACCAAGTTGAACACCTCACATATTGTTTCTAAGAATCACTTCTAGTTCTTGCATCACGTCCGTCTGACTCAATGTAGATTTAAACCTTTTGAACTTCTTTTAACAAATAAAAAAGGATAGCACAACTAACATGGGACTCAGGAGTTGATATAAAGTGAACGTGGAGTCAATTTCATGTTTATCCTCTGTCGGTTTTTTTTCCCACTTTTATTTATAAAAATAATTGTAAATTTGAGTGTGTAGGTTTTTATTAAAAAATGGCCGAAAAATCAATTTCAGTGTGTAGTTAATTTCCTGAATTGTAGTTTAAATCAATTTTAAACTCCAACTATTTTGGATATTTGTCCTATATTTTGACATGTGTTGAATTGTGCTTATTCCACTTGGCATCCGATCATAATTTTACTTTTGTTATTCTATATCGATAGATTTAGAATAGTCTCATATGAGAAAAATAATGTTATGTCTTTTAATAATTAAAAAATAATGTAAAAATTATCTACGATTGAATTTGAAGGTATTTTCAACTTGTTTTCTAATAGATTCTTAATTCAGTAACTCAATTTATTAGTCTTGCTTATTTAGTTATTTTATAAAATCTTATAGCTCTCAATTAGATATGTGGTAAATAGTGATGTTATGTTCTTACTTATATATATATATATATATATATATATATATATATATATATATATATATATATATATATATATATATATATATTTTGATACTGTGATACTACTATAATTTTTTGGTAAAAAAATGATTACGTTATTATTGGAGAAATCAAATAAATTTTCGTTAATTGCTTTATAAGATTCTTAAACATTCTTATAAATTATCGTAATACTATATTCATAATTTTAGAAAAACATTACATTTATTAATTGAAAGCCTGTGTTTAAAATAATGTCCTTACCATTATTATATATATTTTTCACAAAATTATTTATCTTTCATTATTATAATTCAAAATAATTGTTTTATATTTCAATGCAATTTTATCATTGTTGTCATTATTTTACTTTTTAGTATTTCAATCCAATAAAAAATAAAAATAATAGAAATAAACAAATCAATCCAATCTAAAATTCTTATCTATTGATTCAAAAATTTATCTTTGAATACAATTTTATTTTATTACATAGTCTAACATATATTATCTTAAAATTATCAAGTGGCTTTTTATTAGCTTGCCACTTGGCAAAATCTCAAACTACTCAATTTAAAATATCTATTAAAAATTCTTAGTAAATTTTGTGCTAATTTCTATTGTAGTTTATTCTAAGACTTTATCCTAAATCTTATTAGATTTTATCCTAAAAGTCCCACATGGATTAATATCGTTGTCAGCTACTCTATTTATTGATATATCAACAATATTTTTAAGTATTATTTGTTTAACTAATTTTATCACATAATTTTAAACTGTGAATATAATCATATTATATCTATTCTCCTGTTTATAAATTAGTTTATGCTCATCAAATTTTAATTTTTTTCGTATTTAGTGTTTATGTATAATACAAATATTATTGTATTGTTTTTCTAAATGGATGGACTTGAATTAATTCAAAGAGTAAGCATAGGTTTTATTTTTATTTTTATTTTATTTTATAAATCTACTAATAACCATCATAGTCATTATTTTGTATTATTTTTTATGAGCAATTAAATTAAATTGTCCATCCCCTTTGTATTCTTATCCTTTTATATATCTACACTAAAGTTAGAGGGAAGGAATGTAATCTATTTATCAGTTTTATCAATTTTATTAGGAAATGACATAAGTTTGCACCGTTGAATTGAAGTAGACTCTTCTAAATGAAGGTCCACTTGGATGAAAATTTTGAGATTGTGTTTTCTTTTAATTTGTTCCGCAAGTAGAAGTAGTTTCTTAGCAATTAGCGCAATGGTAAAAGAACAACAGTGTAGAGGATTTCTGCCAAAGGTCTTGAATGAATTAGCCTAAGGAAGAAAAAGAAGAAGATCCAAAAAAAAGTTGCTACTATTAAACTCAATAGAATGAAAAGAATAATACTCAAATTGGATTACTAAAAAATGTCACGATCCCAATCCCGGTCGTGATGGCGCCCAACAATAATTTCTATGCAAGCCCGACCATTGAACACTCTCAATCCAAGTACGAAAACCCATTACCAATTAAAAGAGTTAAATTTTTAGATAATATAGTTCAACCAATGACAATAAGTAGAAATAGTACGGAAAACCATAAGCAGTACCAATACAACTCCCAACAGATTTGAGGTCGTGAGTCTAGAGCCTCTAAACACAACTAAGTAGCAACACAAACAAATGAAAGTCTAAAATGCGGAAAACAAAGTGATAGGGGAGGATTCGGGTCATACGGACGCCTGGAAGCTACCTAGACAACTCTGGATAAGTCTGGGAACAGCAACAGTACCTGATGCTCCTGAATCTGCACACATGGTGGAGGGAGTAAAGTGAGTACTCGCAACTCAGTGGTAATAGACATATACAATGACTGAAAGTAAGAAATCTCGAAAATACCACAATGTAAAGTTGAGACTAACAACTTAGCACATTTAACGGTGAAACAACAACAAATCAATGACAGGTGGACTAATAGCTATCAATGCATGAATGCACATGACCGCTCTGGCGTACAACCTGATCCATTTGGGTACCGCGCTCACTGTGGGGTTAAGACTCCAGATAAGTTCATACATCTCAAGCGCAATATCATCGTAGCATTCGTTATGGCATGCAACCCGTTTCACAATCAGTCCAGTTATATGCATGTAAGCCACACGGGCACAATCAAATTTATCATTTCCAGTTCCAATTATCAAGAGTTATAGCTTAGGTGTTTAAAACCTTAGAAATTTACTAATAATTCTGAAACAGTATTTAACTCAGGACTGATATCATGAAAACATGCTCAACATCATGGAAATAGTGACAATAATTCTTAAGGGATCCAAATAATCGGCACGTAGCCCAAATATACTCAAAACAATCCAAGTAGGATATTTACCAATCAATTTCTAGTCAATAACACAGTACGAACATCACTCGGACAGATTATGCCATAGTCTCCGTCCACAAACGACCTCGCATTCGCTGTACAGTACGTGCCTCACCTCAATACAGCGTCACAATGTGATATACCGGGGTTTCAAACCCTCAGGTCATCATCTACATCTATTACTCATTTCAAACCGGCCGAAGACTATCCCGCAATGCCCTTTCCTCTTGTATCGACCTCCTCGCGCATCGAATCTGGCCAAAACCACAACGAATACGTTACAATAGGATAATAGGACACAACCCAATCGAAAAGACTCGAAAAACACCAAAAATCACGAAGTTGGCAAAACTCGAGCCCCGGGCACACTTCTCGAAAAATTATATAATATACATCACCGCACTCCTCATCTCGCCCTAAGTCTATACATATCAAATTTTCCAAAATCGGAGTTCAATTTCTCCCTCAAATTCCAAATTTTTATTTCAATACAAAGCCCCATTTCTTCCAATTTTTTCCAATATTCCTAAGAATAAAAGGTAGATTCTTCAATATAATGATGTTTCTAGGCCATAGAACTTACCTCGGATGAATTACTAGTCAATACTAATTAAAAATCCCGTCAAAATAGCTCTTAAGATGGCTCAAAAATGGAGGAAAATGATAGAACTCGCGGATGAAATAAACCCTTTAACCCCTCTGTGCACAGTCCTTTTCGCTTCTGCGGCCAAATGACCGCTTATGTGGTTTCACTTAAAACACTAGGGACCACTTCTGCGATCCAAGACCGCTTATGCGGTCGCTGCATATGCGGTTCCCATTCCGTACTTGTCCAAGCCAGGGCCTTCCAGGCCGCTTATGTGATTCAAAAGCCGCATCTGCGGAACCGCCTATGCAGTCCCTTTTCCGCAAATGCGGAAACAACAGAACCTGCAACTTCCAATTCATGCAAAAACTCCAAATCCTCCGTTCAACCATCCGAATTCACCTCGAGGCCGCCGATACCTCAACCAAAAGCACAAACATGATCTAATGCTTCATTCAAACTCGCTCGAATCATCAAAACACTATTCATCAAACAAAGCCTAAATTTCTTAAAAACTTTCGAATTGCACATTCGATCAACAACCCAATCTAAACACCTCCGAATAACCTAAAACATTGCACGCGTATCAAAACTTACCTAACGGAGCTACTGCAACTCTCGGAATTCCATTCCGATCCTCGGATCAAAATCTCACCTATTAACCGGAATTCGCCAAACTTGAAACTTAGCCAATTCAAGCCTAATTCTACACCGAACCTCCAAATTCGATTCCGATCGCACTCCTAAGTCACAAATTATCCCCCGTAGCAAAACGACTCATCAGAACTCACATCCGAGCCCTTTGACAAAATAGTCAACTTCTAGTTAACTTTTTCAAAATAAGCTTACCTTTAAGAGACTAAGTGTCTCATTCCCATATAAAATCAATCCAATTCTACTTGGTCAACTCAAATGTTGATATTGAAACATAGAGCAACATGAAATGGGGGAAATGGGGCGGTAATTCACGTGGCGGCGGACCGGGTCATCACATCCTCCCCAACTAACACAAACTGTTGTCCTCGAGTGGGTCAAGAAACATACCTGGAGTCTCAAATAAGTGAGGATATCTGTTTCGCATTTCCTGCTCGGTCTCCCAGGTGTCCTCCTCCACAGGCCGACCTCTCCACTACACCTTCACCAAAGCTATTTCCTTAGATCTCAACTTCCGAACCTAACGACCCAAAATAAGCACTGGCTCCATATCATAGGTCAACTCTTCATCAAACTGAATCGTGGTGAAGTGTGACACATGAGACGTGTCCCCAACATACTTTCGGAGCATAGAAACATGGAACACCAGATGAACTCCCAACAAGCTGGGTGGCAACGCAAGCATATAGGCCACCTCCCAAATCCTCCTAAGTATCTCAAAAGGCCCAATGAACCTTGGACTCAGCTTCCCTTTCTTTCCAAACCTCATAATTCCCTTCATAGGAGAAACCTTCAGCAATACCTCTCGCCCACCATATAAGATACATCTCGAACCTTCATGTCCGCATAACTCTTATGATACGACTGAGCTGTACGACGTCTCTCCTAGATCACTTTCACCTTCTCTATGGCATCCTGAACTAACTATGTCCCCAATAGTCTAGCCTCGCCGGGCTCAAACCAACCAACCGGAGATCTACACCGCCTCTTATATAAGCCTCATACGGCACCATCTGAATACTAGATTGGTAGCTGTTATTATAAGCAAACTCTGCAAGTGGAAAGAACTCAGCCCAAGAACCTCCAAAGTCAATAACACAAGCACACAACATGTCCTCCAACATCTGGATGGTAAGCTCGGACTGTCCGTCCGTTTCAGGGTGAAACACTAAGCTCAACTCTACCTGTGTACCCAAATCTCGATGAAATGTCCTTCAGAACTGGGAAGTAAACTGAGTACCCCTATCTGAGACAATGGAAACTGGGACCCCATGCAGCCGTACAATCACCTCGGATGAAAATCTCCGCTAACCGCTCTGAAGAATAGGTAGTACATATTGGAATGAAGTGCACGGACTTGGTTAGCCTATCCACAATCACGCAAATCGAATAAAACTTCTTCGAGATACGAGGGAGACCACTCACAAAATCCATAGTATTCCTCTCCCATTTCCACTTCTGGATATCCATGCGCTGAAGTACACCATCGGGTCTCTGATGTTCATATTTGACCTGCTAACAATTGAGACACTGAGCTACATAACTCACAATATCCTTTTTCATTCAACTCCAGCAATAGTGCTATCTCAAAATCCTGGTACATTTTCGCGGCACCCGGATGAATGGAATACCGTGAGCTGTGGGCTTCCTCTAATATCGACTCTCGGAGCCCATCCACATTGGGCACACAAAATCGGCCCTACATCCACAACACACCATCATCACCAATAGTCACATCTCTGGCATCATCATGCTGGACCCTGTCCTTCAGGACAAACAAATGCGGGTCATTATACTGTCGCTCTCTAATGCGATCATACAAGGAAGATCGAGAAACCCCACAACCCAACACCCGACTGGGCTCAAAAATATCTAATCTCACCATCTAATTGGCCAAATCCTGGACATCAACCGCAGAGACTCTCCCCAACTAGAATGTACGCCAAACTACCCATACTAACCGCCTTTCGGCTCAAAAGCATTGGCCACTATATTGGCCTTCCCCAGGTGATACAAAATGGTAATGTCATAATCCTTGAGCAACTCAAGCCACTTCCGCTGCCTCAAATTAAGATCTTTATGTCTGAACAGATGCTAAAGACTGCGATGGTCCGTGAACACCTCACAAGATACGCCATATAAATAGTGCCTCCAAATCTTGAAAGCATAAACTATAGCAGCAAACTCTAAGTCATGAACAATATAGTTTTTCTCATGGGGCTTCAATAGCCGAGAAGCATAATCAATCACTCTACCCTCCTGCATCAATATATAGCCAATCCCGACTCTTGAAGCATCACAATAAATGGTGTAAGAACCTGAATCTGAGGGCAAGAATAGCACTTGAGCTGTGATTAATGCTGTCTTGAGCTTCTGAAAGCTCTCCTGGCACTCGTCCGACCATAAAAACGGTGCACTCTTATCCGACAACTTGGTCAAGTGCGAGGCAATAGATGAGAAACCCTAAAAGAACCGATAACTCACCAGACCAAGGATGTTACGTATCTCTGTGGCCAATGACGATCAAGGCCAACTCAGAACCGCCTCAATCTTCTTTGGATGAACCTGAATACCATACTGGACACTACGTGTCCCAAGAAAGCCATGGAACTGAGCCAGAACTCACGCTTGGAGAACTTGGCATACAACTTCTCCTCCCTCAATCTCTGCAATACCACTCACAAATGCTCTGCGTGCTCCTCTTGGATACACAAGTATACCAGAATAACTTCAATGAATACAATAACAAACGTATCCAGATACGATCGAAATACATTGTTCATCAAATGCACGAACGCTGCCGGGGCATTGGTTAGCCCGAAAGACATAACCAGAAACTCATAGTGACCATACCTAGTCCTGAAGGCAGTCTTAAGAATATCTGACTCCTTGATCTTCAACTAGTGATAGCCCGAATGGAGATCAATCTTAGAAAACACCCTCGCTCCCTGAAGCTGGTCGAATAAATCATCAATGCGAGGCAGGGGATACTTGTTCTTCACTGTTACTTTGTTCAACTGTGTGTAATCAATGCACATTCTCATTGAGTCATCTTTATTCTTCACAAATAACACAGGTGCACCCACGGTGACACTCGGCCAAATAAACCCCTTTTCTAGGAGTTCCGGAAGCCGATCCTTCAATTCTGTTAACTCCGCTGGTGCCATACGATACGGCAGAATGGAAATAGGCTTGGTGTCCGGCACCATGTCAATACAAAAATCAATGTCCCTGTCCGGTGGCATACCCAGCACGTCTGCAAGAAATACATCAGGGAAATCCCTCACAGCAGGAACATTATCTATACTGGGAGCCTCAACTCCAACATCACGCACGAAAGCTAAATATGATAGTCAACCCTTCCCAACCATGCGTCGGGACGTCAAGAAAGATATAACCCTGCTAGGGACATAATCTGTCATACCACGCCACTCGATCCTCGGAACACCCGGCATAGCCAAGGTGACTATCTTTGCATGACAGTCCAAAATAGCATGACACGGAGATAACCAGTCCATGCCTAGAATAACATCAAAGTCTACCATGCTCAAAAGCAATAAATCAATTCGGGTCTCAAAACCCCTAATAGTAACAAGACAGGACCGATACACATGGTCCACAACAACAGTATCACCAACCGGGGTAGATACGTGCACAGAAAAAGCAAGACACCCTCGGGTCATACCCAAATGATGACACATAAGAATAGGTAGAACCCGTAAGCACGTGATTTTTGCCCTAAATGAAGATAACTCCTAAAAATAGACCAAAAATAATTTTTATTGATTTTTAAGAGATTTTGTTTATTTAGTTGCATTTCATATATTTTTAATATTTTAAAATCATAGAAAAATCACAAAAAATATCATGTTTTAATTATTAAAAAAACGGTCATTTTGCATATTTGAATTTTAATCTTTAAAATTAGCATTTTTCTTTAGTTTTAAGTTAATTAGTTGTTTTAATGTTAAAACTAAATAAAGAATTTTAATTTCTACAAAAATAGATTAATTTAGGATTTTAGTTAATTAAAAAAAAAGAAAAAGGAAAAAGCAAAGTAAGTAGTATATTTTTAGTCTTGCTTCTTTTAAATTTGGGCTAACTCTTAAATTTGTCAAAATCAATATTAAACTCCGACCGAATTTCCACGACCCAAATCCCTTCAAGCCCAATGCCCCCTAAAACCCTAGACGTAGTCTATAAAAGGACATGGACCCCTACACCCTAAATATTGATCAGCCGCAATGTTGGAAAAGACCTTGAACTCCGTTTTCTCCTTCATGAATACTCGAGGGATGTAGGCAGCGCCATTGACGGAAAAAGATGACCTCCCGTTCAGGTTTGTTCTTCAAGTTCTAAACAGACAACCCCAAAATTTATGGCTTCTTCTTAATAGAGAACTAGAACCAAAATCTTGATCCCAACCATTTTCATGGATATTTGGAGCCTTCTTGCTCACTGAAACAACCTAAAAATGCCTAAGAACCCTGACCATCAGCAACCATTACATAGGAAAACCCCACCCCCTCGGCTTCATTTTCTTCACAAGACTTGAAGCGACGACATTCCTCCTCAGTCGCTGAACGACCACCCAGCTCGATCTCTAGAACAACCGCTAGGAGCTTCATCCGCTGGCCATCATCCATCGCTGCTTCAATTTCCATCCCATCCATAACATCTCGCTCGAAACAGTAGTACACGCACACACATACCAGCACATCAAAAATCTCAGAAAATGGCTTCCCATCTCTCGTCCATTGCTGCCTCAATCTGAAACCAGTCCCAAACCGATACACGAGGAGGTTTTGATGTTCGAGTTTGAGATCTTATCAAGTTCGAGGTTCTGACGTGGTCTTGGTGACGGAGCTGTTCATGTTCAGCTTCATTGGCCTAATCTTCTTTGTAAATGGGCATGGGTCACTTTGCTAAACTCTAAGCTGTAAAAGGTTCGTCTTTTGTTCTAACGTACAAGTTGTTATCAATCCTTGGTTGCTTCACTTTACTTATTATTTGAGTAAATGTATAATTTATCCTCCAATTTTTCGTATTTTATCCCGTTTGTTTTCTTCATTGTTACTACCTTGCCATGCTTTACTGGAAATAGATAATTGTATTATTGTATGTTTTGACAATATTTAGCTATGGCTGTAGAATAAGTAAAGGGCTAAATGCGGCAAAATTGGTCATCTTGTAAATAGTAGGTGCCTAAAAGAACAATTGTCTAGATCTGGAGCTTAACAAAGGGCTTTCAATGTTTTTTGGACCAAGAATGACACTACGTTGCCTTGATTAATTTTGATCCATTAGAAATTGAGGTGTGCTATGCCAATTAAAATCCTAAAAATATTCGTAGTTTTGCTTTAGGCTCGATTTACGCTAGTATTATGATTATGTATACGTTTCCGTAACATAACTGCAAATTTAATTCTTAAAGACTTGACGGATGCGTTCGCGCAACTTCAACCAAACTTTTATTAGTAAACTGAAAAAACGTTATTAATCGTGGACACCTTTGCGTGATATGGTTTTTGAAGCGCAAAAGAAAAAGAGTATACGTACGCGTAACTCTATTCTTTAACTATGAATAATTCAAGTGTATTAAAAGCGATAAAACGATAATTTCACATAGGTCCTAAAATGAGTAGTTAAATAATTTTATCCAAATATAAATTGCTAAGCGACCGTGCTAGAACCACAGAATCCGGGGGTGCCTAACACCTTCCCCCGGGTTAACAGAAATCCTTACTTAGAATTTTTGGTTCGCAAACTTTTAAAATAAAGTCGAAATTTCCTCGATTTGGGATTTAGAATAAGCCGGCGACTTGGGGCACCAAATAAAAATATTCCAAGTGGCGACTCTGTAATTAATTAAGTAGTCCCATATTGAATAATGTCACTTTAATTAGAAAAACTCCCTTATATACTATCCTTACGGGGTGGTGTAGAAAAAGGAGGTGTGAAAGATCTGGCGACTCTGTTGGGGACAAGAACCCAGAACTTCCGGTTCAGGGTTCAAGAATTCGAGCTTGTTAATGCAATTTTTTATTTGGTTTTATTGTTGATATTACTGTATTTTGTGGACTTAATGTGCTATTGTCATTTACTGCTTTGATATTACTTGAACTGTATTTAAATGTCTTCTTACACCAACCGTCTGAGTTTTTTGTGCATACATTCGCGTAGGCCGCTTTTTGTCTAGAAATTATACCAAATAGAGCGAGGCTGGGAAAGCGACAAGGTCAGGCAAACTTTAGTGCTCCCGGTACGTCGCCCCCTCCTCGGCCCTAGTTGTCCGCTCGAGTAACCCAAGTTTAGACAAGAAACCCCAGGTTTTTAAACTTAGAATAACGCAAACTCATGCCGGATCCCTAGTAGGAATGATTATTTGCATCACGTTGCATTCGACCTTGGGGACTCAACACAGGGGTTAGGTCCGTCTAGGACAGGTGTACCCAAAATAAAGACCATCCTGATGCATCCTACATGCTATGTGAATATTTATTCGTTTCGGCTTGCATGTTGACCGGTTAATAAATAGAAAAACCAAGAGTGAGGTAGGATAGAGAATTCACCCGGTTTCTAAAAATTTGATATTTGAAAATATCCCGAAACTCCAGCGCAATTCAGAAAAAAGAAATGTCATTTCAAAATGAGCCAAAATTTTCAAATGCCATGTTTTCTGTGTTCTGTCAAAACTGACCGAACTACGCGAGTCTGATTCTTACCGGATGTGAGATACGTAGGCAAACCTCATCGGTTCCGACCCTAATTTTCAAAAATCCAAAAATACTTTCCTTCATTTCTTCTTTAGAAATCTTTCCTTATAAAATAAAAAGTATTTAAAACTTAAAAAAAAGTAGTTTTCTTTCATTCAGAAGTCTTCATACAGAAAAAAGAAATAAAAAAATAAGTCAATAAAAATCAAATTCAAAATATGGGTTTCTTTCATTTTGAAGTATTTTTCTCAAAAATTCAAAAAAAAATCTTTTCCTAGTTTAAAAATCTTCCTTTAAAAAAAATTGAAGTCCAAAATAATTTTATTTTTCTTTAGAAGTACTTTTATAAATAATAAAAAGCTCAAAAAGTTAAAGCATTTTTTTAAAAAGTGGCTTTTTCGAAAATTAAGAGGTAACTTCAAAAACCAAAAAATATTATTTCTTTCTTCCTTAGAAAAAGAAAAAACGATTGAAAATTCAAATAAAAATATTTTTCTTTTTACTCTGAAAAATTTTCAAAGTTTTAATCAAAAGCAAATGAATTTTTTTAGAAGTCTTTATTTCAAAAAAGCGAAAAAAAATCATCAAAATCAAAAAATCAAAGCAAATATTTCCTTTCTTCTTTTAAAGCATTTCTTTCAAAAATTCCAACAAAAAATAAGAGTTAGTATATTTACTCAATTCTCGATCTTTCCGAACTACGTGAGATCTGATTCATGCAGGGTCATGATACGAAGGCAATCCTCATCGGATTCGATCATAGTCATAAATAATTTGAGTGAAAATTAAACTGGAAAAAGAGAGAAAAAGAAAAACTGAGTGAAAAAGAGAATAACAGAGAGTGCCAAAAATACAAGAGCGACAAAAACAAGATCGAGAGTGATTAAAGAGAGGCAGAGATGATGAAAAGAGGTACATAGCACAAAGGGCTATTTAAGACCGGGATGAAACATGCAACTGTTCAAATACACGGTAGAAGCTTTAACTGTTAGGTGCATTGCATCCCAACATGTGATTTCCTATATGTTATATATTTCAAAACTAACAAGGTTTTTGGATGTGCAAATTAGCCAGGTTTTGGTTATTGGTTTTGTTGGTAGTCTAGCCTTCATTCTTTCATAAAATCCAAAGGCACAGATGGCCTCCGCAAGAAATCTACCAAACATCGGTCCTGAGGATAGCCCGACATTGGCTATTCTGCAGCTAGAATCAGTAGCTGCTGAAGAGAATAAAATGTTGCGTCTCCGCATAATGGAAATATTGAACGCCTGGTCTAATGGTAGGGAACCGCCAAGTGCAATCCATGGGTTCCCTGAGTTGATCTCCAGGTCAAGTGAGGTTACCAATGCCCCTATGCTGTAACCGCTCATCGAATGTGGCCACCCTATAATGTTGTCCAATTATCCTGGCATGCCTTCTGTGGTTCGCCCCCAAGCATTAGCTTCAAGGGCGCCGCTTCTAATGTTCACGTTTCAGGGTCCACAGCTTCAGCCGGAAACAACATATGTGACCCCATACTCTTTCAATAAATCTCCGCAATATGATCTCTCAGTAGAGCAAGGAAAGGTTGATAAAAATCCCGAGCGAGAGGAAATTTCTCAGAAGATGAAGAGCCTGGAACAAAGCCTGAAAAATGTGCAAGGTTTGAGTGGTCAGAAGAGTGTCTCATACTCTAACCTCTGTAAGTTTCCCCATGTCCACTTGCCAGCTGGCTTCAAGATGCCAAAATTTGAAAAGTACAACGGGCACGGAAACCCTGTCTCTCATCTGAAGCGACTGTAACCAGTTGAGGGGTGTTGGTGGAAGAGAAGAGTTGCTAATGGCTTGTTTTGGGGAAAGCCTTACCGGAATCGCTTCTGAGTGGCATACTAATCAAGAAATTACTCATTGGCAAGTGCGGGATGATATGGCTTGAGACTTTGTCCGTCAGTTCCAGTAAAATGTGGACATTGCTCTCGTACAGAACACTCTATCCAATTTGAAAAAGGAAACAACGAAAAGCTTTCGCGAATATGCTGTCAAATGGCGTGGGCAAGCTACCAGGGTAAAGCCTCCAATGGACGAAACTGAAATGGCCATGGTCTTTTTGCAAGCCCAAGAGTCCAACTACTTCCAGAACATGATGTCTGTTGTGGGTAAGCTGTTCGCTGAGGCTATCAAAATCGGGGAAATGGTGAAAACAGTCTGAAAACAGGCCGAATCTTCAGTCATGCTTCTTTTAAAGCCATATCACCAGATGTTCAAAATGGTTCGGAGAGTTTGATGAACAGAAATGGGTTTGAATAGGCGGCCATGACGGTTTCAAGCTCGAGGGGGGCCCGCAGGTCATTCAGCCAATCATATGTGCCTCCTATTGTCCCACCACACTATTATTCCTTTTCAGATGCTGCTTATGCTGTGGCTCCTCCGCCCTATGCGGTGATGAATGTGCAACCTTACCCATTGCCACAACATTATCCACAAAACCGAGCTCCACTTCCCCGAAATGACCATCCTTACAAAGCTCCATATAATCCCCAACCAAATATCCCCCAATACAATACTCGACCAAGAGAGCCATGCAGAAAGAATCAGTTCACCCCTATTGGTGAATCATATTCAAGGTTGTTCTAAAAGCTAGTCAGGCTAGATCTATTGTAGCCGGTGACCCCAAACCGGTCGAACCCCGAGTCCCCCTGGCACCGAGCTGATGCCATATGTGAATACCACTTAGAGCAATAGGGCACAGTACAGAGGACCGTTGGACCATCAAAAGGCCAGTTGAAGATTTGATAGAATTTGAAAGAATCATTTTTCGGGATGAAGAAGCTCCTGATGTGATGAATAATCTGTTGCCTGCCCACAACAACAGGCCAATAATTGGAATGATTTGTGAATATGAGGAATTTGATCCGGCACTGAAGGCCATTGCAGCCATTGTCGAGATAGAAGAAATGCCAAAAAATGGTCGCCAAGCATGAATGTTCGTCTCAGTAGCCAGTGTTGCTATCCTTTCTGCGTCCGGAGTATCTCACGGTGTGATCCGGATGTTTTACTTTATTGTCTTCTTTCCGATGTAAACCCTTCTATCTTTAAAAATTGAAAAAAAGAGAAAAAAAATCAAAAATAAAAAATCAAAAAATTAAAAAAATCAAATGAAATTAATATTTCATTTTCCAGGAATATCTTTTCTCTTAATCTAGTCATTTTTCTTTCTTATTCTCTTTTTAGTTCTGTTAAATGCATATTTCAATAACATGACATGCTTGCGGACTTCATGCCTGGATCCTAAAACGATGTCAGACCTCGAAATAATAAATCAAGAATTGGGTCATAATGAAGATTAGATTAAGTAAATAAAACAAAGAGTTGGAACAATTGACGGAAAATTGGTTCCCAGATTGGAAAGGTCCATACATTGCAACAAGAGTTCTGCCAAAAGAGTACGTTGTACTTGGGGCACATCGAAGGAAATGTCCCTGAAAAACTGCCAATGCAAATGCATCCAAAAGGTACTATGTTGGATCCTTCATATAGTTCCAATATTCTCCAGTTGGGATGACGAAGGCTTTCATTCTCGCTACCCAAACACTATCAACCCTTTGCAAACCCATTTGAGCTGGTTACTCTTCTTTGATTACCCTCTTTCAAACCTGAAAGTGTTTATGAAAAATGAGATAAAAAAACGAGACAAAGAAATTGAAATAAAAAAGAAAAATGAAAAAAGAGGAAAAAAAGATAAAAAAACAAAACAAAACGAAAAAAACAAATGAAAACCAAAAACAAAAGTTTCCTAAACTAAGTTCGACTTGATTCCAAAAGGATATGTATGCAGCCTCTCTCTGGGGTTCAGTCACACCAAAACAAAAATCCAAAGTTCCAAAAAGTGAAACTGGGGCAGAAGGTATAATGGTTCGGCGACGGTTTCGTCAGAAAGGTTCCAAAGTTGTATCTCAATCCAAATCCTTTTTACCCAAACCTTGTTCAAGTCCTTCCGATCAATTGGTGAGAGTGTTTTAGGATCAGAGAATACAACCACTTAGATCTGATACAGTCAAAATAAGAGAAATAAAATGAGAGAGTCTTATTAGTGAAAACCCACATGGGCACCGTAAGACGATGGTCAGCAGAGAAATGGAAAATGAGAGAGTATTGTTAGTGAAAACTCACAAAGAGAACTATAAGATGATGTTGAGAATAGAAGTGAAAGAAGACAGCTCGTAAAAACCTGCAAAGGGCGCCCATGATCGAAAAGAAGATCCTCATAACCATCGGCATCAACAGAGTCTGGGCAAGGTGTCTCGATTTTTGAGGCAAAATTTGTGATGAATTTCTAAGACTTGGACGGTTTACATGGATCAGGCATCCAGTCCAAAGGCATGTCATGTTCATTGAAGTCTGCATTCACTCCAGATAAGTCACTTATTTCCTTTCCCCGAAAGGGACACTTCTTGTTTTAAAATTCATTCTCCATATCCCTTTTGGTCTAAACTCTGTTATGAAATTAAGACAAAGAAAGGATGGCAAGATTGATCTATTGGGCTTTCGTTTGATACGAGCTAATATTCAACAAGCACCCAGCCTCAACAGGTGCATCAAGTCAACCTTGACTGGCCATGGCGTCTGATGCTCTGGAATTGAAAACCATTGGAAGGAGAAAATCAAATCGAAGTGCCAATAAAGGCAAAATGAAGTTGAAAAGGTTAAGTCCCATGTGGCCAACCATCTCGGCAAAAGTTTGAAAAGCCAATGTACAAAAATGTTCTAGAATCAAAGTTAGAAGAAAGAAGCCAGAAATAAAAGCCTACGAAGGCGGAATAAAGTTTGAATGGCTAAGTCCCACGCGACTAGCCATTGCAGCAAAATTTGAGGTGCCAAAAGTTCCGCAATGTTTCGGAGAAAATAAAAGAAAAAAAGAAATAAAAAAAGAAGGAAAATAAATGAAGTCAGACAGGAAAGGCACACGAAAGCAAAATAAAGTCGAAAAGTTTGAGTTCCACCAACCAACCGTCATGGAAAAAATCTGGAAGAAAAAACTCAGAGGTTCTCAGTGCCTGAAATGAAATTGGTCCCCAGGAAACAATCAATTGCAACTGAGATCTTCATCAAAAAGGTTGGGCCGAATCAAGAAATAAAGGCCACAAAACCAACCACCGTTTCAAACTAAAAATTATTCTTTGAAAATTGAAACAGGTGCAATCCAGGCAACCGTGCAAAAAGCAGGTGCAACCCAAAATAAAATGTGCAAGTGCTGAAACGACTTTGCAGAAAATAATCAATGCAAAACGGAAGTTCCCTCCAAGTTTTTTCCTGCACCATATCAAAATAAAAAAACAAAAAGAGAAAAGATATAACAAAGTAAGAAATCCCAAAAGAGGATAGCTTAGAGTTCCCAATATCAACTTGTTACCCTTTAGCCAACATTAGGGCTCCAATCACTGAGTTAAGCGTTTTTCCTTAGCAAACATTAGGGCTCCAATTCCTGAGCTGAGCATTTTCTTCCTTAGCCAACATTAGGGCTCCAATCCTTGGGTTGAGCATTTCTTCCTTTAGCCAACATTAGGGCTCCAATCCCTGAGTTGAGCGTTTTTCCTTTGGCCGACATTAGGGCTCCAATCCCCGAGTTGAGCGTTTTTTCCTTTAGCCACCATTAGGGCTCCAATCCCCGAGTTAGCAATTTTCCTTTAGCCAACATTAGGGCTTCAATCCCTGAGTTGAGCGTTTTTTCTTTAGCCAGCATTAGGGCTCCAATCCCTGAGTTGAGCGTTTTTTCTTTAGCCAGCATTATGGCTCCATTCCCTGAGTTGACCATTTTTTCCTTTAGCCAGCATTAGGGCTCCAATCCCTGAGTTGAGCATTTTTCCTTTAGCCAACAGTAGGGCTCCAATCCTTGAGTTAAGCATTTTTCCTTTAGCAAATATTAGGGTTCCAATCCGTGAGTTGAGCGTTTTTCCTTTAGCCGCATTAGGGCTCTAATCCCTGAATTGAGCGTTTTTCCTTTAGCCAGCATTAGGGCTCCAATCCCTGAGTTTAGCATTTTTCCTTAAGCCAATATTAGGGCTCGAATCCCTGAGTTTAGCGTTTTTTCTTTAGCCAACATTAGGGCTCCAATCCTTGAGTTGAGCGTTTTCCCTTTAGCTAGCGTTAGAGCTCCAATCCCTGAGTTGAGCGTTTTCCCTTTACCCGGCATTAGGGCTCCAATCCTTAAGTTGAGCGTTTTTCTTTTAGCCAGCATTAGGGCTCCAATCCCTGAGTTGGACATTTTTCCTTTAGCCAACATTAAGGCTCCAATCCTTGAGTTAAGCGTTTTTCCTTTCGCCAACATTAGGGCTCCAATCCCTGAGTTGAGCATTTTTCCTTTAGCCAGTATTAGGGCTCCAATCCCTGAGTTGAGCGTTTTTAGCCAGCATTAGGGTTCCAATCTCTGAGTTGAGCGTTTTCCCTTTAGCCATCATTAGACTCCAATCCTTGAGTTGAGCATTATTTCCCTTAGCGAACATTAGGGCTCCAATCCTTGAGTTGAGCATTTCTTCCTTTAGCCAACATTAGGGCTCCAATCCCTGAGTTGAGTGTTTTTCCTATAGCCGGTATTAGGGCTCCAATCCCTGAGTTGAGCGTTTTTTCCTTTAGCTAGCATTAGGGCTCCAATCCTTGAGTTAGCATTGTTCCTTTAGCCAACATTAGGGCTCAAATCCCTGAGTTGAGCGTTTTTCCTCTAGCCAGCATTAGGGCTCCAATCCATGAGTTGAGTATTTTTTCTTTAGCCAGCATTAGGGCTCCGATCCCTGAGTTGAGCGTTTTCCCTTTAGTCAGCATTAGGGCTCCTATCCCTGAGTTGAGGGTTTTCCCTATAGCCGGCATTAGGCCTCCAATCCCTGATTTGAGCATTTTCCCTTTAGCCGAAATTAGGGCTCCAATCCCTGAGTTGAGCCTTTTTGACGTAGGGACTCCATTCCCTAGTCGCTTTTGCCAACATTAGGGCTCCAATCCCTGAGTAGAGCCTTTTAGACATAGGGCCTCCATTTCCTAGTCGCCTTTTTGCCAACATTAGGGCTCCAATCCCTGAGTTGACATTTTAGATATAGGGCTCCACCCGCTGATCTTTCCCCTTCTAGATAGATGCAATCCATATTTTATTGTTTTTTTTAAAAATAAAATAATAATAATAATAATAATAATAATAATAATAATAATAATAATAATAATAATAATAATAATAATAATAGTTCATACTTTTCTTTCAAATAACTCACAAATTTTTCTAGTAAAATTTAGGGCAGAAACTTTTGTTTGTTTGTTCGTTTTGGTGTCTGAATAGGTTCTACCTCAAGGCACAGGATTCGAGATGACCAAAAGAATGAGTCTTAATCCAAAAATAAAGAAAAGAAGAAAAAGAATTATAAAAAAAAATAAGTGAACTCAAAGTGCTGAAGTGGAGAAAGATGCGGACTATTCAAGATATGACTGAATTCACAAGCTTCGCATGTCCCGCCTTGATCCAAAGCTGAAGAAAGAACCAGCACCTACAACTAACAATTATCAATATTCAAAACATAGTCCTCATGAAAAACCAACCAAGACTCAAGATCAAGCTTCAGAAGACTCATAGATAGGAATCTTGTAACTCGTAGCTAATAGGCTTAGCTAGTCTTTTATTTTTGATTTTGATGTAATAACGGGACTGCGGACCGGAATCTCTACGGAACCTCGCTCGGCTCTCAATCTCGTACTTCATCACCTCATTCACTTCCAGAACTACACCGAACTGATTCCTTTATAGCCAAGGATATGTAGGCAACCTCTAAAGCAATGTTCGGTCAAACTTTTTCAAAATGCTTCCAAATGGAGTTTCAAACGGGAAAAATCCCTCATATTGCTCACTTTATCTTTGTCCGAAAACTCTTCATGTTTCCGAGCAAAGAGGGGCAGCTGGAAGCACGTGATTTTTTCCCTACATGAAGATAACTTCTAAAAATAGACAAAAAATAATTTTTATTGATTCTTAAGATATTTTGTTTATTTAGTTGCATTTCATGCATTTTTAATATTTTGAAATCTTAGAAAAATCACAAAAACATATCATGGTTTAATTATTAAAAAAATGATCATTTTACATTTTCGGATTTTAATCTTTAAAATTGGCATTTTCTTTAGTTTTAAGTTAATTAGTTGTTTTAATGTTAAAACTAAATAAAGAATTTTAATTTCTACAAAAATATATTAAATTAGGATTTTAGTTAATTAAAAAAAATAAAAAGAAAAGAGCAAAGTAAGTAGTATATTTTTTAGTGTTGCTTCTTTTAAATTTGGGCTAGCTCCTAAATTTGTCAAAATCAATATTAAACTCCGGCCCAATTTCAATGACCCAAATCCCTTCAAGCTCAATGCCCCCTAAAACCCTAGACTTAGTCTATAAAAGGACATAGACCCCTACACCCTAAATATTGATCAGCCGCAATGTTGGAAAAGACCTTGAACTCCGTTTCCTCCTTCATGTATAGTCTGAGGGATGTAGGAGCTAGGCAGCGCCATTGACGAAAAAAAAATGACCTCCCGTTCAGGTTTCTTCTTCAAGTTCTAAACAGACAACCCCAAAATTTATGGCTTCTTCTTAATAGAGAACTAGAACCAAAATCTTGATCCCAACCATTTCCATGGATATTTGGAGCCTTCTTGCTCACTTTAAAACCTAAAAACGCTTAAGAACCCTGACCATCAGCAGCCATTACATAGGAAAACCCCACCCCCTCGGCTTCTTTTTCTTCACAAGACTTGAAGCGACGACATTCCTCCTCAGTCGCTGAATGACCGCCCAACTCGATCTCTAGAACAGCCACTAGGAGCTTCATCCGCTGGCCATCATCCATCGCTGCTTCAGTTTCTTCCCATCCATAACATCTCGCTGGAAACAGTAGTACACGCACACACATACCAGCACGTGAAAAATCTCAGAAAATGGCTTCCCATATCTCGTCCATTGCTGCCTCAGCCTGAAACCAGTCCCAGACCGATACACGAGGAGGTTTTGATGTTCGAGTTCGAGTGCCTATCAAGTTCGAGGTTCTGACGTGGTCTTGGTGACGAAGTTGTTCATGTTAAGCTTCATTGGCCTGATCTTCTTTGTAAATTGGCATGGGTCACTTTGCTAAACTTTAAGCTGTAAAAGGTTCGTCTTTTGTTCTAATCTACAGGTCTTTATCAGTCCTTGGTTGCTTCACTTTATTTATTGTCCCGTCTGTTTTCTTCATTGTTACTACCTTGCCATGCTTTACTAGAAATAGATAATTATATTATTGTATGTTTTGACAATATTTAGATATAGCCGTAGAATAAGTAAAGGGCTAAATGCGGCAAAATTGGTCATCTTGTAAATAGTAGGTGCCTAAAATAACAATTGTGTAGATCTGGAGCTTAACAAAAGGCTTTCAATGTTTTGTGGACCAAGAAAGACACTGCATTGGCTTGATTAATTTTGATCCTTTAGAAATTGAGGCGTGCCATGCCAATTAAAATCCTAAAAATATTCGTAGTTTTGCTTTAGGCTCGATTTAGGCTAGTATTGTGATTATGTATACGTCCGCGTAACATAACTGCAAATTTAATTCTTAAAAGACTCAAGGGATTCGTTCACGCAACTTCAACCAAACTTTTCTTAATAAATTGAAAAATCATTATTAATCGTAAACACGTTTGCGTGATATGGTTTTTGACGCGCCAAAGGAAAAGGGTATACGTACGCATAATTCGATTCTTTAACTACGAATAATTCAAGTGTTTTAAAAGTGGTAAAAAGATAATTGCACATAGGTCCTAAAATGAGTAGTTAAATAATTATTGCCAAATATAAATTGCTAAGCGACCGTGCTAGAACCACGGAATCCGGGGGTGCCTAACACCTTCCCCTGGGTTAACAGAATTTCTTACTTAGAATTTCTGGTTCGCAGGCTTTTAAAATAAAGTCGCAATTTCCTCGATTTGGGATTTAGAATATCACGGGTTCTCGCCATATGCGAGAGAATAGAATATAGATGTTTTAGGTCTCAGAACAATAAAGCCTCACGACAAGAGTTCAGGAATATGAAGTGTTTTCCTAAAGGTTATGCAGCCTCTCAAGGATAAATATAGACGTCTCTGTACCGATCCGCGAGACTCTACTAATCGGCTCATGACTCACGAGGCCTAGTAACCTAAGCTCTGATACCAACTTCTCACTACCCCAATCCTGATCGTGATGGCGCCCAACAATAATTGCTAGGCAAGCCCGACCATTTAACACTCTCAACCCAAGTGCAAAAACCCATTACCAATTAAATTGAGTTAATGTTTTAGATAATATAGTTCAACTAGTGATAATAACTAGAAATGGTACGGAAAACCATATGCAATACTAATACAACTCTCAACAGGTCTGGGGTCATGAGTCTAGAGCCTCTAAACACAACTGAGTAGCAACACAAACAAATGAAAGTCTAAGATGCGAAAAACAAAGTCATAAGGGAGGAGTCGGGCCCTGCGGATGCCTGGCAGCTACCTCGACAATTCTGGATAAGTCTGGGAACAACAACAGTACAACTAAGCTCCCGATGCTCTTGAATCTTCACACATGGTGGAGGGAGTAAAGTGAGTACTTCCAACTCAGTGGTAATAGACATATATGATGACTCAAAGTAAGAAATCTCGAAAATACCACAATGTAAAGCTGAGAGTAACAAGTTAGCACATTTAACGGTGAAATAACAGCAAATCAACGTCAGGTAGACAAATAGATATCAATGCATGAATATAATGTAATGCACATTACCGATGCGGCATACAACTTGATCCATTTGGGTACCCGCGCTCATTGTGGAGGTTCAGACTCTGGAAGGGCTCCTACAGCCCAAGCGCAATATCATCATAGCATTCGCTGCGCCATGCAGCCCAATCCACAATTAGTCCAGTTATATGCATGCAAGCCATACGTGCACAATCAAATTTATCATTTCCAGTTCCAATTATCAGGAATTCTAGGTTAAGTATTTAAAACCATAGAAATTTACTAATCATTTCGAAAAAGTGTTTAACTCAGGACTGATATCATGAAAACATTCTCAACATCATGGAAACAGTGACAATAATCCTTAAGGGATCCAAATAATTGGCAAGCAGCCCAAATATACTCATAACAATCCAAGTAAGATGTTTACCAATCAATTTCTAGTCAATAACATAGTAGGAACATCACTTGGACGGACTATGCCATAGTCCAGATCCACAAACGACCCCGCAGTCACCGTAAAGTATGTGTCTCGCGTCAATACAATGTCACAGTGTGATATACCGGGGTTTCAAACCCTCAGGTCATCATTTACATCTATTACTCACCTCAAACCGACCCAAGACTATCCCGCAATGCCCTTTCCTCTCGTATCGACCTCCTCGCTCATCTAATTTGGCCAAAACCACAAAGAATACGTAATAATAGGCTAATAAGACACAATCCAATCGAAAAGACTCGAAAAATACCAAAAATCACGAAGTTGGGAAAACTCGAGCCCCGGGCCCACTTCTCGAAAAATTACAAAATTTACATCACCAGACTCATCGTCTCGCCTCGAGTCTATGCATATCAAATTTATCAAAATCGGAGTTCAATTGCTCCCTCTAATCCTAAATTTTATTTCAAAATTCAAGCCCTAGTTCGTCCAATTTTTCCCCAAATTCCTTAGAATTAAAGGTAGATTATTCAATATAATGATGTTTCTAGGCCATAGAACTTACCTTTGATGAATTCCCAATCAAAACTCTCTAAAAATTCCGTCAATAGCTCTCAAGATTGCTCAACAATGGAGGAAAAATGATTGAACTCGTGGATGAAATAAACCCTTTAACCCCTCTGTGCATAGTCCTTTTCGCTTCTGCGGTCCCTCTGCCACTTATGCGGGACCGCTTCTGCAGTCAAATGACCACTTATGCTGTTTCACTTAATACGCCAAGGACCGCTTCTGCTGCCCAAGACCGCTTATACGGTTCTCATTCCACACCTGCGGTCCAAGCCAGGGCCTCCCAGGCCGCTTATACGATCCAGAAGCCGCATCTGCGGAACCGTCTATACAGTCCCTTTTTCGCATACGCGGAAACAACAGAACCTGCAACTTCCGATTCATGCAACTACTCCAAATCCTCCGTTCAACCATCCGAATTCACCCCGAGGCCCCCGGGACCTCAACCAAAAGCACAGACATGATCTAATACTTCATAATAACTCGCTCGAATTATCAAAACACTATCGTTAATATCAAAATACTCAATTACATCAAATCAAAGCCTAAATTTCTTAAAAACTTTTGAATTGCACATTCGATAAAAACCTCAACCTAAATACCTCCGAATGACTTGAAACTTTTCACACATATCAAAAATCACCTAATGTAGTTATTCCAACTCTTGTAGTTCCATTCCGATCCTCGGATCAAAATCTCAGCTATCAACCGGAATTCGCCAAAATTCAAACTTAGCCAATCCAAGCCTAATTCTATACCGAACCTCCAAATTCAATTTAGATCTCACTCCTAAGTCACAACCCCCCCTCACCGAAGCTAACCGAATCACATCCGGGCCCTCTAGCCAAATAGTCAACTTTCAGTTGACTTTTTCAAAACAAGCTTCCCTTTAAGAGACTAAATGTCTCATTTCCATCTAAAATCAATCCAATTATACTCGGTCAACTCAAATGGTGAAATTGAAACATAAAGCAACATAATATGAGAAAACGGGGCGGTAACTCACGTGACAACGGATCGGGTCGTCAGAAAAAAATAGGCAAAATAAAAACTACAAAAATACAAAACAATCAAAACCTACTTAGAAGTAAATTAATTAAAATTGAAATGCAGAACCTGCACTTTTTGAATAAAAAAAAGCACCATTTAGAGTCACGTAAATTACAAATTTTAATCCATGTAGTTTAATCATTCCTAATACTTTATGAGTTTTAATGAGAATATTCTCAAGATCTTCTTCTAGCTTGACCGTTCTAACCCCATCAGAATTATCAACTTCTGTTACTTGAATTTTTCCTGCCTTGCTAGACTATAATGCCTCTTCATGTACATATTCACGGAAATTGTTTTTCGAAGGTTCTATCCTCGAGCAGAATACTTCAAGAAAGTTGTTCGTGCACCCCCGGTCATACACATTGATCATGTTATCTCCTCTTAGTCCTCTACGACGAAAGTTCTCATATGTTGTATGTAAGAAAAATAACAAAATCACAAATGAAAAAAAAAACAAAGAAAAAGAGCACATTGATATGAATTTAATTTTCTGATCTGCAATCGACAGCCTCAAAAAATTTAATCTTATGAAAAGTTAATTCTTGTTGTAAACTGAAGCTGATCCAAATTAAAGTATACATTGACATAAGAGGTGAAAAAGACTAACCTGATTTCGACATATGAGATACAAATGGAAGAGGATTGTCAATTCAATTCAACTATACGTTTTTTCTAATTCAATATATGTAAGAGGAGAAAAAAATTTAGTATGTTCAGTTACATTTTAAAGGAAGGTGAGCGGAGGAAAATGGGAGTAGTTGGTAGTTTTTATTGGTAGTAGTTTCTATTGCTTGAATTTTGAAAAAAAATGTATAATTCAATTAATTTTTAAAAGGAAGGGGAGTGGAGGAAGTGTTTTTTATTGGTAGTTTCAATTGCTTGAATTTTGAAAAAGAAAAGTGTCTTTCACATCTATTTTTAAATAAATTTGAATGAAATTTTGAAACTCCAAGAAAGTTGGAGGATTGTCCAAATCTTTTACATGTGTGAATTTAATGTTATGCCACTACTCATCATAATAGTTCTTTTCCTATCCTATTTTATATTAATAGAATATGTTTTCTGCTAAATCCGCATGAATTCTGATAGATTGACACAGAAATTGTGAGATAACTTCCTTCCGCGTGTGATATAATTTGAATGAATTTGTACATAACAAACATTTGACTTATTTATAATATAGGTAAGTTCGTTAAGAGATATGAACATAATAGTTGAAAAGTTAGTGTATTTGAGAAAACATCACATAACTGGTTAGTTGCATTTGCATAATTTAGATATATTTGAATTGTTAAAGCGAGTTGTATTCTACATGCAGGGATTGCACATGTATCTTCTGGATCAAGTTTTGTTACAGTGCAACTAACGGAAGATGCTTCCTGGAGATCCGTCAATCGTGGAGTACTTGTAGCAATTTACGATTTCTATAATTCCGGGGAGCCACTGTTCCTCGACTCCAGTACTGTAGCATCCAAGGACACAGCTAACCCTGAGGATAATTCAGCAACAGTTGCAATGATCAAGGAACTTTTGGAGACTCGTATTCTTCCAGCTTTACAAGGTGATGGTGGGGACATTGAATACCGAGAATTTAATGCACACACAGGAGTGGTCAAATTGAAAATGCGAGGAGCATGCAGTGGACGCCCTAGTTCGTCGTATCGAGAATATGCTCATGCATTACGTGTTTAACCAAAAATATGACTCTTTGGTCAAAGTTAAATATAAATAGAAATCAGGTACTGATAATCAAGAGACGAAAAGAATAATAGACTTATGAGAATAACAGTAAAACAATAAATAAGTTTGTATTTCAGTGTTATATCAATGATATTCTGTGTCCTTACAAATGCTAAGACCTCCTACTTTTATAGTTGATTATAGGAAAATGTGTGATGCCTTAGTCTTAATGAGGCAATTATGAGCAATAAAAGACATTAAATGAAACGGTACATAATCATTCCTATTTAATACCAGTTCTCTAACGTATTTAGTATTTAATACTGAATTTAGACTCATTTTCGTCATCAGATCCATATATTTAATGACTCCTGATTTCCTGGTTTTAAATGACTTAAATATGTACGAAGCTTGTATTATTCGAATTGCTTCTCGTGCCTATTTAGCTTTCTTCTCCCGTATCTGTTGTCACTCGTGCCTCTTTACTGATCATCTTGTTTTGACCATTTGATCAGTCCACGTGTCATGCTACGTCATCTTAGATAAAAATTCAGTTTTTTCCCAAAACAGATAGTCCCTCCACTTTCCATTTATTTATCAATTAAATATTTGGGAAGTGGAGCTTCATAAAAGAGAATTTTTGTCGTAATTAATGCTATGACAATACTGACGCTTCAGTTGTCCCTTCTATTTAATGCTCTGCACACGTGTCACCTTTTATTTAATGTTCTGCACACGTGTCACCTTTTGATTGGCTTTGTACTTCTGCAGTCTTTTTTCAAGGTTTCTTCATTACCTTTATTAACGAAGTGATATTTGTCTTTATTATAGGCTTTCCATCATTACACTTTTTTATTTGACGGTTGCTGTTATATACATACTTAACCCTCTTTCTTTTATCTTCTTCTTCATAGATCTTCAACAAACAATTTATTACTCACTTTTGCTCTTTTTCTCCTTTAGTTCATCCTTCTTCAACAATGTCGTCTTCAAACTCTAACCCTAGGAAAGTTCCAATTCTAGACAACTTTCCTAACGCCCCGTAAGATATAGAAGAGGCAGATGAGATAGGCTTCGTAGCCTAGGGTCTACTCGTGGTGGTTTATCTGGTTCTGTCACTTCTCCTACTGGTTCTGGCATTAGAGGTTCCACCTCTAAAACTTCTTCTTCTAAAGGTAAAGAACTTTCTGAACCTCTCCTAAAACCTTTAGTTGAAGAAATTGTACCCAATGATTTATCTTTTGGGAATAATAGAAAATCTCTCATAAACTTAGAGAAAGCTGACACCTATCCTTCTCTAATAACTGAACCTATTATTCCCACTGTTCGGAAAGACTGTAATTGGAGAGATAATCTTCGTATGATGATTCCTAACCCAAACCACAGAATTTCTTCTTTCACTATTGGATTCTCTTTCATTTATACATATCCCTTTACTTTGGGATTTAATCCTGCTATTGACCCAGTCATACTTGAATTTTGTCGCTTTTTTAAAATTTGCTTAGCACAAGTAGGCCCTCTTGTTTGGAGAGTTGTGGCTTGTTTGAGGTATTTGTCTACCAAAGACAGTGTTAATTTTACTTTTCCCCATCTTATTCACTTACACCATCCCAAATTATTTCGCCATGGAGTTTTTTACCTTGACTACAAGAAGCAAGAAGGTTTTGGTAAACCCTGAGGATGACAAGGATCGTGGGTGGTATACTCGTTACACTGTTGTATGTACGATGGATTTGTTTGGGTGAAAGAAATATCCCCTTCCATGAGAAGTGGAACTTTGCACGTATGTTTTTTTTTACTTACCGTATCTATTTTTAAGAATACTTCTTTTCTAATTTCGTTTCTATTTGGTTTCCGTAGCAACCATGAGAGATGTGGAACCCGTTCCTAATTTCCGTGGTTGGGTAGATTCAATTTTGAAAATTGCGCCTATGGAGGCGAGAACTTGGAAATCAATTTCCCATTTGCATGGTTGGAGAGTGAAGACCTACGGTATGCATTTCCATATGCATTGCCATGTATTAATTCTTTCTTGTTTTAACTCTTTATCCCTCTTTTTATCAGGATTTGGTATTAGGGGTATGACAGTTGAGGTAGCCGTTGCCCTTCAACCTTCTTCCATCTCTTCATTTTCTTTGAAAAAACTAAACTCATGCTGTCAAAGAAGAAGGTTATAGAAGAAGAATCTAAGAATGAAGAAGAAGAAGATACCTCCTTAATTACTAGGCCAAAAGCCATGAGACGCATCATTTCTCATGATGAAGCTGAAGATACTCCTGCTCGAACCTCTATCTCCGAGCCTGTTCAGATTCCTTCTGATGAGGACATCACTCCAAGGGTCTAATGAATCTATTCGACATCTCTTTATTAGTGGTTTTGAGAGTCGAAAGCTTGGGCCAGTTCTTGATGAAACTCCCCTCTCTTCTTCTATTCCTGTTTCTTCTATTCATCTTTTAGTTACGAGTGTTCCCTTGCCTGTTTTATCTACTCCTACCTCTTTACCTGTTTTGATTCCATTGTCTGTTTCTTCTATCTCAACCTTCACTCTTTTGGCTCCTGTTTACACTAATTCTACTGTTCCTCCTTCTATTGCTCCCCTTTCTCTGTACAACACGCAGAGGAGGGTTCCAATAGCAGAGGTTTGACTATTAGGAGCGTTACCCTTGAGGTTCTTGCTAATCGCAGCTTCTTAAGGAAGTCAAGTGGAGCAGATGTGTGGCTTGAGCCATTGATTAGAGATATTGAGAAGAATAAGATGAAGAGCCACAGCTGTTTGACTCTGATGAATGACATAGTTCATTCTACTTTGAAGGTACTTTTCCTTTAATTAACAAGTTCTTTTTATATATCTTTCTAAATTCTCACATTTGCTGCCTTTCCCTTGTAGGCTAATCTTATTGGTACTGAGTTGATGAGAAGGATCTCCCTTTTGAAAAAGAAAGCCCGTGAGTCTGATAAGGCTATTCACGAGGCTGAGGAAATAGCCAAGGGAGCCTAATTAGAAACAACTAATTAGAAGGAGCAGTTTGAGAATGCTCAGAGAACCATAGAGGAATTACAAGAAAGTAGAAATCACTTGGAACAGCAAAGCGTGGTTTGACTTCTAAGCTACCAGTTGCTAAGGCTTCTTCAAGCCAGTTTTAAAAAGATAAGGAGCTTTGTTGTGCTCGTTTTCTGAACAATTATCAAAATCCAGTGAGGATATCAGAGAACTTAAGACACTTTTGGGCAAGAAAAACGAATATGCAGGGGAGTTAGTGCAAAGCTTGACTCAGGCTCAGGCTGACTTAAGGATCTATGCTGACAATATACATGATTTAGATAGTTCTCATGCCTCCCTCGAAGCTTCCCTTGATTCCCATTTAGCTGAACACCAAATATTGAAGAATGATCTGACTATGTGAGAAAGGGAGTATGGGCTTCATGAGGAGAATTTCAATATAGAAGTGAGTTGGGCTTTTCTAAATTCCCGTCGTGATGCTTTAATGGAGGTCTGTCAAGAAAACTTTGATTTACAATCAGAATTGGCCAAAGTCTTGAAAACGGTTGAAGAAAGCCAACAACCATTTGACTCTCCTTCTCTACCACTCGAAGCTCCTGTGGCAGAAGAACCTTTTGAATGATGAAGTCAGTACTGTGGCAGTTGAAGTTGAAAACATTGTAATTCCAGCTCCCGAGGGTGAAACTTCTATGACACAGTCTATAGAAGCTGAAGCTCCCGTGACTCCTGCTTTCCTCGGTGACCTTAACACTTCAATCCCAACTGAAACTGCTCTTATTGTTGCTTCTTCAGAAGTTGCTACCGTTCCTATGGCTGCCCCGGAAAGTGAGATTGCAACTTTAGATGTTCCAACCCCTTCAGTGACAAGTTGATTATGTTTCAAACTTTACTGTGTTTTTTTTTATTGATTGGTGGTTTTATCCCTTGGCAATTTGAACAGATTTTTTGGTGAAGTCCCCAGTTATCATAGTGGGGCACATGTAAAAAGATATTTTGCTGACTAAGTTTTTACTTAGTCTTTTTAATTATATTAAGAAGTTTTCTCGATACTTCTATATGTTCTATTCTTGCCTATTTATTTATTTAGGACTTATAGAATAGCTTAGCATTTTTATCCTTTGAAAATTCTTTATGATTTTTCTCATGAGTTATTAACATATGGTTTATACAATAGGGCCCTTTTATATAATTGACACTTAATGAAGAAGACGTCTCAATTTTATAATGGTGTTATAATACAAAGAAAGAAATAGGAATACACATGTTGTGTATGAAACAACTTTGACAAGTTTTGGTTCATGAACTTGGACAAGTTTTTAAATATTACATGTATTAAAATACATCTATAACTTTCTCGTTGTTGTTTTTCTTGTAGCAGATTTTACAAACAATAAAATAAACAAGGTTTCCTTATAACCTGTTTCAGTACATAATCATGACCCTATCTTCATATATTAGGAATGGTTTGAGAGGTCACTTCGTTTATGAGTTTGAGAGATGAATTTGCTGTTATCATGGAAAAACATTATGGTGAATGTCTTATGTTTGATGAATGACGAAGACTCCGTAACATTTGCTCAACACTTGTCTCTTTATGGCTGGATTTTCTTTTGAATCTTGCCCAAACTCTATCGACTCTTGTTTGATATTCGTATATGTTTTTCTACACGTATCTATGTATAATATGTAGTCCCCCAAGTGTTTGAGCGGTGAAGTATGAAACCTCGAGCATTTGTTTGTTTCTTTCAGTTTGGTCCTTTTCCTGAAACAGAAAAACATACGGGACTCAGAGGTGCAATATAGATGAAAACTGCCTAACTCGTGTGTATTTCCATCAGATTAATTGTAACCCTGGGCTGGTAATTTTAGAATATTCCATTTTACTGTGCAGGACGTGACTCATCATTTGGCACGAATTAGGGGTTTTCCCTAGCATCTAAAATCGTTAGTAAAACTTAATAATTCAAAAGAAAAGATTTTAACATGGCGATACCTGACCGTGGGTACTTTCCAGAAGTAATATCTCTTTAACTGGACAACATTCCAATGTGAGGGTAAAACTTTTCCATCCATTGTCTCCAACTCGTATGCTCATTTTCCCGCAATGTCACGAACTCTGTAGGGTCCTTCCCACGTTGGACGTAGCTTTCCTGAATTAGCAGCCCTTGCAGATTAGAATACCTTTTTAAGCACGAAGTCTACAATTTTGAAAAATCTGAGGCGTGCTTTCCTATTGTAATATCGTTCAATTACTTGCTTTTGCGCTGCCATTCTTATTAATGCAGATTCTCTTCTTCCTTCAAGAAAATCAAGATTGATCCGCATTTTTTCATCATTAGATTCCTCCGTTGCTTGAACGTACCGTGTACTTGTTTCTCATATTTCAACTGGTATTAAGGCCTCCGCACCATAAACCACTGAAAATGGTGTTTCTTCAGTGCTTGTCTTTGTCATTGTACTATAAGCCCATAATACTCCAGGTAATATCTCAGGCCAATTACCTTTTGAATCCTGTAGCCTCTTCTTCAAGTTGTTGATATTGACTTTGTCTGGATTCCGCTTGTCCATTACCCACTGGATGATATGTCATAGACGTTATCCTTTTAATATGCCAACTTTGAAGATATTCTGTGATTTGAGCTCCTATGAATTGCGGTCCATTGTGACACACGATTTCCTTTGGTGCTCCAAAATGGCATATTATATTTTGCCATATGAAGTCTTTAACTTCCTTCTCTCGTACCTATTTAAATGCTCCTGCTTCTACCTATTTAGTGAAATAATCTATAAGTACAGTAGAAACTTCACCTGACCTTTTTCTTGTGGTACTGGACCTACGATATCCATTCCCCATTTCATAAAGGGCCACAGGGCTATAACAGGGTGTCATAACTCAGCTGGTCTATGCATATTATTTCCGTATCTTTGACATTTATCACATTTGGATACGAAAATATTTGCCTCGTCTTCCATCTTAAGCCAATAATACCCTGCTCGAATCAACGTTCTTACGAGCGACCTTCCCCTGCGTGATTTCTACAATGTCCTTCATGTACTTCCCTCATCACATATTCTGTTTAATAAGGTCCGAAAAACCTTCCTAGTGGTCCACCTAACATCTTTCAATAAAGATTTTCTTGATATAAGCAATAATGAGCAACTTTTTTGCGAAGTGCGTGAGCCTTTCCTTTGTCATTGGGCACGGTTCCGTGCTGTAAAAAAGCAATAATTTCGTTTCTCCAATCCCATGTTAAATGATTAAAATTACCTTATTTTTATCAGGTTTGAGAACGGAGTACGACTGAAGCTTTTGCGTCGTTTGCTATGTCAGTTGCAGATGGGAGATTAGCTCAAGCATCTGCCTCTACATTCTCATCTCTTGGGATCTGCATTATCTTCCAAGTTTGAAATTGCTTTATTAGTTCCAGTACCTTTTTGAGATATTCTTGCATTCGAGTTTCCCTGGCTATATAAGTCCCCAGCATTTGATTGACCACGAGTTAAGAATCGCTCTTGATTATAATCTATGTTATGCCGAGTTCTCGTGCCAACTCTAAACGTGCAATTACAGCCTTGTGCCCTGCTTCATTGCCAGTTATAGAATGACATTTTATAGCATGTCTAATAGTTTCACCCGTAGGTGGTATGAGAACTATCCTAGGCTCGCTCCTTTTACATTAGATGAACCATCAGTGAATAAAATCCAGGTCCCCGGGTTTGCACCATTAAAAACTTGTAATTCTTTTTCTGCTTCTAAATGCATCCCCTGACTAAAATCAGCTACGAAATCAGCTAGTACTTGAGATTTATTGCGGTCCTAGGTTGATAAATAATTTCGTATTCACTTAGTTGCATAGCCCATTTTGGTAATCTCCCTGACAGTTTGTGTTTATGCAAAATGTTTCATAATGGGTAAGCAGTAACTACTGCAATGGGATGACATTGAAAATAACGTCTTAATTTCCTAGATCCATGATCAAAGCTAATGCTAACTTTTCTAGTTATGGGTATCTTTCAGCATCTAGTAAAGGCTTGCTTACATAATAAATAAGAGATTGTTTACCTCTATCCTCACGGACTAAATCAATACTTACCGCAAATTCAGATACAACCAGATAGATGAGAAGCTTTTCTCCTACATTTGGTTTTGCCAATAACGGTGGGTTTGACAAGTAAGCTTTCAAATTTCTAAGGGCATGTTGACAATATTCATTCCATTCCAAATGATCTTGCTTTTTGAGTACGGAGAAAACTTTAAAATATTTTTTGAAGATTTGGAAATAAATCTCCCCAAGGCTGCAATTCTTCCTGTTAGCCTTTGTACTTCTTTTTTATTCGTAAGCATTTCAGGGATTTATTCTATCGCTTTGATTTGAGAAGGATTTACCTCAATGCCACGGTTAGAAACGAGAAAACCCAAAAACTTACCTGATGCAACTCCAAATGCACAGCTTTTTGGATTGAGTTGCATATTAAATTTTCGTAAAATTTCAAATATAACAGATATATGAGAAATATGATCATGAGAATGCTGGGTTTTGACAAGCATATCGTCTATATATACCTCCATTGTCTTTCATAAATGTTCTTGGAATATTTTTGTGACCAACCTTAGATATGTTGCTCCAACATTTTTAAGACCAAAAGGCATTACCTTATACAGTATGTCCCCCTATCTGTGATGCAAAAGTTTTTTCTTCATCACTAGGGTCCATTTTAATTTGGTTGTACCATGAATATGCATCTAAAAAACTTAAAAGTTCATGTCATGTAGTTGCATCAATTAATGCATCTATATGCGGTAAAGGGAAAGAATCATATGGGCAGGCTTTATTAAGGTCTGTATAATCTACACAAACCCGCCACTTACCATTTTTCTTAGGTGCAACAACTATGTTAGCTAACCAATTAGGGTACTTTACCTCGCAGATTGACCCAATTTTTAATAGCTTTTTGACCTCATCTTGAATCACCTGGTTTTTGAAAGCCCTTGCTTTATTTCTTTTGCTTTACTGGTGTAATGGATGGTCTTCGTTTAGTTTGTGAGTCATCACATCCGGTGGTATCACAGTTATGTCAGCATGGGACCAAGCAAAACAATCCACATTAGATTTTAGAAATTCAATTAACATACCTCGTATGTTTGAGTTTAAATTAGCTGTCACGACCTAGATTTTTCCCACCATCGGGAGTCGTGATGGAGCCTACACTCGAAGCTAGGCAAGCCAACCTTTTTAATCATTTTCACAAAAACTTAATCTAAAACAAATGAAATACTGAAATAATTAATTAAAACATGCGGAAGACTATTAGCAATAATAGAGATGACAAAATACGGAAATTAATAACATGCCTCTACCCAGTATATAGTGTCACTACTCACCGACGGCTAAAAAAGAACTAAAAACAACAGTATGAAAGAAATACATAACATGTCTCTTTGATACAACTAAATGAACTAGAAAAGATAGAGGAGAATCAGGGCCCACGAACGCCAGCGAACTACCTCAAAGTCTCGGGACTGAAAGGATCGCCCCCTAACTATTGCTGTGATCCGTAAGCTGTGTCCTGACCTGTGCACAAAAAGGCACAAATGTGTAGTATCAGCACAACTGACCCCATGTGCTGGTAAGTGCACGGCCTAACCTCGGCGAGGTAGTGATGGGGCTAAACAGGACCTATCACAATCAACCTGATATATGGGAAATAACAGAAATATAACAAAATTTAAACAGATAATAGGGAGGGGACATGCAGGGGGGTAGAATTGTTTAATTATAAAATCAACAAGCAAAGAAATGGAAACTGTATAATTAACATCAATAAAAGGAATCCAGTAAATCAAACATTGCACGGCACCACCCATCGTGCTTTATCACTCTTCCCCACCCAATAAATAGCATAAAGTAGTTACACGGCATCACCCTTCGTGCTTTATCGCTCGTCCTCACCCAAACAATAGCATAAAGTAGTTACACGACATCACCCATCGTGCTTTATCACTCTTCCTCACCCAATAATTAGCATAAAGTAGTTACACGGCATCACCCATCGTGCTTTATCGCTCATCCTCACCCAAACAATATCATACATAATGGGGCGAGGGTATAGACAACACTATTAATCATCCCGGCAAGGGAGAACATTTCAACAACAAGTCCCGGAAAGGGAAAAAGTACCCAAAAATGTCCTCTTTAGTTCATTTAACAAGTAATTATCACAATTGTTCACTTCTATCGTCATTTTAAATAGCAGATATGACTCATAGTCATGCTAGACTCGGGCGCATAGGTAAATGTCACCATATCTATACACCGACTCCAGATAGCACATAGCAAATATTATCCTAATCCTATTCCCTCAAGCCAAAGTTAGAACAAACACTTACCTCGAAAGCTTCCAACTCAACTCACGCCTCTAGAATAGTTTTACCCCTCGAATTCGCCTCAGAACCGGTCGAATCTAACCACAATTTACTCAAATGTAACAATAAATGCTAGTAAAATCAATTTGAATGCATAAGAATGAAATTCCCAAAGTTTTACCCAAAAATTCCAAAATGCCCCCGGACCACGTGGTCAAAACTCGAGGTTCGAACAAAATTGGGTTACCCATTATCCCACAATTCATATATGCAATTTGTTTTGAAATCGGACCCCAAATTGAGGTCCAAATCACCAATTTTGTGAAAACCTAGGTTCTACCCCAAATCCCCATTTTTACCCATTGAAAGCTTTGATTTTAATTTGAAATCATGATAAAAGATGTTAAAGTTTGAAGAAATTGAGTAAAAGTTGACTTACAAGTGGTTTGGGAGAGAAAGAGTCGAGAGAAAATCGCCAATGGAGGTTTGGGTTTTGAAAATATGAAAAATGAAGTTTAAAATCGTGTAAGTATAGAATGCACAGTCGCAGATATCGCAATTGCGAAGATTTGTTCGCAATTGCTAAATCAACAGGCTTGGAAAATGCGAGATATCAGTTTGCAATTGCGAACCATGAAGGGTTTTGCAGAGTTCGCAAATGCTAACATTTGTTCGCAATTGCTAACTCTGGGCTACAAAGGGGGAATTCGCATTTGCTAACATTTGTTCGCAAATGCTAACTCTGGGCTACAAAGGGGGAGATTGCATTTGCTAACATTTGTTCGCAAATGCTAACTCTGGGCAACAAAGGGGGAGTTCGCAAATGCTAACATGTGTTCGCATTTGCGAACACTGCAGGTCAGGCATACCAGCAGCTTTCAAACATGCCAAAAATGAACTCGTGGCCTATCCAAAACTCACCCGAGCCCTCGAGGCTCCAACCCAAACATGCACCCAACCTCAAAAACATCCTACGGACTTACTCGTGCGATCAAATCACCAAAATAACATCAAAATCAAAGAATCAACCTCCAAATCTCATGATTTTCATTTCAAAGTTCAAAACTTTTAAATTTTCCATTTTTAGTCCGAAACATGTCAAACAACGTCTGTTTTCAATCAAACTTTACAGATAGCGCTTAACGCTCATTTAAGACTTGTACCGGCGTCGGAACCAACATACGAGCCTGACACCATTACTTTTGATCAATTTTCATTTTCATTTTTCCTTAAGCATTTTCAGAAAATAATTTCACAGAAAAGTTCCGTACTCATGCCTGGGATCTCGGATTTCAGTTCCGGGAATAAGCCCGGGCCCCAAATTTCCTTACGGATCCTCTAGGAATGTCAGATCATGGGTCTGGTTCCGTTTACCAAAACGTTGACCAAAGTCATCTATAGCAATATTATTATCAAAATTCATAGTTTTAACACAGAATTCAAATATTTCCACATAAAAATTTTCTGCCTTTGCGCCTGGACTGCACACGTAAATCGAGGCGATAAATTTTCCCCATAAAGTCTTGCATTAGTGTTAGTATAATAGCGTCAGGTTCCTACTTTTCTTTCCTTCATCAATAATACCATCATAAATTATCCCAAAACATATATACTATTATGTTTTTACGGTGATCAGTCCAAAAATTTATGTTTTTGCCATTGGTTATGTTCCAACTGGTTCCTGAGCGACAATAATCAATGTTTTTTATCATGCTTTTCCAAATGTAGGAGTCACTAGGACGAGTTTTTTGTATAAATAACTTTTGGAAAGCTCTTGTGGATGGTCATATTTTGCTGATAAAATTGCTATCCAAGGAGAGTTATTGGGGTGAGTATAGCGCCAAAGAAGATTTGTTAGCATGTAATTGTTTTTTTGGGATAACTTCTGTATACCTAATCCCCTTTATGATTTTGGCGTGGTTATTTTATCGCAAATTAGGTGCAGTTTAAGTTTTAGATCAATTGAACCCTAGAGGAAATTTTGCTGGATTTGCTCTAGTTTGTGTATTAGTTTGGGTGGTAGTAAATTAATTTGCATTGCATATGTGGGAATTGTGTTTAGGATTGATTTGATTAAGGTTTTTCTTCCCGCCAGGTTGAGGAATTTTGATCTCCAAACTATTAGTTTTGAGGTAACTCGATCAATAATGTACTAGTAATAAGATATTTTAGGTTGGGCATGTGTGATTGGAACTCCTAAGTATTTGCCTATGTTTGTGGTGATGGCGATATTTAAGGAGTTTGATATGATTTAGCTAAGATAAAGGCTTATGTTTGCTAAGAAAAGTAGCTTTGATTTCTGGAAGTTGATTCTTTATCCATATATTGCACTTAATTATTGAAATATTTCAATAATTGTAGAGGTGTTAGAGGTGGTTGCTTGTGCTTGGAGGATGGGGTCATTTGCAAACATGAGGTGCGAGAGTGGTTAAGCATTTTTATTAAGGAGTATGGGGGTCCATCGAGAAATGTCTACGTTGTGCTCGATAATTCGGGATAATGATTCCATACATATGATGAATAGGTAGGTATGATGATAGGGGGTCTCCTTGTCTTATATCTCTAGAAGGTTGAAAGAAGGGGGTAGGTGTACCATTAATGATTATGGTAGTGGAGGAAGATGTAACACAAGACATTATGAGGTTAATCAAGGGTAGCGAAAAGCATAAGTGTTGAAGGAAAAAAACAAATAAAGGACCATTCTAATCGATCAAAAACTTTTTCGAGGTCTATTTTTATCAACATATTCCTTTTTTTTCCTTGTTGTTTCTTGAAGGAGTGTATGATTTCTTGAACAAGGATAATGTTGTCAGCTGTCTTATGACCTTTTAGGAAGCTTCTTTGAGTTGGATAGATTAATTTTGGAAGAAGAGGTTTAATTCTATTAACGATAATCTTAGTAATGATCTTGTATATTGCATTGCATATGCCAATTTATCTATATTGGTATATAATTTCAAGAAAGCTGGTCTTAGGGGTTAGTATGATATTTGTTTTATTAATTTCGGGAGGGGGTGGGGGGTTGTGGAAGTATGGAAGGCTTATTGGCAGGTATGGAGTATTGCATGCTTCGTTTCTAACCAAAATTTTTAGAAGAAAATAGGGTGCATGATCCAACCCAGGAGCTTTAAGAGGTTTGATTATTATAGAGAGATGAAAGTAGGATGTATTATACATCTTCGTCATCTAGCCATTGGACACAACGTTTGAATTTTCAGTATTTTTTCTCTATTCGAAGTAAGTTATTAAAGTTAGTGATTAGTTGATTTTCGAGATTGTAGTGGAAAGAGTTTTTATTTTCTGGTTGTATATGTAGACAATTAAAATTTATTAAATTTGAATCCACAAATAATTTGATTTTTATCATGTATTAAATACATATTAGTCCAAATGATACCAGGGTTAGTATAATAGGGCCGATTATTTAAATCTTAAATGAATTAATTTAAATAAAATTCCAATGTATTATTGGGCTAACCCTTCAGTTGGTATTCTATCAAATGGACCGGCCTATAAGCCTCAAGCCTAATGAGCTAGGGTTTTCTTGGAGACTACTTCACCCACACCTATATAAAGGGATCAAGGGAGAAGGCTAAGACACAAGCAAGTAAGCAGAAGGAAAGGCTAAAGAAGCTCTGAAGAATAGCATCAAGTCTCCATCCATATCTAAAATAATCGTCTTTTCTCAAATTCCAAAGAGAAACTCAAGTCATAGGCGGGCATCTTCAAATCTTCTGTTTCATGACGAGCTTTTAATTTTTCGTGACGTACTACAAATCTGATTTCCGTCAAGTTCAAGATCAAGCTTTTGAGCTCTTGAACCATCATCCGTTAAGAATTAGAGGACTACATCTCTTTAGATTTAGAGATATTTTAGAGATTGTAACCCCATCACTTGAAATTAAATATAATATTTGCCGCTATATTTCTTGTTTTGATTATTATTTTTCAGTAGTGAAATTTAGTTGTTACAAATTTTGGCACGTCACTTGAAATTAAATATAATATTTGTCGCTATATTTTTTATCTTGAAAATTATTTTTCAGTAGTGAAATTTAGTTGTTACAAATTTTGGCACGCCCGGTAGGACTCTCTACCTATTATCTCTTCTCAATTGTCAACATTCAAGATCACTAAGATGTCTTCAAAGAAGATTAACTCAAAAGTTGCTAACTCCAAGTTTTTTGCTGACGTTGAAAGTATGCTGAATGTTACTATGGGGAGTCTTGGTCCAATCACCCGGTGCAAGGCGAGCGTCTTGGGGAAACAAGCACTCCAAGTGTCGTCTGCACCAATGCATGCTTTGAAATCTTCGTCATTCGAAGAAGAAAGGTCCTCTGCTAGAAAATCAAAGAGAGGAGATAATATTGCAGAAGTTGTGAAGAATGCTCTTGCTCAACTTACTTTATACAATACCAAGAGTCAGCTTACCCAACCTGATGATGGAGTCTTAATTGTCGGCTCTACGACAATATCGCCACATGACGTGTTCCAAACTAAGTTCAATCCGTGGGAAGGTCTAGTTTATTCTTCATCATCTGCAATAATCATGGAGGCAATGATGACTAACACTTTGACAGTGGAGGAGCAACTTGCAAACTTGACAAAGGCGATTGATGGGTTAACAAACTATGCTCAAGATCAAGATGTCCATATCTCAAAATTAACAGGCACAGTTGAAAGCATGATAGATGGAGAATCAAGTCATGCGCCTAGAAAGCTTCCGGAAGTCCACGAGAAGGCTGATCCTCCAACAAAACAAGTGTTGTCCGCCAAATAACTTCGTGTCTCCTCTGAAGAATCAATTACCATAGAACAATTGAAGGAGTTCATTATGGTAACTATCAAGGATAAGTATGAGGTCGCTTAAAAGTCTTCTATCATGTACACCAAGCCGTATACCGCAAGAATCGATAGTTTGAAGATGCCTGTTTGCTATCAACCTCCCAAATATGGGGGCAAATTCACTTCAAAGTGGAATGGTTCATATGTTGTGCAAGAAGCCTATTCAAGTGGAGCTTACAAGTTAGTTGATGCAGATGGAATGAGAATTGGCCCTATCAACGGGAAATTTTTGAAGACGTACTATCCTTGAAGAATAAATACTCCTCGACGTACGAGCTTAAACTGCAAGTCATAACGCTCCTTGATGCATGAGCTTAAACTGCATGTTGCAATGCTCCTGGACCGCATGATCCTAAACTGAGAAACGACACCCAAAAAAAGGAGTCCGCTAGGTTGAAAACCTCAAAAGAGGCAACCTAGGCAAAAGTTAGGACACAAAAAAAAAAAACTCACCTATTTTGACCTACGTTATGACTTGATCCTCTTCACCGAGGTATGTAGGCAGCTTAGAATTTCATTCTAAGTCCAGTCGCATAAGCTTCAAAAAAAAGGTGTGGAATACATGATCTGGAACTTCAATTAATTTAGAAGGTCGTACGCTGCAAAGACTCTTATGTGCATGCAAATCTGGAAGTTCACTGCAGTCGCGTCAACTTCGCGAATTTTCTGTTGGTAGACCAAAAAAGATTCTTCCATGAACTTTGTGGATACTTCACGTTACCGGTTTAATTTCTAACGGCATGGACAGATTGCAATTTCGACACTCCAACCTCAAGATACAATTATTTTCGCCGAAGGTACGCAGATCTGAAAATTCGCTGCAGTTGAGTTGACTTCGTAAATTTTCTGTTCACAGACCAAAAAGAGTTCTGTTATGAAATTTATAGGAATTTTATATCTTCGAGTCTACTTTCAAATGGAATTGACGGATTGCAATTCTGACGCTTCAAGCTCAAGATAAATTATTTTCGCCGAAGATACACAGATCTGAAAACTCACTGCAATTGAGTCGACTTTGCAAATTTTCTGTTCACAGTTCAAAAAGAGTTCTGTTATGAAATTTATACAATTGTTAGATCTCCGAGCCTACTTTCTAACGGCATGTACGGATTTCAATTCTGACACTCCAAGCTCAAGATACAATTATTTTCGCCGAAGGTACGCAAATCTGAAAATTCACTGCAGTTGAGTCGACTTTGTGAATTTTCTGTTGACGGTCCTAAAGGAGTTTAATATGAAATTTGCATGCGTTTTAGATCTCCGAGTCTAATTTCTGACACCACAAATGGCTTGTGATTTGAATGCTCTTATCTCGAGATACGATTTATTTTGTGCAGAGTGCACAAAGCTGTGAGCTAAACATGGGCCAGGCGTATAGATCGACTTTGAAAATAAATTCCACCTGATACAAAAGGAAATTCATGCTAATTTTTTGATATGTTTCAGTCCTATGAGTCTATTTTTGATAGAAGCAAGCGGCTTATGGTTTAAAGTCTCCTATAGCAAAATAGGAACTTTCGCGAAACAACAAAACCTGCATACAAGGCATATGCTGAAATTTAAGAAAGAAATAATTGGGAGTAACGGAGGGAATCCATGTCTCAAAGAGAAATATCACATATTAAAAAAAAATAAAGATAATTTTATTGCTCCAAGATATAATTACTCCATTACATGATGTTAGTTATTGAAAAAAAATCGCAAGTCGAGAATCCTAAGCAAAAAAAAAAAAAGAGAGAGAGAGAAAAACTCTAACATCATGGAAAAGGTTTGAAGCTAAGGATTTGTTGGCGGCTTGTCTCGACCGCCCCTTTCAGGAGGGATAATTTCTCTGCTTCATCGTCAGATAATGGATGGTTGGCTTCGATGGTATAAATCTCCCCTTCGGTAACGCCAATGTTCTCTTGACTTTTAGCCAACTTCACCTGCTGTTTGCCCAAGAGCGCGACGATCTTCTTCTTTTTGGAGGCCAAATAAGCTAGCTGTTGTTCAGCACTCGCAAGACTGGCTTGAAGTTTTTCTACAGACTCGCTCGCTATTTATATTCTTGTTTTGCATCATTGAGGCATCGTCGTGCATCAGAAAGTGACTCTTGGTGAAAGTTAGTCATCTTGGACGATCTTAAAGCATCGTAATCTGCATACGTCTTGAAGAAAGTCTCGACAGGAGCCTCTAAGGTAGAAGTATCAGTAACATTTTCTTTCTTAATTTCCTCAAGATTCAAAGCAATACTTTCCTCCAACTTTGTGAAGCTATCCAGAGAATCAAGAGAGAACTCTTCGATCTATTCACACAAGGTATGCCACATCGTGTTAACAAAAGAGAGTTTAATATAGGAAATAGTCTCTTGTGGCTTGAAGTTTGGAGCATCAAGATGCAATGGCCATGGAGTAGGCTTTTAGACGCTTTTCTTGACTTGCGGCAACCTCCATCTGACTCATCATGGATGGCTTGGGAAGCACAACATCTTCCAGAAGAACGAGGTGCGCCTCTTTGGGTAGACTTAAGTCTGTCGATGGAGCTTTGTTCCCAGCATGATGTTCAACACCATCAAATAAAGTGTGAGGATTTTTTGCGGCCACACCAAGTGAATTTGAGCTTGTAACACAGTCTTCCACCATGTCGTTACCAAGTACATCTTCATACAACTAATCGACACCCAACTGAAACAAAAAAAGAAACTTTAGTGTTCAAAAAAAAGAGAAAAGGAGTAAATCCAGTTCAGACAACGGCATCGTCGAGCCAGGGTCACCCTCTACAAAAAATCCAGTATCGATACTAAGAGCATCCAAGTCATCAAACTCACTATGGCACGTGTCCTTAGCCTTCTTCTTTGAATGATTCCATTGTATTTCGTGACTGAAATCACTCTCGTTCGAACTGGAAGTTGCACTAACATTCAAAATCTCATTGGGAAAAGTAGAAGCTTGAGTCCTTTCCTCGTTTGTTGGCACGATGTTGGTTGTCTTCGCAACATTTTTGTTTGATGAAGTAGGAGGTGCTTTCCTTTTGCAAGGATTGTTCGTCACTTCCACAGTGGCATTAGTTGTCTTGGAAGTCAACAAAACATGCTTAGCTCCTTTGTCCACATGGGCATCCCCGCCCGTCGAAGGGGTAGACTTGGATAAGACCTTGGTGCTTGGCGAAGGATCTTTTGATCTTAACTTGGACTTGGAGGACCCTTCGTGCGTGTTATTTTGACGTTGATCATCTTTGGAGGATAAAGGAATGTCATCTTTCCTTGGAACTTTCAAAATGATATGAGTACTTTGTCGGGAAGAGTGCATTCAACGAGCTGACCACCAATCTGCATACTCACGAGTCATTAAAGGTCCCTCTTCTGATGGACGTGTAGGGATAATAACCTTTGATGAATCTCCAAGACGAACATAGGAGTCCCAAAATTGCACTAGCATTTTCAGTGAGCCGTCATAGGGCCGCTCTATTAGTTTTCCAGGAACATCTTGACAAAAGCCGAATTGACGACTAAACTTATGTGGGCTATAAGATTCCACAATATGAATGTCATCATGCCTAAGGGTGATGAAGCTTGAGTGAAAACTTATAAAAAAGTCACTCTTAAAATTCGATTGCTCGTCACCATCGGTAAGATGCAATTCCCACACTGGAAGCATAGCCAAATGGTGAAGCTCTCGCACACTAACTTGTTGAAACAACTCACGGGCATTACAAAGGTCGAAATTCTTGGCCATCTTCTCGCCATAAACTTTGCACATCTGCGGACCTCGTTGTGGATGCTTAACATGATAGTAGGTGTCAAACTATGCTCATATCCATCCAGATACATAATGAATAGGAAAGAGTGCTTTGCAGGCGCCCAAATCTTGAGAAGTGGAAACCTCCTTCAAGCCATGATAAATACTTAGAAGGACGAGAACCGCCAAGGAAAACCTCTTCCCATGAGCCATCAAACTTGCAATTTTGAAGACACTAGCACGGATGTAGTCAATCTTCTTGTTGGGGAACACAAAATTCCAAAGCCAACATGCAAGAAAAGCCGCCAAATAAGTCTCAGCCCTAAGTGACTCCTCCACGCCAAGCTCAATAAAGGGGGCATTCTTCTCATCGGTTCGTGGTAGGAAGCTCGCGTCAACATTTCCAGAAGGATTATGATTCAACTTCGGCCTTGTAGTTCGATTTCTTGATGACTTTTGAAAAGGCTTGGCATACCTACTCGAGCCTCGAAACCAAAACTTCACCCAATCACGAATGGAGACCTCATGAACATCATCCTTCATGAGTTTGTAGAATTTCGAGAACAGGTACAGACAACTTCTTGGGAGGAAAGGTTTTCCTTGATCGTCTTCTAGTGTCAACTCCTTAGTCGAGGGGATAACTTCGTCGTAGAAAGACCCATGCATCGGAAGGCCTCTGATTGCTCGCAAGTCCCACAAAGACGTGGAGAGTTCACCAATGGAGGTAGAAATTGTGTTGGTAGATGGATGCCAAAGTTCACAAAAGGCACATATGACATTCTCATTGTAGTCATATGTGATCAACGAAGCAAAGATGGCGTCGTAGACCTTGATGCCATCCAGAGTCAACTTATTGTGGGCAAGAGCATCTTCTACCCACTCCCAATATTTGGATGTATAGCGAACTTCACCAAAGCAGGAAGGAGTAACACTCCAAGTGGAGAGACGTCCATCGTAATCACAGTGAAGAGGACTAGCAGACACGAACTTTTGATGGGTGGAGAACTTTATGTTTAACCAAAAAACTAATACTTTGGTCAAAGCTATAAATTAAGAAGAATACGGGTTACTGATAATAAAAAAAAATAAGAAAAGATTTTGAGAGCAAATATACAGCAACGAAATCAGATTATATTTCAGTAGTATCTCAATAGTATTTCGTATCCTTACAGATGTGCAGGCCTTCTCCTTTTATAGTCAATTCTAGGGGAATGTGTAATGCCTTTCTCTTAATGAGGTAATTATGAGTAATAAATGACATTAAAAGAAACGTTACTCAATTATTTATATTAAATACAAATTCTCTAACGTATTTGACATTTAATGTTGAATTTGGCCTCTTCCGTGCTATCATATTCATTCCCTTAATTCCTTCTAATCCTCGAGCTTTAAATGGCTTGAATAGGTATGAACCTCGTGTTTTTTGAATAACAACTCGTGCCTCTTTAGATTTCTTCTCACGTATCTATTATCGCTCATGCCTCGTGGCTGATAATAATTCTTTGACCATTCGACTGATACACGTTTCATGATACATCACCTTTAATATGTAAATTCAGTTTTTCCCTAATACACTTCAAAAGTAGGACCTTCGTGCTGGTTGCTTTGCCCGAAAATCTGTCCAATGCATCCTTCGTCTCTCTAGTTTACCATTCTGCAAGATCAATGGAGGCGTCAGGCGGCTTTCTAGCAAGCGGGAAAGCACCTATTACCGGAGGATGAACTTTTAAAGTTAGAACTTGGGCGCGCAGATTCCGCTTGTTGCTAATAATCTCAAGGTGTGGGTGTATCATGGTTGATGAAACGCATCCTTGCTAATAGAATTCACAGCCCTATGTGCAGCTCCGAAAGTTTGCAAAAAAAAGGGAAGAATCTATGAAAAAAAACAGCAATACATAATGGGGAAGCATGTCATAATATGTTGCCTAAATTTGAGAAAACATCTGGGAATATATTAGCATATTTTGATTATGATTTTTGCCTATGTCGTAGTTCCGGAAGTCTAGTTTCTATCGCCGCAAGCCGCTCATGATTTTGGTATTTCTACACCAAGATATGATTTTTTTTGGTTAAGACGCGCAAAACTAAAATGGCGAGCATCACAGAACCTGAACCAAGATTACGAAGCTCACCTGGGAGGATACAATATGAATTTAAATCCAAATTTTTGATATGTTTTATTACTCCGAGTCTAGTTTCTATACCCGCAAACCGCTCATGATTTCGGCATTTCTACATCAAGATATGATTTTATTGGTTGAGACGCGCAAAACTGAAATGGCGAGCGTGACAGAACTTGAATCAAGATTATGAAGCTCACCTGGGAGGATACAATAAGAATTTAAATCCAAATTTTTGATATGTTGTAGTACTCCAAAGTTTAGTTTCAATAGCCGCAAACCGCTTGTGATTTCGGCATTCCTACACCAAGATATAATTTTTTTCGTTAAGACGCGTAAAACTGGGATGTCGAGCGTGGAAGAACTTGAACCAAGATTACTAAGCTCACCTGGGATGATACGATGCGAATTTAAATCCAAATTTTTGATATGTTGCAGTACTCCGAGTCAAGTTTAGCCATAAAGCTCTCGTGATTCCGACGTTTCCTACACCAAGATATGATATTTTTGGTAAAAGTGTCCGATGCTGGCTGATTGAACCTGCAGTCAAAAGGCAGAGAGAAAAACAAAATTCAATACTAATAATAAGAACCAGAAGGAAGAAGTGAAGGAAACAATGAAAAAGAAAACTAAATTTGTTTGGTGTACATCCATAAAATTTACACCTTGATGCAACTATAAGCGCATCTAATACAACAACACTGCCCAACTTTCAAATTTAAGAGCGGCTCGGCACTAAGTCGCATGGAATAACTATTAGCAAAGTGTTGTTTATATAGATCTTTTGAAGCGGTGAGACTTTTCTTGGTATATAAGATTTTTCCTTCTAACTAATAGTCAATTTCTGGTGGACTAGGAAGTCAAATATGGAAAAAAATAATAATTATTGGTTTCTAAGATGGTCTTGAATTGGAATTATTGCCATGTTATGAGTGGAGTACAAATAAGGAAAATCCCAATTTCATGCCAACGGAGTTATGCAGCCACGCCCGTATTTAGCTAATTTTGGTTCAATATCCTTCTTCGAATAAAACCTAATTCAATAAGGACATGGATCCTAACCTTCCTTCATATGTAGTTGAAGTCAATGGCGTGGTCGAAATTGATAACGTTATGAGGGAACGGCCACGCGCAAAAGACTTCAAGTGCATCAGAGATACATGACAACTCTTACTACTTAATTGGTGTGTGCATCACTAATGTTATTCAAGTCTAGTATTTGAGTAATGATTCAAGATATCTTTACCAAAAAAAAGGTTCTCTAATCTACGGAGAAGAAAACTATATTGTCTTCATTGGTACTTCAAGTCTCGTCCACAAAATCTACTTCAGACAAACCTTGAAGTAGGGGGCATTTGTAGACAACTAAAATTTTATTAAATTTGAATCCACAAATAATTTGGATTTTACCATGTATTAAACACATATTAATCCAAATGATACTATGGGCTAATATAATCGGACATATTATTTAATTGTTAAATAAATTGATTTAAATAAAAGTTCAATGTATTATTGGGCCAGCCCGTCAGTTCGTCTTCCATAAAATGTACCGGCCTATAAGCCTCAAACCCAATGTTCTGCTAGGGTTTTCTTGGAGTCTACTCCACCCCACACCTATATAAAGGGGACAAGGGAGAAGGCTACGATACAAGCAAGTAAGCAGAAGGAACGGCTAAAGAAGCTCTGAAGAATAGCATCAAAACCTCCATCCATATCTGCAATCATTGGTCAAATTCTAAAGGCGAACTCAAGTCCTAGGCGGGCGGCTTCAAATCTTCCGTTCGTGATAACCCAACACCAAATCTTGGTGCGTGACGAGCTTCAAATTGTTCGTGATATATTACAAATCTGAGATATGTCAAGTTCATGATCAAGCTTTCGAGCTCTTGAACCATCATCCGTTAGGAGAAGAATCGGAGGACTACACCTCTTTAGATTTAGAGATATTTTAGAGATTATAACTCCATCACATAAAATTAAATATAATATTTGTCGCTATATTTCTTGTCTTGATTATTATTTTTCAGGAGTGAAATTTAGTTATTAGAGTATATTTTGAAGTCCTTTCAAACAAGCAACTGGTATCTTTTTTTTTTTTGCGAAAGATATTCCCAAAAGTGTGAATGTTCCACTCTTTAGCTAGGTCAGTGAAGTTTTTTAGCCCCTAAGATTAATCTTGATCTTCTAGCCAAGTGTTTGCTACAACCAGTTGGAATTGGGGGTGTTGTAGCCGTATTATTTCAAATTTGAAAGTTGGGGTAGGTTTGAAGTAGGGTTTGGTTAAATTTAGGATAAGAGGACAGTGATCGGAGTGTGTACGTGTTAGATGCTTAGCAGTTGAGTCTTGGAATAAATCTCGCAATTTAGTTTACCATAGAATTTGTCTAGTCTTTCTATGATAATAGTATTGGATGGTTTTTGTTGTGATTAAAATTAGGCTTATTGATCCAAGTGAATCTAGGACCTGAGAATCCTAGGTCTACCATTTTAATTTTGCCAAGGCATTTATTAAATGTGGAGGATTTTTTTAAGTTAATAGGTGCTCCACCAAATTTTTTATTGGAGGTGGAGACTTCATTGAAATCACCACATAGGAGCCTTTCACAGTTATAGTGTTCATGCACTGATTGAAGTTTGTTCCAAAGTATTTTCCTTTCAGTACTTATTACTAGCATAAACTAAGGATAATAGTCATGAAGGTGATTTATTTACCTGGACAGTGGCGTGTATCTCTTGACTTGTGATTGATACTGGATTGACGATCAGTTTGTGGCTCGCCATAGAATTACTATTCCACTTGATTGATCTTGTGATGCAACCTGGATTAAGTCTGTGTAGTTGAATTTCATGAGCCGGGCGTTATGATCAGCCATTCTTGTTTATGTGAGGCAGAGGATAGCGAGATTGTTCCATGAGATTAAAACCTGATGTTCCGGCGGAATTCTAGATTGTGGCTCCCCGACAATTCCATAACATTATCTTCATTAAACTTTCATATATGTGGGGTGCTCTCTTCTGAAGCTCGTGGTAATTCCAAGTGCATTAGCAAGTGAGGAGGATTGTAGAGAGCTACTGGTAGAAATTTGTCTTATGGGATTGAGATCATAAGCAAGACCTATCTCTCTTCCAACGAGGAGGGGTTTAGGCGTGTATTTAATGAGTTTTCCTGGAGCTTTGGAGGGACGCGAATTTGGTATTTTTCTTCTATATTTCCTGGCATGGAGGTCATCAGAAGGTCTTCAGTATAAAATTTTTTTTGAAGTCTCCGATAGGTCGTTGTTTTCTTTTGCTTGATGGTGGTTTACCTGGTGTGGTGAATGAGGTGGTGAGATGGAGTTGTGGTTGATAGTTGCATGTTGTTTCAATGGTTGTGTTTGTGTTGATAGCGAGGGTTGGTGGGATTACACTGGTTGATGGGGTTAATGGGTAAGAGTAAACCATGGCTAATAGTTGTTATGTGGGGGTATACTCCAATATGGAGGGAGGTGAGGCGTTTGTGCTTGCCCATGTTGATATTGGTTGAAAATATCCTACAATTGCCAAAGAGTGATATCCTATTGGTGGGTTAAGTATAAGACCAGTTCTTGTTGTGTTTATTGTGGAATGCCTTCCTGAATTGAGAAGGTTATCCCCTCTGAAGTTTCTAGCAGTTGGGTCACATGATTTTATGGAGGTTGTAGATCTATTAACGGGTGATGGATATCCTGTTGGTGGGTTAAGTGTAAGACCTGTTCTTGTTGTGTTAGTGTGGAATTCCTTCCTGAATCGAGAAGGTTATCCCCTCTGAAGTTTCTAGCAGTAGGCCGCATTGTAAAGGTTGTAGATGTATTAGTGGGTGATGGTTCGTAGGTGGTGTTTGTTGTGATGGGAGGGGTGAAGGTTGATCATGAGTCAACGGATAGGAGGGAGTGGGGTCCATTGCTTTGCATGGGAAGGTTGGTGATGGGTGGTTTTGAGAGGTAGGGGAAGGAGGAGGTAGAGGTTCATCGGGCCATTTTTTTATGTGTCTCCTTTGGAGTCAATTCAGTGAGGGAGTTTGGTGAGGAGTTGCCAGGCGAGTTGTAGCATTTGGTTGAGGCGGTGTTAAGATTTATGGATGTAATTTCCGTAGTTGATTGAGGGAGTTGGCCATTGTTATTGTTTGTAAAATTTGTGTGAACTTTTTGCGGTGGTTGACCGTATGGTATTGTTGGTGTGGTATCATTGGAACAAATATTGGGTGGGGGTTCTTTAGGTGGTGATAATGGTAAGGCAATGGAATGTGTTGGGTGAGGTGAAGATTGGATAATGGTTTTGTCGTTTGGAGACATGGGAGATGTGTTAAGAGTTGAGAATTGTTTGCATGGGCATCATTGCTTCACTCCTATCTTGTGAATTTAGTGAGTAAAGTTCATGCATGTGTATGTTGGGGCCGGTTTTAGGGTAGTAGGATCATAATGATTGTTTAGTTTTGTTGGTTTCTTATTTTTGTTTTATTTTGGATTTATGTGTTTGGATATAGCTTGTCAGTTAAGGCTGTATAGGGATGGTGATTTTAGGTGATGATTGGTTTCACCTAGGTTGTCAGTGGGCGTGGGTGGTGGGGTTGTATGTGTGATGATGATGGATTGCGGTCAAACGCACATGTAATTATACGCGGTCGTCAAGTAATAAAATCGTTAAAAGTCGAATGTCGAACCCACGAGAACTTATGATTAACTATTAACTAAATTAGACTATCCTAATTATCTAAACATGAATTGAACCAAGAAATATTTGATTCTAAACTAATGAAAATAAATAAAACTAAATAATGAACTTTGGACAGAGAAAGATCAGATTTTTATTGATATCAATATTATGAAAATGATATAGGGTTATGGGCTATCTAACAATCTTATTGCATTCTTCAATTGAATTAACTAACTAATTTATCTAGTTTATTGGTTGATAGGGTTAATATTGCTCATAAGAATCTGTCGAGTTCTTACTCGCCTATTCAAGCTAACCTAACGCCTATATGTCTATGGAGTTAGAATCAACAAGAACGCATTTATAATTCCTGTAAATCAACCAAGCAAGGCAATTAGGTATATGTCTATCCTAACCGCGAATCCGTTCCCGATGCCCAGATTCAAGAACTTGCTCTACTCAAACCTATATGAAATCTAGAATTCCCACTTTCGAGTTCAATTCAAGATTCGTAGATAGTATTCAATTGGTGACAAATCAATCAAACAATTAAGTGCAGAATTGAATATATAAACCAATATGATAAACTAAGAAATCAAAGTCAATATCCAAATAACAATAGTCATGAAAGAACCACAACCCTAGAAGGTGAAGTTTAGCTCCACATAGACATGGTAGCAAAACAACAAATCATACAAAGAAACATAAAAAGACTAAGTTGGTGGAACAAAAGATGAAACTCGGCCTCCACGGCAGCTCTGTGTTTGTGTTTTCCTCTCAAAAACGGCATCCTCCTCAAAATACCATTTTTTCATGTATATATACCAAGTAGGGTTGGCCCAAACAATTATACCTTCTTCAATGTGAAATAGGACACTTTTCCTATGTTTGACTAGCGTGATCGCTAACTTCTCGCAAGTGGCCCAGTGTTCTGCCTGACGAGCGCAACTTGAACGCGATTGCGCTATTGATGCACATTTTTCACCCTATTCCGTCGAGAATTTGGAAAAACGCAAAACATGAAAATTGTAGCGCTTTGAGTTACCTTTTCAATTATATATTGTGGAGTCTACATGGAGTTCTGAGAAAAAAGGTGTATCAATTTTACTAGATAGTGCGTAATATACCCACTGAATTCTTTGTTCGCTCTAATTATCATCTGTTGACCCCCAAACGCAATTCCGGCTATGAGCTCAAAATAACTTGAATTCACTCCATAATATCTGTTTAGCTCGGAATCACTCCTACAAGGCATAAAACACACAGTTAGTGCAAAATACTAGCGATTAAAGCTCAAACTCAATCAAAGTGCAGTAAATTTGAGTGTAATAAGCAACCAAAATATGCAATTATAGCACATCATCAGGTTACATGATTGTGTTGTAGGTGATATTGGGTGGGTTAAGGTAATTTTTGCACTTGTGGAGGTTGGGTCTAGTGAAAGGTTTTTTTAAGGCCAGGTTTAATTGGTTTGTTTAGGTCGATGCTATTGGTTGGATTTTAAGTGTTGTGGGGGCCAGGGTCCACTGTGTCTTTGTTGTGGTATAGGAGTGAAGTGGAAGGTTTTGGATTTTGAATGCGGATTAGGGTGGTTGGTTGTTCTTCATTTTGGTATAGTTTTTGTTTTTAGCATAAGAAATAGGTTTCTCTTGATTTTGTTGATTATCCTTCACCAGTGGCTGCATTTGAATTACTTTGAGGTTGATTCGAAGTGGAGGGGGTTGTAAAGGATGGACAGTAATTGAGGTTATGCCCTAGACAACCATATTTTGTACATATTATGGAAGGATGTGAATTGATTGGGTGTGTGATCCTAATAGAATTTTGGATGGAAGGGATTTACCTAGTGATGCAAGAATACAAAGTCTTGCGTAATGGCCTCTGGTGTATGCACTATGCATGTATCAATTTTTATTAGTGAACCAATGAAATATGCTAGTTTTTTAAGGATTTGTAGGTCAGAGCATTTTATGGGTAATTCCTATAGCTGAATCCATACATTTGTGTAGGTTGTGTGTGCTAGAGCTGGGTTGAATTTGGGTTCCCATTGCCATATGGAGAGGTATTGAGACACGACGAACCAAGGTCCATTTTGGTAAATTTTATTATAGTTTTTTATCTTTTGGAATTTGATAAGGTAGAAATCATAACCTAGATCAATGAGTTGTAGGGTTTCGTCAAGCTGCCATAGTGAGCATAGTTTAGTTTTAAGGTTAGTGTAGGATATTTTTCTTCCTAGGAATTTGATAATAATGGCTTGTGGTCAAGGATGGTATTGCCTTATTTTTTCATTTGTGAATATAGATATGAAAAGGGGTGTTTTCATGGATTTGAGTTCTCATCATCTAGGGTTAACTTTTGCAAAAAATCTATTTTTAGGGTGAGGTGGATTAGGGGTGAAGGAGGGGAGAAGGTGTCATGAAAGCTTACCTAGTTAGTGGGAGGATTGTTTGTAGTTTGTTTGGGTTTGTCAATGCTGCGATTTAATTGATCCTTTTCTTAATTTGAAAACTCGTCCTCAGATGCTTCCTTCATGACTAGAGAAACACAAACTTTAGTAGAGAAGGAAGTAGTGCTAAAATTTTGAGAAGAGTGAAAGAGAGGACATTACATAGTTGTATGTTGAAAAACATATATTGTACTATTTGTTATGGAAAATTTTAAAACTGAAATGTTTCTCCTTACATGGCCAAATAGACAACCTTTATTCATTCGGCCTATAATTTAGAATTTTGACACTACACAACAGCCCAACAAAGTTCACAACAAAAAATAATCCTCATTTTTATTTTTAAAAATTTTCAACCTGTATGCATTATATAGTGAAATATATTTTAGTCAGTTGGTTAAAAATATTAAGATACATATTAATTTTTAGGAAATTGTACACGATATATCTAAATAAAGCACCATATTTATTATAAATCAAAATATTTTAAAAATATTATTATTTATAGCCACGTGTTATATTTTACAGCAAAGTACAAATATATAAATTGATCCCTCAACTTGTCCCTCAACCTCCTCTCTCTCTTTTGCCTGTATTTCCTTCTTATCCCTCATTCCCACAGAAAGTTTGAAGCTTAAATTTGTCAAGAGTTTTTCCAAAAGAGGTGGGTCCAACCATAAGGCCTCTATTCAAAGATATTATAGCCTCTATTATAAACATCACTAATAACCTAAAAAGAAACTCCACTTCCTTTTCCGCTCTTCTTCCTCTTCCTCTTCCTCTTCTTCTTCCTCTTCCTCTTCCTTCTCCTTCGAGTTTAACCGAAAAAACAATCTGCTAACTTGTCCTATTCTTCTTCGTATGGGTAGAAGTCCTTTCAATTTTTTCTCTAGAACAAAACGAAAAATAGCATGTATGTCACTCAATATAGGAGTCGCTTCTGTAGTTCTATATTAAAGTTCGTAACCAATTTTCAAAACAACTCAACGAATCTCTTCTTGGCAAACCAATAACGTTGTTTCAACCTCAGTTCTGCCAATTGCTCACTTCCTTTGTTAATGAAATTTTTATGTAATTAACAAAAATTAAACATAATTCGACAGAGACCTAAGAAACCAAGAGAAGAAACAACTTCTGAACAATCTTCACATGAGAAGGTTCTAGAATTTAGGAGTTTAGAGAAGAAGAGTAAATGTTAATTATTCGGAATATCTCTACAATTCAGTTGGTTCTTTCCTTTTATTAAGATCCCTCTAACATCTCCTAACCACCTCCTAACTATTAGGATATATTGTGTTGTGTATCATTTTATTATTGGTAGATATTCTCTCATTATTGTACAGTCCTATAGTTGGTAGGATTTGATATTGTACAGTCCAATAGTTGGTAGGATTTGATACCTCTCTGTAATCTATATAGCAATACAAGAAAATCACTTCTCCCAAAACTCTCTACATGGTATCATAGCTAGTGGCGTATCGCCAAAAAAACCCTAATTCTACCCTACCCGCGCCGCCGCCGCCGACGCTGCTCTAATCGGCAGCCCGTCGCCGTCGCTGCACTAATCGGCAGCCCGCCGCCGCCGACCTTCTCGGTCCACCGCTTCTCTCCGGCGTCTTGCCGCACTGCCGCTGCACTAACCGGCAGCCTTCTCTCGCTCGACGTCGATCAGCGCATTCTCTCCTTTGCCTCGCGCTTCATGGCCACTACGACATCAAACGATCTTCTCCAGCCGATTGCCATCAATGCATTGGCTCAGATCCCCCTCAAATTAGATTCCACTAATTACCTGGCGTGGAAATTCCAATTCCGAACCCTCCTTACGGGTTATGACCTCCTCGGCTTCTTAGCCGGATCGAAGCCGTGCCCACCAGCCACTTACCTCTGTGCCAATCCTGTGTTTCATTCGCGCATGAAACACATCTCCATTGATTATCACTTTGTTTGTCAATTGGTTCAGAATGGGTCTCTTCGTGTTGCTCATGTATCCTCTGCCGATCAGCTTGCTGACGCTCTCACCAAGCACTTATCTCGTCCTCGGCTTCTTCAGCTGATGTCCAAGATTGACGTGTCCTCCGGCCCTCCATCTTGAGGGGGCGTATTAGGATATATTGTGTTGTGTATCTTTTTATTATTGTTAGATATTCTCTCATTATTGTACAGTCCTATAGTTGGTAGGATTTGATATTGTACAGTCCTATTATTTGTAGGATTTGATATTGTACAGTCCTATAGTTGGTAGGATTTGATACCTCTCTGTACTCTATATAGCAATACAAGAAAATCACTTCTCCCAAAACACTCTACACTAACTACCTTCAGCCGCCCAACTAACTATAACTAATTTTTTAAGTACAAAGACTGTTATGCCCCTTACTCACTACTTACAATGACTCCTATTGCCCTTAACTACTTTCGTATATAACAAATCCCCCTTGTCCTCGAGGACAAAGGTAATAAATTGATGTTTAAAGCTATGAGCATCCATCCAAGTTTTGTCTTCTGCCGAACAATTGAAGCATTTTAATTGTGTCATAGTTCTTCTTCCCTTAGGCACAACTCTGGATTCCAAAATTGACTTAGGTTCCAAGACAATGTACACCTGAGGTGATAAAGCAACTAGCAGTTCAGCAACAACATGGCTAGCTTCAATATGTTTCTTGAGTTATGATACATGGAATGTGGAACGGATCTTAGCAAGAGCAGGGAAATCCAATTGGTAGGCCACATAACCAATTTGTCTAATAACATAAAATGGCCCTAAGTACTTGGGACTCAACTTATGATAGGAGTGACCTTTGAAAGACATTTGTATATAAGGTTGCGACCTTACAAAGATCATATCACCCACTGTAAATTCTTCTAAGGACCTTGTTTTGTCTGCTTGTGACTTCATCATTGATTGTGCTAGATGCAAATGGTGCTTCAAAATTTTGATGGTACTTTCTCTTGCCTGCAGACTTTGATGAGCTTGAAGTTATTATTTATGCCCACTTTGTGTCTTTATTTTGGCTGATTCGATAGAGATTTGATCAGGTTTCGATCTAATATGTTGTCTTTCAATTCAAGTGATACAGAGGGGATCAATGGACGAATAGTGCACTTAGTGGGAGGAAAAAGAGTTGAGTAGGAGTAAACCCAGGTGCGCAACCGTGCACAAGAGACCCCTAGCGTGCACTTGGGCGCACAAGTGACACAAACTTCCGTCAGATATGTGCGGCCATAAGCGCGGTCACACCTCCAAGAGTGCGGACGCGCACGTCCGCTTCCGGGAATTTGGTCCAGGCCTATTTTTATAAATTCGGAGGCGGCCTTTTTTGACCTATATTAAGCCTAGCTCGTCTAAATACAAGGTATCTAGGATATTGGAGCAACTTTGGTGGAGAAGAAGGCAATGAAATAATGGAGACTCGAAATACTTCATCCAATTCATTTAACACAGAAGTTTTATTTGATTTTGGGAATTGTAATATCTTCTTTGTCTTCTAATGCTCTTGTGATAAATAACTTCTCCACTATGGAGTAATATTTCTTAAGGTTATTGATGAATATTGTGATTTGACTATTGTTTTGGGGCTTGCTTTATGTTAGTTGTCTGAATTCATTTAATGAGTTATTAACTGAATGGCAAGGCTAGTTGGGTTTTTCTTTAATCGAAAAGAAGTGTTGTTGCAATTTGCATTGTGTTATCTTGTTTGGGTTGATTTTACGCCTCTCATAGGGAATTGATAGAGCTTGGAGAGTTATCAGTTGACCCAATTTGAAACAATAGTCGGGAGACGTTTTTCATAAGATCATTCATTCAATGTATTTTTTCATATGTTCATAGAACATGTTATTTGGTTTGTTAACGGAACTCTTATTCATTCAGAAGAAGAATTTGAATCCTTAAGATAGCCTGATGGCCCTAATCATCTATTGAAATTAGGGGTGACCAGTGGGTGGGCCGGGCCGGGTCCGGGTCCAAATTTTATGACCCGTCCGGGTCCAGGCCGGTCCGGTCCGGGTTCAATTGGGGGCGGGTTGCAATTGGGCTGGGTTGAGCCGGTCCGGGCCGGGCCGGGCCGGGTTAATCTTTTTTTTTTTTTTTGAATTACGTATAGTATAAATATTAAGTTATATTAATACTTTGTAATAATTGAATGAACACAACAAAAGATGGGGAAAAAATTGCACTTATTGCAAGTGCTACTTTATTTCTTAAATTCAAAATTTCAAAACTAAAATGTATCATAATTAGTTTACAATTTACATCAAATGGCTTGCATTGCAATAGCAAGTTCTTCCATATTAATATGAACCTCTGGACCTTCTTCTGGAGTGTTAAATTCGGATGGGTTTCCGTGCGTTAATATATCTCCAAGTTCTTCGTCTTCCGGGCTATCAAGATCTTCCTTTCCTTGATTTCTTCGTTCAGATCTTATCCAATCTCTTAGACACACTAAGACTTCCAAAGCATTGCTTCCCAATGAGTGCCGCGTGTCTCCAAGTTGTTGTCTTGCTTGGCTAAATGCACTCTCGGATGCAACAGTGGAAATTGGGACATTCAGGACATCCCGCGCCATAGCGTAAAGAACGGGAAATTGCTTTGAATTTTCCTGCCACCAGCCTAACGGTGAAAATTCCTTGCTGCGAGGCTCCTTTTGCTTCTGCAAGTAAAATTGCAGTTCATCTATATTCCTACTACTACTTTGAGTGTTAGAAAAAGTTGAAAAAATATTAAAACTATCAAAGCCTTCATCATCATCTCCGACTACATTAGAAGTGCTACATTGCATAGTGGGATTTGCAGCAGTTGAAGCACGAGCATTATCACATTGAGTTGCATAATAAGTATATAGATATTGTAAATGTTCATTTAGTTGGTTCATAGATTCATACAAATTTGGGCTTTCAGTAGGCCCAATCTCCATATAATTGTATAAAGCATTCATTAATTGTTGACAATCAGACATTTTAATTGAAGGATTTAAAACTGCACCAATTAAGTAAACAGGAGGAATTGGAAAGAAATATTTTTTAAATTTTGCTTGCATACTTGCAACAGCATCCGTATATCTATCTTTCTTCTTAAATTCAAATAGTAGCAAAGAAATTTCAGCTATATGTACTAAAGCCAAAGTAATAGTTGGGTAATATGCCCCAGAAAATACAACAGTAGCAGTATAAAATTTATGTAAAAATTTAATCACATCACTAATGACCTCCCAGGTATCACCGGTTAACATACGCCTAGGATCAGTACAATGTGCATTAGCAACTTCTGTTATTGGAAATCTATATTTGTAGCAACATTTTAAAAATATATACGTATAATTCCATCTAGTAACTACTTCGTCGGGCATGAATCTAGGTGTAAGGTTATATTGCATACACTTGTTCTTAAATTCTCTTATTCTAGATTGTCTATTATTTCCCTGAATTACTCCAACAGCTCTTCTAACTAGAGTAATCTCAGTTGAAAATAAATCGAGCCCACTTTTAACAATTAAATTGTAAACATGACATGCACATCTAACATGAAAAATATCATCAAGAGGTGGATGTAAATTCAATTTTAAAATTGAAACTGCAGCATTGTTGTTTGAAGCATTATCAAAAGACATACACAAAACTTTTTGGTTTAGATTATAAAATTCGACAACTTCAACAATTGTACTACTAATAAATGTTGCAGTATGACTCTGATCTTCATCATATTTAAAAGCAATAATACGTTTTTGCATACAAGTATTGTCATCTATCCAATGACATGTAATTGTTAAATAATCATTTCCATTTACAGCATGGCCAATATCAGAAGTTAGACATACTCTAGAAGGAAGGTGACTAAACAAATAACGTATGTATGTTTGATATTGGCCGTGAAGTCTAAAGATGTCAGATCTACAGGTACTTCTAGGGATACCTTTAAACATAGGGTTGTATATCTTTTGAATATACGTAACAAGATAAGAGGAAGAAGCAAAAGAAAAAGGTAGACAACCCAAAGCGATCATTTTCGCTAATTCCTCTCGATCCCTCATTTTATCATATTTTAGGAGACCTGCAGTAGTAGGGTTACCGGTTGTTTGACTTCCATCCCCATTAACCCCCCATTATATAGGATGATAATTTTGCATATGTCTAATTAGTGTGCCAGTCCCCCCTAAATTACCTCCGGTCAAATGTTTAAACGTTTCGTTACAAAGTCTGCACTTAACTCTATCACTATCTTCTATCTCATCAAAAAATTTCCAAACAGGACTTCTTTTTCTACGATTAGATTTAGAAGTTGGAGCGACTGGTGGTCTTCTACCCCTTGTTGCACTAGCAACTCCAACTCCAATACTACCAACATTTGCACTAGTAGGTGTAGGTGGTATCTCATCTTCTATTCCAATTTCGTTATCTTCTATTCCGAAATCTTGGTGTAATTGTTCATAATCAATATTTACATCTTGCAAATTAGGCGATGATTCAGAAACATGTGTTATTGGTTCATTATTACTATTACTACCAGAAGCTACAGGACTTTTTTTACTACTTCCACTACCACTTCCACTCCTACCAGTAACTTTTCTACACGCTCTTTTAGCAGCATTCAACATATTGGAAAATTTAATATATAAGCTAAAATCAAATATGCAATTAAAATATTAAATAAGAGAAAGAGTTGGAGAGAGTGCACCGAATTCGACAATAAATTGAGCACTTGAACAGTTGAACTTCAAGAATGTTGAACACTTGAACTTCAAGAATCAAGCTTCGAATGCCGATTTCCAAATAAGAAATTACGATAAATTAAATTCGGGAAAATAAAGACAATAAAATTATGAAAGTAGAATATGAATTCTTGAAAATTGAAGAGAAGAGAGTGATTGATATTTGCTAATTTGAGAATTGAGAGAGAGATAGATAATTTTGAGTGAGGAAATGAAGAAGAGGGGAGGGTATTTATAGATTTTTAGAAGGGTTATTAATGTAATTTAATAAAAACAAAAAAAAAAACAAAAAAGGGCCAAAAATGCAAAAAGACCCGTTGGCCAACGGTTCTGGACCGTTGCCAACGGGCAAGTGGGCCCCAGCAGCTAAAAAAATTTTTTTTTTAAAAAAAAAAAAAATTTTACCGTTATAACCGGTCCGGGCCGGTCCGGGTTGGCCGGTTCGCCCGGTATTTCTCTTTCCGGGCCGGTCCGGTCCGGGTTAATTGCCCGGTAAGGCCTTACGTCCCAACCCCCTCCCCCCCCCCCCCCCCCCCCCCCCCCCCCCCCCCCCCCCGCGCTAAACCGGTCCGGTCCGGGCCGGTTTTGACCGGGCCGGTCCGTGCCGGTCCCGGGTCAACCCGGCCCGGTTGACACCCATAATTGAAATCAAAAGATTCAATAGAAGTTAAAAGTGAACTTATCATGGAGTTACCTAGAATAATAGTTGATAACATATCTTGTCACGACCCTTACTCCTTACCTTAACACTTAATCGTTACTTCTTAGTCACTTAATTTCAATTAGTTTCGCACAATCGATAATTTTAATTTATTATTAGTCGGTAATAACTTAAATAAAAGGTTTATTTTCCTAGATAGTGTTAAGCTGAAGATTTATTAGAACATTATTTAAACTATTCCCCGTGGAGATAATTTAATACTATAATAGCTTCGACTAGCGAGACTAAGTTTTATACACCGGTATTACGCTCGTCAGACTTCTATCAACTTCCTTCACCAATGATCTATAACTGACATAAGGCACATGAGTTGTTGGCTTCTGTCCATAGAAAAGTTCAAATAGGGTCAGCTTAGTGGCAGAGTGGTATATTGTTGTCACATGTTGAGTTGTCCCACATCGGAGAGATTTGAGGTCCTTGGTCTCTTTATATGGCTTGGGCAATCCTCACCTCATAAGCTAGCTTTTGGGGTTGACTTAGGCACATCATCAGGTTACATGATTGTGTTGTAGGTGATATTGGGTGGGTTAAGGTAATTTTTGCACTTGTGGAGGTTGGGTCTAGTGAAAGGTTTTTTTAAGGCCAGGTTTAATTGGTTTTGTTTAGGTCGATGCTATTGGTTGGATTTTTTGTGTCGTTGGGGCCAGGGTCCACTGTGTATTTGTTGGTGGTATTGGAGTGAAGTGGGTGGTTTTGGATTTTGAATGCGGATTAGGGTGGTTGGTTGTTCTTCATTTTGGTATTGTTTTTGTTTTTAGCATAAGAAATAGGTTTCTCTTGATTTTGTTGATTATCCTTCACCAGTGGCTGCATTTGAATTACTTTGAGGTTGATTCAAAGTGGAGGGGATTGTAAAGGATGGACAGTAATTGAGGTTATGCCCTAGACAACCTTATTTTGTATATATTATGGAAGGATGTGAATTGATTGGGTGTGTGATCCTAATAGAATTTTGGATGGAAGGGATTTACCTAGTGATGCAAGAATACAAAGTCTTCCGTAATGGCCTCTGGTGTATGCACTATGCATGTATCAATTTTTATCAGTGAACCAATGAAATATGCAAGTTTTTATGGATTTGTAGGTCAGAGTATTTTATGGGTAATTCCTGTAGCTGAATCCATACATTTGTGTAGGTTGTGTGTGCTAGAACCGGGTTGAATTTGGGTTCCCATTGCCATATGGAGAGGTATTGAGACCCTACGAACCAAGGTCCATTTTGGTATATTTTATAATAGATTATCTTTTGGAATTTGATAAGGTAGAAATCATAACCTAGATTAATGAGTTGCAGGGTTTCGTCAAGCTGCCATAGTGAGCATAGTTTAGTTTTTAGGTTAGTGTAGGATATTTTTCTTCCTAGGAATTTGATAATAATGGCTTGTGGTCAAGGATGGTATTGCCTTATTTTTTCATTTGTGAATATAGATATGAAAAGGGGTGTTTTCATGGATTGGAGTTCTCATCATCTAGGGTTAACTTTTGCAAAAAATATAAAATTTTAGGGTGAGGTTGATTAGGGGTGAAGGAGGGGAGAAGGTGTCACGAAAGCTTACCTAGTTAGTGGGAGGATTGTTCGTAGTTTGTTTGGGTTTGTCGCTGCGATTTAATTGATCCTTTTCTTAATTTGAAAATTCGTCCTCAGATGCTTCCTTCATGACTAGAGAAACACAAACTTTAGTAGAGAAGGAAGTAGTGCTAAAATTTTGAGAAGAGTGAAAGAGAGGACATTACATAGTTGTATGTTGAAAAACATTTATTGTACTATTTGTGATGGAAAATTTTATAACTGAAATTTTTCTCCTTACATGGCCAAATAGACAACCTTTATTCATTCGGCCTACAATTTAGAAATTTGACACTGCACAACAGCCCAACAAAGTTCACAACAAAAAATAGTCCTCATTTTTATTTTTAAAAATTTTCAACCTGTATGCATTATATAGTGAAATATATTTTAGTCAGTTGGTTAAAAATATTAAGATACATATTAATTTTTAGGAAATTGTACACGATATATCTAAATAAAGCACCATATTTATTATAAATCAAAATATTTTAAAAATAATATTATTTATAGCCACGTTTTATATTTTACAGCAAAGTACAAATATATAAATTGATCCCTCAACTTGTCCCTCAACCTCCTCTCTCTCTTTTGCCCGTATTTCCTTCTTATCCCTCATTCCCACAGAACGTTTGAAGCTCAAATTTGTCAAGAATTTTTCCAAAAGAGGTGGGTCCAACCATCAGGCCTCTATTCAAAGATATTATAGCCTCTGTTATAAACATCACTAATAACCTAAAAAGAAACTCCACTTCCTTTTCCGCTCTTCTTCCTCTTCCTCTTCCTCTTCTTCTTCCTCTTCCTCTTCCTCTACCTTCTCCTTCGAGTTTAACCGAAAAACAATCTGCTAACTTGTCCTATTCTTCTTCGCATGTGTAGAAGTCCTTTCAATTTTTTCTCTAGAACAAAAAGAAAAATAGCGTGTATGTCACTCAATATAGGAGTCGCTTCAATAGTTCTATATTAAAGTTCGTAACCAATTTTCAAAACAACTCAACGAATCTCTTCTTGGCAAACCAATAACGTTGTTTCAACCTCAGTTCTGCCAATTGCTCACTTCCTTTGTTAATGAAATTTTTATGTACTTAACAAAAATTAAACATAATTCTACAGAGACTTAAGAAACCAAGAAAAGAAACAACTTCTGAACAATCTTCACAGGAGAAGGTTCTAGAATTTAAGAGTTTAGAGAAGAAGAGTAAATGTTTATTATTCAGAATATCCCTACAATTCAGTTGGTGCTTTCCTTTTATTAAGATCCCTCTAGCAGCTCCTAACCACCTCCTAACTATTAGGATATATTGTGTTGTGTATCATTTTATTATTGGTAGATATTCTCTCATTATTGTACAGTCCTATAGTTTGTAGGATTTGATATTGTACAGTCCTATAGTTGATAGGATTTGATATTGTACAGTCCTATAGTTGGTAGGATTTGATAACTCTCTGTACTCTATATAGCAATACAAGAAAATCACTTCTCCCAAAACTCTCTACATGGTATCATAGCTAGTGGCGTATCGCCAAAGAAACCCTAATTCTACCCTACCCGCGCCGCCACCGCTGACGCTGCTCTAATTGGCAGCCCGTCGCCGTCGCTGCACTAATCGGCAGCCCGCCGCCGCCGACCTTCTCGGTCCACCGCTTCTCTCCGGCGTCTTGCCGCACCGCCGCTGCACTAACCGGCAACCTTCTCTCTCTCGACGTCGATCAGCGCCTTCTCTCCTTTGCCTCGCGCTTCATGGCCGCTACGACATCAATCGATCTTCTCCAGCCGATTTCCATCAATGCATCGGCTCAGATCCCACTCAAATTGGATTCCACAAATTACCTGGCGTGGAAATTCCAATTCCGAACCCTCCTTATGGGTTACGACTTCCTCGGCTTCTTGGACGGATCGAAGCCGTGCCCACCAGCCACTTACCTCTGTGCCAATCAAGTGTTTCATTCGCGTATGAAACACATCTCCATTGATTATCACTTTGTTCGTCAATTGGTTCAGAATGGGTCTCTTCGTGTTGCTCACGTATCCTCTGCCGATCAGCTTGCTGACGCTCTCACCAAGCACTTATCTCGTCCTCGGCTTCTTCTGCTGATGTCCAAGATTGACGTGTCCTCCGGCCCTCCATCTTGAGGGGGCGTATTCGGATATATTGTGTTGTGTATCTTTTTATTATTGGTAGATATTCTCTCATTATTGTACAGTCCTATAGTTGGTAGGATTTGATATTGTACAGTCCTATAGTTGGTTGGATTTGATATTGTACAGTCCTATAGTTGGTAGGATTTGATACCTCTATGTACTCTATATAGCAATACAAGAAAATCACTTCTCCCAAAACTCTCTACACTAACTACCTTCAGCCGCCCAACTAACTATATCTAATTTTTTAAGTACAAAGACTGTTATGCCCCTTACTCACTACTTACAATGACTCCTATTGCCCTTAACTACTTTCGTATATAACAAATCCCCCTTGTCCTCGAGGACAAAGGTAATAAATTGATGTTTAAAGCTATGAGCATCCATCCAAGTTTTGTCTTCTGCCGAACAATTGAAGCATTTTAATTGTGTCATAGTTCTTCTTCCCTTAGGCACAACTCTGGATTCCAAAATTGACTTAGGTTCCAAGACAATGTACACCTGAGGTGATAAAGCAACTAGCAGTTCAGCAACAACATGGCTAGCTTCAATATGTTTCTTGAGTTATGATACATGGAATGTGGAATGGATCTTAGCAAGAGCAGGTAAATCCAGTTGGTAGGCCAAATAACCAATTTGTTAAATAACATAAAATGGCCCAAAGTACTTGGGACTCAACTTATGATAGGAGTGACCTTTGAAAGACATTTGTATATAAGGTTGCAACCTTACAAAGATCATATCACCCACTGAAAATTCTTCTAAGGACCTTGTTTTGTCTTCTTGTGACTTCATCATTGATTGCGCTAGATGCAAATGGTGCTTCAAAAATTTGATGGTACTTTCTCTTGCCTGCAGACTTTGATGAGCTTGAAGTTATTATTTATGCCCACTTTGTGTCTCTATTTTGGCTGATTCGATAGAGATTTGATCAGGTTTCGATATAATATGTTGTCTTTCGGTGCAAGTGATACAGAGGGGATCAATGGACGAATAGTGCACTTAGTGAGAGGAAAAAGAGTTGAGTAGGAGTAAAACCTAGGTGCGCAACCGTGCACAAGAGACCCCTAGCGTGCACTTGAGCGCACAAGTGACGCAAAATTCTGTCAGACGTGTGCGGCCATAAGCGTGGTCACACCTCCAGGTGCGCGGACGCGCACGTCTGCTTCCAGGAATTTGACCCAGGCCTATTTTTATAAATTTAGAGGCGGCCTTTTTGGACCTATATTAAGCCTAGCTCGTCTAAAAACAAGGTATCTAGGATTTTGGAGCAACTTTGGTGGAGAAGAAGGCAATGAAATAATGGAGACTCGAAATACTTCATCCAATTCATTTAACACAGAAGTTTTATTTGATTTTGGGAATTGTAATATCTTCTTTGTCTTCTAGTGCTCTTGTGATAAATTACTTCTCCACTATGGAGTAATATTTCATAAGGTTATTGACGAATATTGTGATTCGACTATTGTTTGGGGGTTTGCTTTATGTTAGTTGTCTGAATTCATTGAATGAGTTATTAATTGAATGGCAAGGCTAGTTGGGTTTTTCTTTAATCGAAAAAAAAGTGTTGTTGCAATTTGCATTATGTTATCTTGTTTGGGTTGATTTTACGCCTCTCATAGGGAATTGATAGAGCTTGGAGAGTTATCAGTTGACCCAATTTGAAACAATAGTCGGGAGACGTTTTTCATAAGATCATTCATTCAATGTATTTTTTCATATGTTCATAGAACATGTTATTAGGTTTGTTAACGGAACTCTTATTCATTCAGAAGAAGAATTTGAATCCTTAAGATAGCCTAATGGCCCTTATCATCTATTGAAATCAAAAGATTCAATAGAAGTTAAAAGTGAACTTATCATGGAGTTACCTAGAATAATAGTTGATAACATATCTTGTCACGACCCTTACTCCTTACCTTAACACTTAATCGTTACTACTTAGTCACTTAATTTCTATTAGTTTAGCACAATCGATAATTTTAATTTATTATTAGTCGGTAATAACATAAATAAAAATTTATTTTCCTAGATAGTGTTAAGCTGAAGATTTATTAGAACATTATTTAAACTATTCCCCGTGGAGATAATTTAATACTATAATAGCTTCGACTAGCGAGACTAAGTTTTATACACCGGTATTACGCTCGTCAGACTTCTATCAACTTCCTTCACCAATGATCTATAACTGACATAAGGCATATGAGTTGTTGGCTTCTGTCCATAGAAAAGTTCAAATAGGGTCAGCTTAGTGGCAGAGTGGTATATTGTTGTCACATGTTGAGTTGTCCCACATCGGAGGGATTTGAGGTCCTTGGTCTTCTTATATGGCTTGGGCAATCCTCACCTTATAAGCTAGCTTTTGGGGTTGACTTAGGCCCAAGGTCCATTCTTATCATGGTATCAGAGCCAGGCCCATCCCAATTATTGTTACTGATGTTGGGCCCCCATTTATGTTGTCCACGCTGCAGAGATCAGGGCGTGAGGGGGGTGTTGAGTTGTCCCACATCGGAGGGATTTAAGGTCCTTGGTCTCCTTATATGGCTTGGGTAATCCTCATCTCATAAGCTAGCTTTTGGGGTTGAGTTAGGCCCAACTCCAAGGGCATAGAGGAGTTTTTCCAATTAGGACAATCGGTAACCCGAGAGAAGGTGTTAGGTATTCCCAGGTTCCGTGGTTCTAGCATGGTCGCTCAACTGTCATATTTGGTTTTATCTGATTTCAAAACATGATTTATCTTATGTGCTTTTTAACCGTAAACCGCTTTTATTATTAGTATTTTTAATAAGAATTGCAACGTCGTGAAAACATGTCTCGAACTATGGTACATCAATGCACCCGTGGTGGCCGACACATCTCGACTTCGTTGAGATTTGGATTTGAGTCACATAAATGTGCACCCGAATTTAAGAAAATATGTTATTAAAAGCGCGTGTAAAGTGACTAGCGTGTATTTATCTTTGGGGAGGGCCGTGAAATTTAATAAACGGCCTATCCCGAATTCTAAATATTTTTAATATAAATATTTATTGAGGGCCCGCAATTCTATATTTTATTTCGCGAGGCTCATCTCATTTATCCTAACCAAAGATTTCTAAGACTATAAGGCTTGACATTTATGAAAAAGACAAGAATTAAAGAAAAAACAGATGACCAAATTGTTCATTTCAATATTTATTCAAGATGGCAGCAATACTAGGATATAAAACCTTCCAAAAGGACCACAACTAATTGCTCAATTGAAAAAAAAAATATTCCGATGGTTTGCGTTTAGCTATAAGGTCACTTTGATCTGATATGATGATTTGCATTCGAATTGCTCGCCTCATCTAAATTCAATTCAAACGGACCATTTTCAGTAGTTCTAATTTACACTCATCAGAAGTTTACTCATAAATAATTTCCATCCAATAATTCGTACGTATACTTAGCACATACAAATAATTAAGAAGGCAACATCATATTGCATACAATTCTGTTAAACATTCCAAATAAGTTTTTAGCTAAACCAGTAAATCATGAAGGTCAAGATGCTTTCAGATGATGAATTTCTTTACTAGACACATAATTAAATAACATGGTAAATCATCTTCCCTAGTATGAGCAACATCAATTTCTTCCATTTCTCAAAGAAGACAAGATCAAACACAAAGGCAAACTATGATTTCAGCTAAACACGGATAGAAATACCATTTGAAAATTAAAGAATGAGCAAAAGTTTAGAATTGGACCTCGAGCAGCAAAATCCTCTCTGATGTATTGATAATAATTTCAAATTAAGTTTTATATGAAACAGCCCAAAAGACGATATGAAAGCCAACTTTGATGGAACCTCAAACGGAACTACGTTCCAGACTCGAAACTCGCCGGAACCTCGACAAATTTCAGAACTGGACCTCGAATCGGCACCTCTGATGTGCTCCGCTTTGGACGATGCTTTCCGTACTGTTTCGCAGAGATTTCAGCACCAAATGTGATGAATAATGAAGAAGAAGAAGAGTATGGGGTCTGTTTTTTTCTTTTTTCGTTTTCCAATCTTCCGCGTTTCTGTGCGTGCGAGTGACTGTGGGTGTTGAGTTTTTGGCGTGAAGGAGGGTGGAGCAGCAGCTGGCATTATGGTATTTTGGGTGTGGTGACGGAGAGAATGGCAGTGGAGTCACGATTTGTTTATTGGTTTTTTGCTTCCTGAAATTTGGCACTCCTGTACCCCTTTTCCAGGCGTCTTTTTCTTTGTGTCCCCCTTTTTACATTTTTTAGTATTATTTATAGGTAGAGTTTAGGTGTAGGTATATTTTTGTGTTTTTTGCCCATTGGTCCTTATATTTTTTGTATTAAGTCTTTAGTGTCTTTTTATATTTATTTGTTATCCCAAAAAAGATTCTAGAATGGTCCCTAGACTACACAATGATTCTTTTTTTTTTTGTATATATTTAAAACAAATAAAATAGAAATACTACACTATGCCAAAGCTAATCTTAGTTAATGAAACTATTTTTTTTGTTTTTCGAAATTATATAAAGATAAAAATAAGGTACTATTTTTGTGTTTTGTTATTGGATTGATTAAAAATGCATAAACTAAAATATTTTTCGTAGTTTTCATTTTTCTTGTACTAAAATAAAGTAAAAGCATCAAAATTAATTGAAATAGCTATATTAGGCCTAAATTAAATATTTACATGCTAAAATATGAAGAATCTTGGAGGGTCAAAAATCACATGTCTACAGCTGCCTCTCTTTGACTGGAAACACGAACAGTTTTCAAACAAAGAACGACTAGATAGGTTTTTTGACTCAACCCTTATTTGGAGAGATTAGAACTAAGAGAAAATGGGGATGTGACCGAGCTCTAGTATCTAAGCTACCTACATATCCTTGGCTATAAAGGAATTAGGCCACGTGTAGTTCAGAAGTGAGCGAGATGATGGAGTATGCCGAGGTGGAGAGCCAATCGAGGTCCTGTTCCGCCAAGGTTCCGGCCGCGATCCTGTTATTACACCAAAACAAAAAGAAATGAAAAATCCTAACTAAGTCTGTCGACTATGAGTTACAAGATTCCTCTATATAAGTCTTTGAAGCTTGATCTTGAGTTTTGAATGGTTCTTCATGCATACTTTGGATTTGAACCTTGACGCTTGCTAGTTGCAAGTGTTAGTTCATTCTTCCTCAGCTTTTCGGACCAAACCCGGACATGCAGTCCTTGTGACATCAACCATATGTTAAGCACTTCATGTCTTTCTCTACTTTTACATTTGGATTCACTTTTGCCTTCTTTTTGTTTCTCCTCCTCTTTTATTATTTTGGATTGTGACTAACTTTTACTGATCATCTTGGACTGTTGACTTGCATTCTTTCCGCAAGCCTCTTTTGTTGCTAATTGAAATGCATTCTGAAGTGTTTTCCTTTTCTATAGGTGGACGCCTGATTGTTGACTTAAAATGTATTCCCTGCTCTCCAGTCGGGCTCCTGACTTCAACAAAACATATAAAATAAACCACATTACCAAATACCAGTAAAAACGTGAAAGCTAAAACTTGAATTGTACTCCCCTGTTTTCCAGACAAGCTCTTGACTGCTGCCTTGAAATGCATTCCCATGTTCTCCAGGCGGGCTCCCGACTTCAACAAAATAGATAAAACAAACCACATTACCAAATACCCCTAAAAAATTTGAAAGTTAAAACTTGAATTGTATTCCGCAGTTCTCAAAACGGGCTCCTGATTGCTAACTGAAATATATTCCTCTGTTCTTCAGGCGGGCTCCTGACTTCAGAAAAACACACAAAACAAAGAAAACTTTTTTCCCCAGTATGAAAACTGGACACATGTTACTGGATGAGAATTTAAAAGCTAAAACTTGAATTCTGATACCTCTGTTCTCTAGAAAGGCTCCTGACTTGACAACTATATTCCTCTATTCTCCAAGAGGGCTCATGACTTCACAAAATAGACACAACAAAGAAAACATTCTACCCTAGTTTGAAAACTGGGTACATGTTATCAGATATTAATAAGAATTTAAACTAAAACTTGAATAGTGATACCTTTGTTCTCCAGGCGGGCTCCTGACTTCCAAACTCGAATATATTCCCATGTTCTCCAGGCGGGCTCCTGACGTCAAAACTGGACAAACAAAGAATTTGAAAGCTGAAACTTTAATTGTACTCCATTGTTCTCCAGGCGGGTCTCCTGACTTCTGTGCTTGAATGTTTTCTCATGCTATCCAGGCTGGCTCCTGACTTCAAACTTGAAATGTATTCTCATGCTATCCAGGCGGGCTCGTGACTTCAAAATAGACAAAACAAAGGATTTGAAAGCTAAAACATTAATTGCACTCTCTTGTTCTCCAGGTGGGCTCCTAACTGCTGCGCTTGAATGTATTCCCATGCTATCTAGACGGGCTCCTCACTTCTAACTTGAAATGTATTCCTATGCTACTCGGGGCAGGCTCCTGACTGCTAAACTTGAAATGTGTTCCCTACTCTCTGGCGGGCTCCTAACTTCAAACTTGAAATGTATTCTCATGCTATCCATGCGGGCTCCTAATTTCAAAATAGAAAAAAATAAAGAATTTGAAAGCTAAATCTTTAAATTGTACTCCCTTGTTCTCCAGGCGGGCTCGTGACTGTTGCACATGAAATGTATTCCCTGCTCTCTAGGTGGGCTCCTGACTTCAACAAAACATATGAAAACAAAGAAAATTTTCTACCCCAATTTGGAAGTTGAGTGTATGGGTGAGTGTTAAGCTGAACCACGTTTCCAAATATTACTAAGAATTGAAAGCTAAATCCTATTATCTAGGGAGGTCCTGACAACTCCTACAAATTACTAACCTAAGGTATTATTCTCACTACATCATGTTATTTACAAAGGTTTTTAAACTATGTCCTATTATCCAGGAAGGTTCTGACAACTCCTAACAATTACGAACTAGGGTATTACTCTCCCTATATCATGCCACTTACAAGATTTTGAACTACATCCTATTATTCAGGAAGGTCCTTACCACTCCTACTTGAATTTTATTCTAAACATGCAAAATCTCATTCCCCCATGATATCATGACTATTCTTGTATTTTAATCATACCACACTTGCGGTCAAACCTGATTACCTCTTGTTCTTTCCCTCATACAGAGTTTCTCTGGAGCAATATACTTTTCCTACCCCTGTTTTAATCAGAGAAAATTTTGTTAGTTTAAAATGGTGGTTAGTTGATGGCATTCTTGTTGAAAATTCTTCCACTGCATGGTTCTATTTTGACTGGCTTCCCCTAACTGGCTTTGAATTGCTTGACTTTCAGACCGACTTTCGAACTCTGACTTTTGACAACCCGAATGTTCTGCACCCCTATTGTTGTTCCACACTTCTGACCCCCTTTCTGAACTTTCACATTTCCCACGACATTTCCCAATCATTCCACCGATGAAACTTTCGGTAATTCCCCATGCTCCACTTTACATCATGTTGTTATTGACATGCTTTGAGATCCTCTCTACTTGCATTGAATAAAACTGACATTGAAACATCTTAGACAGATAAAACCACCAAAAAATGAAATGCAATGATTTTACGAGTTAAGAATAAGAATAATCCAAAATCAGATGACTGCTGAAAATAAAAGGAAAAGAAACTTATATGACCGCAACAGCTGGTATCATTGGTCATGAGATGCATTTTAGACTAATCGGCCCAATTTTTCCAACTAACCAGCTCTTGGTCACCACACTTTGTTTCCCCATAATTTCCATCACTTGACTACTTTACCCAAACCTTAACCTTGTTCATTCTGCGGTGCCTTGAAATAGTTTTCCACCAGCATACCTCTCTTATTTGTTAATTTCTTAACTCACTTTCGCCTCAAGGTGCCCGTGAGGGTTTTCACCAATAAGACTCTCTCATTTCTCACAACTCACGTCACCTTATGGTGCATGTGAAGGTTTTCACCAATTAGACTCTCATTTTTTATTTTTCCTACTTGAACCAGAGTGTTGCCCCAGACATGAATTACCTTTACCTGCTTGACTTGGAATTTCTTAAAGACTGATCAGAAGGTATTTCTTTGAACCGTAATGTGGGATTTTGGACGATGTTAGAAAGAAAGGGTATAAAAGACTCAAAAACAACTCAAAACTGGCTAAAATTACAACTTTCGAAATCCAACTTCTCCCCAAAACAATCACAACTTCTGCCCCACTTTCTTGCTCGGGGACTTTTGGATTTTTATTTTGGTATGACTGAACCTCAGAGAGGCCGCCTACGTACCCATTCGGGATCAAGTCAAACGCAGTTCACATCATAGAGACTATCTTTGTTGTGATTTTTCTTCTTTTCTTTTGTTTTCCTTCTTTTCCCTTCTTCATTTTCCTTTATTTTCTTCTCTTTCTTTTTCTTTTATTTTTCTTTTCCTTTCTTTTTCCGTTTCTCTTGTTCTTCTTCTTTCATTTTTATTTTCCTTTCTTTTCCTTTTCCCCTTCTTCTTCTTTCCTTTCTTTTCTTCCTTTCTTTTCCTTATCCTTCCTTCTTTTCATTTACTTATTTCCGGCACTTGCGTTTCTTAATTGTGCAATTGATTTCGAAAGAGGGGTATGAAAGAATATAAACATGGCTCAAAATGGGTGACAAAGGATAAAGTATTTAAAATAGCAGAACAAATTGCCTTCGTCATTTTAATCTTCAAATTATGCCAAATACAAAACAAGTATAATCAAAACAAATAAGTCATACATAGTATCTCTTGACCGTATCGGAATTGACGGCCATTTCTGCACATTTTCCCTCCATGTCTGTTAGATATAATGCATCATTAGAGAACACTTTGGTTACAACGAATGGCTCCTACCAATTTGGGGAAAATTTTCCTTTTGTTTCAACCTGATGAAGCAAGATACGTCTCAACACTATTTGTTCGACTTCAAACTTCCTCAGATGCATTTTCTTGTTGTACGCTCTTGCCATTTTTGTTGGTACCATTGGCCATGACGTAGTGATGCTAATATCTTTTCTTCGATCAAACTCAACTTTTCAAGGTGGGTGAAATTGTCTTCATGCTCCAAATCATTATCACACTCAATTTCTTGTATTATTACTTCAGAACAAGACCGAACTTCAAGACTGGACTGAGGATTCCTCATGTTATTGATATCAGCATAAAAAGAACAATACAGAGAAAAAAAAAACTGAAACAGAATTAAGAATGAAATAAAGAAAGGCAATTGAATTTCATTAAAGGAAGAGATAACAAGGTTTTAACTCATCCAAACAGACGGAACATAGTATCTGAACTATAGACCATGGAATAATCCAGACAGCTTAAAGAAAAACAAGACCCACTACCAAGACTTCCAGTCACTGACTTTTGCCCAAGGTCAGACGAATTGCACATTTGCCATGCTTGACCCTTCCTCTGCTTCAACCATGTTTACCTCAGTGAATAATCTTTTGAACCCCTTTTCCACACCTCCATCCATAACACTCAATAACCTAATAACCATTAATGACAGTGGCTTGTTATCCCCCCTTTCAAGTGAAACACCACTTTCTTATTGGTTAGCTCTTCATTCAAATTGGTTTTTTTAGAACGGATTACCGTCTATGAAGGTTTCTTAGTCTTTCCTCCCCCATGCATCAATTCTATTACATGAGCCTCGTTGTGATCTGGCGGTGTATTCTGGTTAATGTTTGGTGCCTCTAGGGCCTGGACCTCAATTTGGTTAGTGCCAAATAAGCTCTTGCACAACATTACTCAATTTTCAACATTTCTTAGTATCATATCCGGGAGCCCTCGAACAGTATTCGTAGATCACTAACTGATCCAGATTTCTAGGAAGGGGATTGGGCACTTTAGGCTCGATTGGGTTCACAGACCAGCTGCCTCATTTGTGAAAAAGACTGGTATATGACTCCCCCAGCGGAGTGAATGTTTTCTACTTATGCACCCTCTGATTCTTAAAAGCTTGATTCCCACATAAACTAGACCCTGGAGGATTTTTGTATGCCCTCGGGGGTGGATATGTGTTTTGTGGAGGTGGGTACGTGTTTTGTGGAGGTGGGTATGTGTTTTGGGGAGCTGGTGCACGCCATTGAGGGTGAGCCGGAGGCTGGGTATAAGTTTGGGCATGGTGGATGGGAAAGTGTAGATTTGGGGGTGGGTAGTAGTATTGAGGCGGGCCATATGGGGTATGGGTAATTTGGGTGGTGGGGTATGGATTAGTTGTAGTAGGGTGAAGGGATTATAGACCTGGACCATGCTCCGAATTCAACAGTTGCAACCTCTTATTTCTTCTTCTTTCCAAGCACACCCTAGTGCCGCTTTGGATGTCCTGAGTGGTTGCTTTAATTGCTGAAAAGCTCATGATTTTATTGGACTTCAAACCTTCTTCGACTATAGCTCCCATCTTCACCACTTCGTTAAAAAATTTATCGATTGCCGTCACCAGGTGACCAAAGTAGGTTGGCTGCAAATCCTGTAAAAAGTAGTCCACCATTTCACTTTCCCTCATTGGAGGGTCGACTCTCGCAGCCTGCTCTCTCCAGTGGAACCTGTACCCCCTGAAACTTTCTCCCAGCTTCTTTTCAAGTTTTATCAGTGAGGCGATCTGGAACAATTTCTAGATTGTACTAAAAATGGTAGGCAAACGCTTGTGCCAAGTTGTCCAAAGTATACCACCTACCATGGTCCTGTCATGTATACCATTCCAAAGCAGAACCACTCGGACTCTGGCTGAAGTATGCCATTAGTAATTCATATTTCCCACCGGCCCCTCTTATTTTGCTATAGAATCCCCTCAGGTGGGCCACCGGGTCACCATGACCATCATACAGATCAAATTTTGGCATTTTGAACCTTGCGAGTAACTGAACATCTGGGAATACACACAAATCTTTATAGGCCACACTGACTTGGCCACCCAACCCTTTCATGTTCCTGAAAGACTGCTCCCAGGCTTTTCACTTTTCGAATCATCTCTGCCTACTTCGGGCTCTTAGGCGGCTTTTCAGTTTCCACCGGGAGCTCAAAGTGAGGGGTGTAAGAATATGGATCAGGAACCTTAAAGGTAAGCTCAGGAGGTTTATACTGACTGTCGTGAGCCTGAAAGAGTGTCTCAATGGAAGACCTTTGCAACGTGGCAGGTGGAGGTGCCACAAAGACATGGGTGATTGGTGGAGGAGGGTTTTGTTTGGGTTGTGGAGCTTGAGGAGGGTATGAGGTGGTGCCATAACTGTGTTGGTAGAACGGGAAAGCTGGAGACGAATTCACAGTAGGAGGCTCCTCAGACTGAGCCAAAGGTGGGATGTAGGATGGATTTGCGGGATAAACTGGCGCTGGCTGTCCCTTAGACCAAGCCTGATACATTTCAGCCATTTGCTGCCTTAACTTATGCATCTCCTCCCTCATTGCATCAACATCCATCACCTCTACCTCTTTTGCTGGGTCCACAATACTGGTATCGAATTCCTGGCCTGTCATTTTAAACTTGTTTTTTGATCAGGTGTTGTAGGAATGGGTTGCCAGAATGCTAAACAACATACCACCTGCCTGAACTCAACATCAACAACAACTTGGTTAATTGTTAGGGCATGAGCAGATTTGATAACCACACGGGGAACGAATGCACCTAAGCAGTTAACGAATTCTATTATGCAATTGCTCGACTGCTTGCGTCATCCCGGCCTTTTCCTATTCCCTATTGCAATTTTTCTTCTTTTTCCTTTTCTTTCTCTTTTGTATTTGTTCTCACCTTCTTTTTTTCTTATTTTCTCATTCACTTTTGTTTTTCCATTGTTCCTTTTTGGTTTTCTGTTTTCTCTCATTTGTTTTCCTTTCCTCTCTTGTTTTTCACCCCTTTTCTCTCATTTCCTTTCTTGTTTTTCCTCTGTTTTCTTGTTTTTCCGCTATTTTCTTTCTTTTTTTTGTTCTGGTCGAATCCTATGAAGTAGGGGTGTTCAAAACCAATCCGAAATCGAAAACGGATCCGAAACCGAAGCTTAATGGCTTACTGGTAACGGCTTAACGGCTTAATGGATGGGGAACAGATTATATTTTTTTTATTAACAGCTTATCGGATTGGGGACGGATTATTTAATTTTCTTAACGGGTAACCCGTTAACACGTTAAGAATATAAATATACGGACGATGATAAGAAACAGAGTCATCCTTTAGCGCTTGCTCCAATTTCCACACAGAGGATGTAATCATAGCCTCATCAAAAGACTTAATAAGTTTGGACGAGAGCTCATTGTGCGTGTCTGGGTTAAGATGTTTAAAGCAGAGGTTTTCCAGGTGCTCCTTCCAGGTTGAGATGCCTAAGCGATTAGCAAGAGGAGCAAAGATTTCCAAAGTTTCCTTCGCAAACCTTTGCTGCTTCGTCAATGGCAATGCATCCAAAGTCATCATATTATTCAAGCGATCTGCTAGCTTTATGAGAACTGCCCTGGCATCTTCCATAGCAAGGAACATGGTGTGCAATCGATCTGCCTCAACAGTTTTACTAGCCATATTGTAATTCGATATAACATTGCAGCAATAGTTTACAGCAGTAAGAAAAGTATAAGCTTTTCGATAACACCCATAGGAATTAAATCGATAAACCGCTCGATAAGAGCTAACCCGATACCACCGCCCGATATCTTATCGGGTGGCTAACGGATGAATATATTTAAAAAATGATAACCTTTAAGCCAAACCATTAAGAGTAAAAAGCCGCCCAATCCGCCCAATAATCACCCCTGCTATGAAGATTGCCTACGTATCATGACGCTAATGAATCAGACCAAGCGTAGTTCGTGCAAATAAAAGGTAGAAACAAAAAACATATTTTGGGACTTTTCAATTTTTCACAGTAAAACAAACTTTGACTACAATGATTAAAAAACTGACAAACTTAAACGAAACTAACAGACTCTGACGAAAAGACGAAATAGAGACTCGAAAATCAAGAAACCCACATAATCTAATCAAAAGAAATACAAAATCAAGAACCAACTAACAAATTCTTTCCCCTACATACCAATTTTAACCGAATGGTTGCTTTTGCAAAAATGGCCCTTCCCAATTTCACAAGAATTTTGAGGCGGGGGAGGATTATTTTATGACACTTCACAAACTCATCCGTTCTTTTACGAAAATATCCTTTCGACAACTGAAAGATACTCTAAGTCTATCTTGGCAAAAAGGGTTAAGACACTGCCGAAGATGGCTCGGCTAATTTTAACCAAAATCCAAGCGCTATTCACTTGACCACTGACTCTTTTTCTTAGTTTACAAATTAAAATAAAAGACCTGGTTATGAAAACACGGCCTTTCAGAACCTCGGGGACGAAGATTTTAAGGCTGCGTTTGCTATCCAGCCAAATCTTTATAAAATGACCAAAGGTGGCTGTTCTTGCAAAAGCAGCCTTCCGGCGTCCCTTTCTGAAACATTCGGCTATTTGTGACAAGAATGGCTTCATCTGACTTATTCATGTAAAAATTTAAAACTTAGAAAAAAAAAATTTGGTTATTTTTTCAAAGGGGAGGTTTGACCCGATGAGGGTTGCCTACGTATCTCACACCCTCTGAGAATGAAACCTGCGTAGTTCGGGCAAAGAAACTAACTAATTTTGAAAATAAAATTCTTTTTCCTTTTCTCTTTTTAATTTTTGAAAACAAGAATACCAAAAATCAGGACTCTTTTTTTTCATTTCCTAGGAAATAAACTATTTTTCCCTTTTCCATTTTGTAAAAAAAATTAAAAAAATCTTTTTTACACATTTTTCTTTTTGAGTAAAACAAACAATTAAAATATTTTCTAAAAATTTCAGCAGAGTTTCGACAGTACTTGGACATTGGTTTTTCTAAAATAATTAATTAACTCCCTAACTGTTATTTCTCTCTTTTTCACTTTTCCTCTTTTTTTTCTTTTCCTCTTTTTCTCAATTTTCCAACATTCTCGAGATTCAAAAGCCGGTCCACATGCAGATTCAAAACAAATATATGTACAGAACAAGTAGGATGCATCCAGATGGTCTTTTCATTTCAGGTTGCTAGCCCTAGATGGACCCAACTCCTGTGTTGATTCCCCTAAGTCAAATGCAACATGATGCAAATAAGCGCTCCTATTAGGGATCCGACATGAAGTCAAGTTATTCTAGGTTCAAAGTCTGGGTATGTGTTCTAAATAGTGTACCCAAGCTGACAACTCGAGTCGAGGAGGGGGCAACGTTTCGGGGACCGGCGAGATCGTCCGACTTTGTATCTTATCCGAGCCTCTTTTTCATTTCAGGGTTGTCACGACCCCAATTCCATACTCGGTCGTGATGACGCCTCTCGTGAAGACAAGGCCATCTAACAACCCCAAATACTCTTTAGGCAGCTATTAAACTTAAATGAACCGGAAAATTTCTTAATAGCATTTAAATATGAAATGTCATTCCAATACAACCCGACTGAGGTGTCACAAGTCACGAGCATTTAGGAGTGGCTTTATTAAAATTTAAAAACTATAATACATAGTGTAAAATTTTGGGAATCAAGAAGAAGAAGAATCTCGATGTCGTGAACGCCGGCGGTCACCTAACTTAGCTACGATAGCAAAACCTTCAATCGGCTACTAACCTGCTACCGGGTGATCAGTACCTGCAATTGCACGCGAGGTGCAGAGAGCAAAGTGAGCACTTCCAACTCACTGGTAATAAGAGTGAATAATGTCTGAGAGATAAGAAAACACGTATGAGCACACCAAACGGCTATAAATGAGAGAACAACCCTTTTTGAGGAAAATTGAAATACTTTGAAAAATCCTTTAGAAAATATTAAGATCAATTCAAAATCTCTTTGAAAATATGTTTTTCAACACTTGCAAAGGTGATTTCAACAAGTAGGAAGTAATCAGAAACCTGCCCATCGGGCTTAGTATCAACCTCTCAGTGCAGTATCATCCCCACGGGCTCACTCCCAACTCACAATATCTTACATCAACCTCTCGGGCTCAGCACTCCTTAACATATAACACCATGGTATCTGGTCAACAAGGCAAGTAACAGTATGTATGCCAATGATATATGAGTGCTAAATGTCATGCCACGTAGTACAAGCAGGAGTAAATGCATGAATGCATTGCATATGGCCGCTACGACGCGTAGCCCGATCCATTTGGGTACCCGCGCTCATTGTGGGGTTCAGACTCCGGAGGGGCTCCTAGAGTCCAAGCGCTATATTAATATCACACCGCTGCGGCATGGAGTCCGATCCATGTAATGTATATGCACATGTACACATAACACTCAAGGACCCAAGCCTCCTTCCATCATCTTCATGCCCTCACATATGGCTAATGGCCCTAAACCTCAATCAGTTCAATTTAGTCAAAAAGCCCCTCGGGCATCAGTAAAACAATAATACGGAGCTCAAATGATAGTTCAAATACCAGCTAAAACTCCAAGTTTGAGTAAAAATATAGTTGAGTTCATGAAACAATATATATCACATGGACTGAGGTCAGATAATATTTCAAATAGTGAGGAAAACAGTGATGACAGCTCACAAAGAGTTCAAACAATCGGCAATAAGCCCCAAGTATGGTAATGAGCCCAAGTCATAATGATAACAACAATCATTTGCAAATACGCGGTGAAAACCAACAGCCGGGACGGACCAAGTCACGATCCCCAACGGTGCTCTACCCCACGCTCAGGTCCAGCGTGCAAGTCACCACAATACAACACTAAGATGTGCAAATCCGGGGTTTCAAACCCTCAGAATCATTCCCAAGTATTACTAACCTCAATCCAACGAAATCTCAAGCTCGTGACGCCTTTGCCCCTCAAATCGGCTTCCATGCGTGTTGAATCTACCCAAAAATAGAGCGAATACATCACAATATGCAAATGGGACAATACCAATCGAAAACAATCGGAATATGACAAGAGTCTCGAAACTAGCAAAATTAGAGCCCCGGGCCCGCTTCTCGAAAAATTACGAAACTTACATTTCCGGAATCTGCGTCTCGCCACGAGTTCATACATACCAAGAACTCCCAAATCCGAGCTCAAATGACCTATCAAATCCCAAATTTGGAAATGTCAAAACGCAAGCCCTATCTTCTTCAATTTCATACCCAAATTGAGAGAATTAATGGATGATTCTTTGATTAAATGACGTTTTGAATCCATAAGAGTTACCTCCAATTGATCCTCTTCGAAATTCCTCTTCAATTGTTCTCAAGAAGCTCCGAAAATTCTCAACAATGGAAGAAAATGCATAACCCTCGCGTATGAAAAATGATAATTTTACCCTTCAGCCCAGCTCGATTCCGCTTCTTCGGTCATATCTCCGCTTATGCAGCTCCCGCTTCTGCGTCCTTTCGATCGCTGATGCGGTCCAAACTTTTCTCCCAGGGACCGTTTTTGTGGTCAATTACCGCTTCCGCGGTCACCGCCTATGCGGTTATCTTTTCGCATCTGCGATCAAGGCCAACTTCCCTATTGGCCGCTTCTACGACCCCACGTCCGCTTCTGCGGACTCTCTTAGGCGAAAAGAGTTCCGCATCTGCGGAATTACCCAGGTCCACATCTGACCACTTATGCGACCAACATCATGCTTCCGCGGAGCCGCTTCTACGGTCCATTTTCCCCAGAAGCGCTCATACCAGACACCAGCAAGATCTGTCATTTCTCAACTTAAGATTTTATCCCGAAAGCCACACGAAACTACCCCGAGGCCTCCGAGACCTCAACCATATGTACCAACATATCCCGAAACCCCATACGAAGTTTATCCAATCCTTAAAACACATCAAACAACGCAAAAACCATTATAACACATCTGATTCAAGCTTATTTTTCTTCAAAGCTTCCAATTTGCACATTTAATCTAAAACCCAACCAAACGACGTCCAAATTACCTGAAAATTTACAAAAAATTCAAAAATCATCTAACGAAGCTACTACAACTCTCGGAATTCCATTACTACCCTAGGATCAAAATCTCACCTATCAACCGGGATCCAACAAAATTCAAACTTCGCCAATTCAAGCCTAATTCTACACCGGACCTTCAAATTCAATTCCGATCGCTCTCCTAAGTCACAAATTATCTCCCAAAGCTAACTGAATCATCGAAAATCACATCCGAGACTTCTAACTCACAAGTCAACTTCCGGTTGACTTTTCCAAAACAAGCTTCCTTCTAAGAGGCCATGTGCCTTAATTTCAACCAAACCAATTCAATTACACCCGATCGACTTTAATACTGGTATTGAAACATGAAACAACATAATAAGGGAGAAACAGAGCAGTAAAACATACGACGACGGGTAGGGTCGTCACATCCTCCCCAACTTAAACAAACGCTCTTCCTCGAGCGTACCCAGGGTTGTACTAAAAGTAACCCAATAGCTGAATGACCTTACCAAGCATATACTCGGGGTGATCCCACGTTACCCTATCTCACATAGGTTTGATAACACAACATAGCCAAAATTTCACCGTCCATCTAAACCATAAACCACATTGCACTTTACGAAGTCATGCACCAGATCAGAACCCCACATCCACACTCAAGATAAACCTGAACCAACTTTAATAATCCATACTTGCAACCTTGGCTGCAATCATATGATATCCCACTACAACCAATATCGATAGAAATCTCTTGTTAGATAGAGTCTCATTTTTATACCTTCATATACTTCCAACGGCAACTGAAACACGCGATAAACCGAACCCATCTCTCATATCACCCATTCATGAGTCCATTTCCTTTCTGACTGATACTACAACAGATTTCGGAGCCAAACCTCGATATTACCTTTCTAACAAGCTGAAATCAAATGTGCTCGTACTCATTAATGACTCCAACGATATCTCAACTGTAACACGCCACTCTGGTGATATGACACCTTTATACCGGCCTAAGCGACAACGTGCTCAACACAGGCACCAATAAGGAACGATCTGAACACACTCCAATCATGACAACTGACTCAACGAAAGAACTGTAATGCAAATTCCTCCGTACGATCATAACACAGAACTTAGATCCCATCTCACATCATAGAAATAGAGTACCTGAATCCCTCGAAAGTTCATAACATCACGTGGCCTTGCCACAACGTGCGATTCTATACAAACACTATTACACATTAAGCACCTCAAGTCACCATGCTCAACACAAACGGCCACACAAATACCCATATACAGAACAGTTCTCAACATCATAGTGTTGCGGCATGCAATCCGCTCGGGATAACATACCTGTGGCAGCGTGCCACACGATCCAGGTACCATACCCGTGGCGGCGTGCCACCCGATCCGCACATATATCTCACAATAGGAGTTGCACATTGAGTCAAATTTGCTCATTACATTAAACACATATAGCCTCATGCTCGGCTGCAAGAAATGCATCCGAAAAGTCCCTCAATACCAGAACTGAATCAACGGTGGAAACTTCTGCACTGACATCCGCCACGAAGACCCAATTATACAAGCAATACTTGCCAACCGTCTGCTGTTCTCTGGATTACAAGCTACCCTGCTAGAACCTAATCCGACATACCTTGCCACGCAGCCTGTGGTATTTTCTGACATAGCGCATAACACATTAGTCTAGACAATCAATCCTTGGAACAACCACTCTGCCATCAAATATCATAACCCAGATTTAACATACGACGCAAAGAAAGATCCATTCAGACCTCCAATTTCCAACAACTTCTAGACGATGTCAATACACACGACCCCCAACCACCGCATGGTCGGATCACAAGAACTTCTAGTCCCCAACACATATAGCGCATGAATCACTATGCCTGATCCCACACTCCGTTGTACGAACACATAACACATATCAAGTATCCATTCATACCACGAAAGATATTCAAAATTTCCTGCGCCATCAACAAACTCAAATATATGCAGTCGATTCAACAAGAAAATGTCGCAATAATAATGACGTATCATCAATTTACATCACCTTATTCATCTGAAGATCGATTCTTTACTCACTTGTAGGTGACCGTGCTACTCAAGAATTTAATGATTTCCCATTATGAACACGCAAATCTTAATTCTCCATATCATAAAACATAGACCATACCACACTAGGATACCACGAGGACTTCTCTCTCATGTGCCGCAGACATCGACGCACTCAACTAGCCAAGAACTTTCATGATCCCATATAGGAGAAAAATTATTACCCACTCCAAGCTTCGCATACCCATAGGAAACATACCCATCTTCGAACCACGGTAAAACACATCAAGAACTCTTCCTTCCCATTCCATTGCACAAATTAAACTACCAGCACGCAAGAGCTTTGCTGCATAATTCTTTTAAGGCTCATTGCCTCAATCACAAACAAGAATTAATCATACTCTTACCATACCGATCGGTTTATTATAAAGCTATTCAACTTATATAATTTCCTTCATGATTCATTATTAATTTGATATTCTCCCTTGCTGTAGCACCAAATTACCTCAACTCAGGTTACCATATGAGACTCGCACATAAGACCACACTATCTAAGACCCATAGGCCACTGAATACCCTCTCAAACGCTTCTCAGAAATACAATATTCCATAATGTTTTACTTTGAAAAACTTCCTGCGAATCTGAGTTCGTTAGCATTACCTCCCAAATACGGATACATTGAATCCACGATTCACATAAAATACCACAAGTCTTGATCTTTTCTAATGAAAACACAGTCTCTAACCACATACACAAACTTAAGACACCTCATTGTTACATGCAAAAATTTGAATATAGTAAAACCATTCTCGAAAGTCATTCACTCTTAAACAACTAAATTCACTTGCCTTAACGGACAGAACCACTCGTGCCTTATTAGTACTCTAACACCACAGAACATGATTTCATACAGATACAACAACCATCCTTATTCTCTATACATTGAGCATTCTTTATCAATAGCGGTTCAAAACATCCTAGTATGTTTTCACATTTACGAAAGCACCATATAACCTTTGTAGAAATTTTCCTTCACACGTGCCATCCTACCTCAAAATGGAACCAACATAGCACATAACCATGCAATCAGCTGACCAACAGCAACCTCCCCAACTTGGCTTGATGCCATATATTAAGGCACTCTTAACAACTCATAAACCTTTTACCCCAATGATGCCACAATGAGACAAACTCAAATAATTTACAAGTTTTATGAATACACAGATCATCTAGCACTGACATTCTCTGCAAACCTCGAATTCATTTCCACATCAACTCAGTCCACTTTCGTAAGCGTCCCAATTCTTCAAAATACAACACATACCCTTCAATTACGCATGAGATATTTTACATACACATAAGGATCATACCACTTAAAACCCTCTGCAGGAGATAACCCACCTGCTTCGTCCCATTTCAATATTTCCACACACCTTCCACCATCATATATGTAATACACAACCATATAGTTTTTTCTGAGTCTATACTCATACCGCCACATGTATTGCACCTCACTTTCCAGCTAGGGGATACGAAAATATTTTTCACGCGCCCATACGTCTGGCTTTACCACAGACCGCAATAGGAAACAAACACTTAACAGCTCGTCTACTATCCTTCAGACTTCTTCGTCACTACCAAAATTATATAGATACACCTCGTAGTACTAACATGCTCTTCACATGGATATCCAGCCGCCATTCCAACTAATAAGAAAAAAAGGAACATATAAGTTCAAAACACTTGACTCACGTAATCGGCACCTCGGTGCTCAAGCCATAGGCAAATATACAGCCTCAAGTCCTCCAAACCGGCCCAACATGAACTCATGAAGATTAGCTCTCGCCCCTCGATCGGGGAATCACAACACATCAAGGCACATATACCACTGAGTGCTCACATGTGCATACAAACATTTTGAAGGAATTTCAAGAATTATATCTCAAGTTGAATCAGGTACGCGCGATAAGAATTCCAAGAATGGGGAATTTTCCTAAAGGTTCTGTAGCCTCTCGAGGATAAATACAGACGTCTCCGTACCGATCTGCAAGACTCTACTAACCCTGCTCATGACTCGTGAGACCTAGTAACCTAGGCTCTGATACTAACTTGTCACGACCTCAATTCCATACCTGGTACAACCCGACCGGAGTGTCACAAGTCACGAGCATCTAGGAGTGCCATATTAAAATTTAAAAGTTGATAATACATAGAGTAAAATCTGGGAATCAAGAAGAAGAAGAATCACGATGACGCAAATACCAACGGTCACCGAACTTAACTACGACAACAAAACCTTCAATCCGCTACTAACCCGCTATCGGGGGATCAGTACCTGCAACTATACGAGATGTGCAGGGAGTAAAGTGAGTACTTCCAACTCAATGGTAATAAGAGAGAATAAAGTCTGAGCGATAAAAAACAAGTATGAGCACACCAAACTGCTATAAAAGACAGAATAACCCTTTTTGAGGAAATCGAAATACTGTGGAAAATCCTTTAGAAATCTCAAGATCAGTTCAAAATTTCTTTGAAAATATGCTTTTTCAACAGTTGCGAAGGTAATTTCAACAAGTAGGAAGTAATCAGAAACCTGCCCCTCGGGCTCAGTATCAACCTCTCAGTACAGAATCAGCCCAGCTGGCTCACTCCCAACTCTTAATATCCACCATCAGCCTCTCGGGCTCAGCACTCCATAACATATAACACCAGGGTATCTGGTCAATAAGGCAAGTAACAGTATGTATTCCAATGATATATGAGTGCTAAATGTCATGCCACGTAGTACAAGCAAGAGTAAATGCATGAATGCAATGCAATACATATGACCGCTACGACGCGTAGCTCGATCCATTTGGGTACCCGCGCTCACTGTTAGGGATCAGACTCCGGAGGTACTCCTACAATCCAAGCTCAATATCAATATCACACCGTTGCAGCGTGCATCCTGATCCATGCAATGTATATGCACGTGTACACATAATACTAGAGGCTTGAAGCCTCCTTACATTATCTTCATGCCCTCACATATGGCCCTCAACCTCAATCAGTCCAAAATAGTCAAAATCCCCTCGGGCATCAGCAAAACAATAATACTTAGCTCAAATGATAGTTCAAATACCAGTTAAAACTCCAAGTTTGAGTAAAAATATAGTTGAGTTCATGAACAGTTTAAACCATATGGACTGAGCTCAAATAATATTTCAAATAGTGAGGTAAATAGTGAAGATATCTCACAAAGAGTTCAAACAATTGGCAATAAGCCCCAAGAATGGCAATGAACCCAAGTCATAATGATAACAACAAACATTTGCAAATACGCGGTGAAAACCAACAACCGGGACGGACCAAGTCACGATCCCCAATGGTATTCTACCCCACGCACAGGTTCAGCGTGCAAGTCACCACAATACAGCACTAAGATGTGCAAATCTGGGGTTTCAAACCCTCAGAATATCATTCCCAAGTAATACTCACCTCGAACCGGCAAAATGTCAAGCTCGCGGCGCCTTTGCCCCTCAAATCGGCCTCCACGCGCGTCTAATCTAGCCAAAAATACAGCGAATACATCACAATATGCAAATGGGATAATACCAATTCGAAAACAATCGGAATATGACAAGAATCTCGAAACTAGCAAAATTCGAGCCTCGGGCCTGCTTCTCGAAAAATTACGAAACTTACATTTCCGGAATCCTCGTCTCGCCACGAGTTCATACATACCAAGAACTCCCAAATTCGAGCTCAAATGACCTATCAAATCCCAAATGTGGAAATGTCAAAACTCAAGCCCTAACTTCTTCAATTTCATATCCAAATTCAGAGAATTAATGGATGATTCTTCGATTAAATGACGTTTTGAATCCATAAGACTTACCTCCAATCGATCCTCTTCGAATTACTCTCCAATTATTCTCAAGAAGCTCCGAAAATGCTCAACAATGGAAGAAAATACATAACCCTCGCGGATGAAAAATGATAATTTAACCCTTCAGCCCAGCTCGATTTCCGCTTCTGCGGTCATATCTCCGCTTATGCGGCTCTCGCTTCTGCGTCCTTTCTACCGCTGATGCGGTCGAACCTTTTCTCTCAGGGACCGCTTTTGCGGTCAACTACCGCTTACGCGGTCACCGCCTATGCGGTTATCCTTCCGCATCCGCGATCCAGGCCAACTCCCCCATTGGCCGTTTTCGCGATCCCACATCCACTCCTGCGGACTCGCTTAGGCGAAAAGAGTTCCGCTTCTGCGGAACTACCCAGATCCACATCTGACCACTTATGAGACCAACATTACTCTTCCACGGAGCCGCTTCCCCGGTCCATTTTTCGCAGAAGCGCTCATACCAGACACCAACAAGATCTGCCACTTCTCAACTTAAGATTTCTTCCCGGAAGCCACACGAAATTACCCAGAGGCCCCCGAAACCTCAACCAAATGTAACAACATATCCCATAACCCCATAAGAACTTGTTCCAATCCTCAAAACACATCAAACTATACTAAAACCATTCAAACACATCGGATTCAAGCCTATTTTTCTTCAAAGCTTCCGATTTGCACATTTGATAAAACAAAACCCAACCAAATAACGTCCGAATGACCTGAAATTTACAAACATATCAAAAATCACCTAACAAAGATACTGAAACTCTCGGAATTCCATTCCTACCCTCGAATCAAAATCTCACCTATCAACCCGGATCCGCTAAAATTTAAACTTCACCAATTCAATCCTAATTTTACACCGAACCTTCAAATTCAATTCCGATCAGTCTCCTAAGTCACAAATAATCTCCCGAAGCAAAATGAATCATCAGAAACCACATTCGAGCCTTTAACTCACAAGTCAACTTCTGGTTGACTTATCCAAAACAAGTTTCCTTCTACGAGGCCATGTGCCTTAATTTCAACCAAAACCAATTCAATTACACCCGATCGACTCTAATACTGATATTGAAACATGAAACAACACAATAAAGGGGAAACAGAGCAGTAACACATAAGACGACGGGTCGGGTAGTCACATCTACCCCAACTTAAACAAACGCTCGTCCTCGAGCGTACCCAGGGTTGTACTAAAAGGAACCCAATTGCTGAATGACCTTACCAAGGATATACTCGGGGTAATTCCACGTCACTCTATCAGAACCCCACATCCATATTCTGAATAAACCTCAACCAACTGTAATAATCCATACCTACAACCTCGGCTGCAATCATATGATAATCCCACAACAAGAAATTTCGATAGAAAATCTCTTGTTAGATAGAGTCTCATTTTTATTCCTTCATATACTGCCAACGGCATCTGAAACACGCAATAAACCGAACCCATCTCTCAGTTCACCCATTCATGAGTCAATTTTCGTTCTGACTGATACTACAACAGATTTCTGAGCCAAATATCGATATTATATTTCTAACAAGTTGAAATCAAATGTGCTCGTACTCATTAATGAGTCCAACAATCATCTCAACTACAACACGCCACTCTGGTGATATGACACCTCAATGCCGGCTTAAGAGACAACGTGCTCAATAGTGGCACCAATAAGAAACGATCTGAACACACTCAAATCATGACAACTGACTCAATGAAAGAGTTGTAATGCAAATTCCTCTGTAGATCATAACACAAAACTGAGATCCCATCTCAAATCATAGAAATAAAGTACCCGAATCCTCCTCGAAAGGTCATAACATCACGTGGCCTTGCCACAACGCGCGATTCTATCCAAACACTATTACCCATGAAGCACCTCTAGTCACCATGTTCAACACAAACAGCCACGCACAGATTGAGGTCTGAAACCAAGCAATCCATCACATCCGTGGTAAAGCAAATATTACACACTATTCAATCCTGAAAGGACACAACCGATGCTCTATTCGCCGAGCAACACCCAATACGGATTTTCCTTAGAAACCAGGAAGTACAGCATACAAAGTAGCATATAGAGAATTGTTCTCAACATCACACTGTTGCGGCATTTAATCCGCTCCAAATAACGTACCCGTTGCGGCGTGCCACCTGATCCAGGTACCATACCTGTGGCGGCGTGCCACCCGATCTGCACATATATCTCATGAAAGGAATTACACATTGAGTCAAATTTGCTCATTATATTAAACAGGTATAGCCTCATGCCCGCCCGCAAGAAACGCATCCGAAAAGTCCCTCAATACTGGAACTGAATCAACAGTAGAAACTTCTGTAGTGACATTTTCCATGAAGGCCCAATTAAACAAGCAATACTTGCCAGCCATCCGCTGGTCTCTGGAGTACAAGCTACCTTGCTCGAACATAATCCGACGTACCTTGCCACGCAGCCTGTAGCATTTTCTAACATAGCCCATAACACATTAGTCTAGACAATAAATCCCTGGAACAACCAGTCTGCCATAAAATATCATAACCCAGATTTAACAAACCATGCAAAGAAAGATCCACTCGGACCTCCAATTTCCAACAACTGCTAGATGATGTTGATACACACGACCCCAACCATCGCATGGTCGGATCACGAGAACTTCTAGTCCCCAACACATATAGTGCATGAATCACTATGCTTGATCCCACACTCCACTGTACGAACACATAACACACATCAAGTATCCATTCATACCACGAAAGATATTCAAAATTTCAACAAACTCAAATATTCACAGTCGATCCAACAAGAAAATGTTGCAATACTACTGACGTATCATCAATTTGCATCACCTTAATCATCTGAAGATCGATTCTTTACTCACGTATAGCTGACAGTGCTACTCAAGAATTTAATGATTTCCCATTATGAACTGAACCAAAACCATGAACACGCAAATCTCAATTCTCCATATCATAACACATAGACCATACCACACTAGGATAACATGAGGACTTCTCTCTCATGTGCCGCAGACATCGATGCACTCAACTAGCCAAGAACTTTCATGATCCCATATAGGAGAAAAACTATTACGCACTCCAAGCTTCGCATACCCATAGGAAACATACCCATCTTCAAACCACGGTAAAACACATCAAGAACTCTTCCTCCCCATTCCATTTCACAAGCTAAACTGCCAGCACACAAGAGCTTTGCTGCACAATTCCTGTTAGGCTTATTGCCTCAATCACATACAAGAATTAATCATACTCTTGCCATACCGATTTGGTTTATTTTCAAGCTATTCCACTTATACAATTTCCTTCATGATTCATTATTAATTTGATATTCTCCCTCGCTGTAGCACCGCATAACCTCAACTCAGGTTGCCATACGATACAAACACATAAGACCACACTATCTAAGACCCATAGGCCACTGAATACCCTCTCAAACGCTTCTCAGAAATACAATATTCCATAATGTCTTACCTTGAAGAACTTCCTGCGAATCTGAATTCGTTACCATTACCTCCTAAATACGGATACATAGAATCCCTTGATTAAAATAAAATAACAAGTCTTGACCTTTTCTAATGAAAACACAGTCTCTAACCATACACAGACATAAGACACCTGATTGTTACATGCAAAAACTTGAACATAGTAAAACCATTCTCGAGAGTCATTCACTCTTTAACAACTAAAATTCACCTTCCTTATTGGACAGAACCACTCGTGCCCTATTAGTACTCTGACACCACAGAACATGATTTCATACAGATACAACAACCATCCTTCTTCTCAATACATTGAGCATTTTTTATCAACAGCGGTTCAAAACATCCTAGTATTTTTTCACATTTACGAAAGCACCATATAGCCTTTGTAGAAATTTTCCTTCATGCGTGTCATCCTCGGCTCAATTTTTTTGTAACCAGAACTGATCTGCCCTCATACCTCAAAATGGAACCAACATAGCACATAACCATGCAATCAGCTGACCAACAACAACCTCCCCAACTTTGTTTGAAGCCATATATTAAGGCACTCTTAAAAACTCATAACACTTTTACCCCAATGATGCCACAATGAGATCAAACTCCAATAATTTATAAGTTTTGTAAATACATAAATCATCCAGCACTGACATTCTCAGAAAACCTCGCAGTCATTTCCACATCAACTGAGTTCACTTTGGTAAGCGTCCCAATTCTTCAAAATACAACACATACCCTTCAATTACGCATGAGATATTTTACATACACATAAGGATCATACCGCTCAAAACCCTGCGCAGGAGATAACCCACATGCTTCGCCTTATTTCAATATTTCCACATACCTTCCACCATCATATGCGTAATACACAGCCATATAGTTTTTCTGAATCTGAACTCATACCGCCACATGTATTGCACCTCACTTTCCAGATAAGGGATACGAAAATATTCTTCACGCGCCCATGCCTCGGGCTAAACCACATACCGCAATAGGAAACAAACACTTAACACCTTGTCTACTATCCATCAGACTTCTTCGTCACTACCAAACTTATATATATACACCTCGCAGTACAAACATACTCATCACATGGATATCCAGCCTCCGTTCCGGCTAATAAGAACAACAGTGAACATATAAGTTCAAAACACTTGCTCACGCAATCGGCACCTTGGTGCTCAAGACATAGGCAAATATCCTGCCTCAAGTCCTCCAGACTGGCCCAACATGAACTCACGGAGATTACCTCTCACCCCTCGATCGAGGAATCACAGGCCATGAAGGCACATATACTACTGAGCGTTCACGTGCACATACAGACGTGTCGAAGGAATTTCCAGAATTATATCTCAAGCTGAATCTAGTATGCACGATAAGAATTCCAAGAATGGGGAGTTTTCCTAAAGGTTCTACAGCCTCTCAAGAATAAATACAGACGTCTCTATACCGATCCGCGAGACTGTACTAACCCTGCTCATGACTCGTGAGACCTAGTAACCTAGGCTCTGATACCAACTTGTCACGACCCCAATTCCATACCCGTCGTGATGGAACATCTCGTATAGATAAGACCAGTCAACAACCCCAAATACTCTTTGGGCAGCTATTAAACATAAATGAATAGGAAAATTACTTAATAACATTTAACTTTGAAATTTCATTCCAATACAACCCGACCGGGGTGTCACAAGTCACGAGCATCTAGGAGTGCCTTTAATAAAATATAAAAGTCTATAATACATACAGTAAAATTTGGGAATCAGGAAGAAGAATAATCTCGGTGCCGCTAACACTGACGGTCACCTAACTTAGCTACGATAGCAAAACCTTCAATCCGCTACTAACGCGCTACCGGGGGATCAGTACTTGCAACTGCACGTGAGGTGCAGGGAGTAAAGTGAGTACATCCAACTCAGTGGTAATAAGAGAGAATAATGTTTGAGCAATAAGAAAACACGTATGAGCACACCAAACTGCTATAAAAGACAAAACAACCCTTTTGAGGAAAACCGAAATACTGTGAAAAATCCTTTACAAAATCTTAAGATCAGTTCATAATCTCTTTGAAAATATGTTTTTTCAACAGCTGCAAAGGTAATTTCAACAAGTAGTATGTAATAAAAAACCTGCCCCTCGGGCTCAGTATCAACCTCTCAGTACAGTATCAGCCCCGCAGGCTAACTCCCAACTCACAATATCCAACTTCAGCCTCTCAGGCTCAACACTTCTTAACATATAACACCAGGGTATCTGGTCAACAAGGCAAGTAACAGTATGTATGCCAATGATATATGAGTGCTAAATGTCATGTCACGTAGTATAAGCAGGAGTAAATGCATGAATGCAATGCAATACATATGACCGCTACGGCGCGTAGCCCGATCAATTTGGGTACCCACGCTCACTGTAGGGGTTCAGACTCCGGAGTGGCTCCTCGAGCCAAAGCGCATTATCAATATCACACCGCTGTTTTCATATAGCCCGATCCATGCAATGTATATGCACATGTACACATAACACTCGAGGCCTGAAGCCTCCTTACATCATCTTCATGCCCTCACATATGGCCATCAACCTCAATCAGTCTAAAATAGTCAAAAACCCCTCGGGCATCAGTAAAACAGTAATACTCAGCTCAATGATTGTTCAAATACCAGTTAAAACTCCAAGTTTGAGTAAAAATATAGTTGAGTTCATGAAACAGTGTAAATCACATGGACTGAGTTCAAATAATATTTCAAATAGTGAGGAAAACAGTGATGATAGCTCACAAAGAGTTGAAACAATCGGCAATAAGCCCCAAGTATGGCAATGAGCCCAAATCATAATGATAACAACAAATCATTTGCAAATATGCGGTGAAAACCAACAACCGGAACGGACCAAGTCACGATCCCCAATGGTGCTCTACCCCACGCTCATGTCCATCTTGCAAGTCACCACAATACAGCACTTATCCGGGGTTTCAAACCCTCAGAATATCATTCCCAAGTATTACTCACCTCGATCCGGCGAAATCTCAAGCTTGCGATGCCTTTACCCCTTAAATCGGCCTCCACGCACGTCGAATCTAGCCAAAAACAGAGTGAATATATCAGAATATGCAAATGGAACAATAACCAATCCAAAACAATCGGAATATTACAAGAATCTCGAAACTAGCAAAACTCGAGCCCCGGGCCCGCTTCTCGAAAAATTACAAAACTTACATTTCCGAAATCCTTGTCTTGCCACGTGTTCATACACACCACGAACTCCCAAATCCGAGCTCAAATGACCTATCAAATTTCAAATTTGGAAATGTCAAAACCCAAGCCCTAACTTCTTCAATTTCATATCCAAATTCAGAGAATTAATGGATGATTCTTCGATTAAATGACGTTTTGAATCCATAAGAGTTACCTCCAATCGATCCTCTTCGAATTACTCTTCAATTGTTCTCAAGAAGCTCCGAAAATGCTCAACAATGGAAGAAAATATATAACCCTCGCAGATGAAAAATGATAATTTAACCCTTCTGCCCAGCTCGATTTCGAGTCTGCGGTCATATCTCCGCTTATGCGGCTCTCGCTTCTGCGTCCTTTCGACCGCTGATGTGGTCCAACCTTTTCTCCCAGGTATCGATTTTGCGGTCAACTACCGCTTACGCGCTCACCGCCTATGCGGTTATCCTTCCGCATCCGCGATCCAGGTCAACTCCGCCATTGGCCGCATCTGTGACCCCACGTCCGCTTCTGCGGACTCGCTTAGGCGAAAAGAGATCTGCTTCTGCCGAACTACCCAGCTCCACATGTGACTGCTTATGCGACCAACATCACACTTCCGCGGAGCCGCTTCTGCGGTCAATTTTCCGCACAAGCGCTCATACCAGATACTAGCAAGATCTGCCACTTCTCAACTTAAGATTTCTTCTCAAAAGCCACACGAAATTACCCCGAGGCCCCCTGGACCTCAACCTAATGTACCAACATATCCCAAAACCCCATACGAACTTTTTAAATCCTCAAAACACATCAAACGATGCTAAAACCATTAAAACACATCGGATTCAAGCCTATTTTTCTTCAAAGCTTCCGATTTGCACATTTGATCAAAAACCCAACCAAACGACGCCCGAATGACCTGAAAATTTACAAACATATCAAAAATCACCTAACGAAGCTACTACAACTCTCTGAATTCCATTCCGACCCTCGGATCAAAATCTCACCTATCAACCGGGATCCACCAAAATTCAAACTTCGCCAATTCAAGCCTAATTCAACCACGTTAGATCAATGCACCAGTGGTGGTCGACACATCTCGACTTCGTTGAGATTTGGATTTGAGTCACATAAATGTGCACCCGAATTTAAGTAAATATGTTATTAAAATCGTGCCTAAAGTGAATAACGGGTATTTATCTTTGGGGAGGGCCGTAAAATGTACTAAACAACGCATCCCGAATTCTAATTATTTTAAGTATAAATTTTTTTTGAGGGCCCCGCAATTCTGCATTTTTTTTTGCCTACGATCATCTCATTTATCCTAAGCAAAGATTTCTAAGACTATAAGGCTTGAAACTTATGAAAAAGACAAGAATTAAAGAAAAAACAGATGACCAAATTGTGCATTTCAATACTACAACCACGGGCAATCAAGAAGGGTATTTATTCAAAATGGCAGCAATACCAGGATATAAAACCTTCCAAAAGGACCACAACTAATTGCTCAATAGAAAAAAAATATTCCAATGGTTTGCGTTCAGCTATAAGGTTACTTTGATTTGATATGGTGATTTGCATTTGAATTTCTCGCCTAATCTTAATTCAGTTCACACGGACCATTTCCAGTAGTTCTAATTTGCACTCATCTGAATTTTACTCATAAATAATTTCCATCCAATAATTCATACGTATACTTAGCACATACAACTAATTAAGAAGGCAATATCATATCGCATACAGTTCTGTTAAACATTCCAAATACGTTTTTAGCTAAACCAATAAATCATGAAGGTCAAGATGCTTTCAAATAATGAATTTCTTTACTAGACACATAATTAAATAACATGGAAAATCATCTTCCCTAGTATGATTATCTTCCCCAGTATGAGCAACATCAATTTCTTCAATTTCTCAAAGAAGACAAGATCAAACACAAAGGCAAACAATTATTTCAGCTAAACACGGACAGAAATACCATTTGAAAATTAAAGAATGAGCAAGAGTTCAGAATTGGACCTTGAGCAGCAAAATCCTCTCTGATGTATTAATAATAATTTCAAATTAAGTCTTACACGAAATAGCCCAAAAGACGAGATGAAAGCCAACTTTGATGGAACCTCAAACGGAACAACGTTCCAGACTCGAAACTTGCCGGAACCTCGACAAAGACTTTGGACTTTACTGTTACATCTCTTAAACCATGGTATCCACAAAATTGAGTTAAACTGGAAATGTCATTTGATTGAACTTCATAGGTCTCAGCTAAGGATGTATTGTAGGCCGGGCCCAGCCCAGGATCTCCCCAGGACCGCGAGACCACGGGCCAAAGGGGTCAGTTCAAACGGCCGGTCCCAAATTGTCTTAGGAGCCCACTATGGGCCGGTCATCCAGGTTGAGATTGCTAGCCCGAGACTATTTAGCTCGAACCGGCAAACGGGCCTGGGCCGGTTCTATCGGGCCAAACGACTATTTTTTATTTTTTTTTTAAAATTGGCCAACGGTTGGAAATTTAAAAACTTGTCGTTAACCTGCTATTTTAGCCGTTTGGCTTTTTAAAAAATAGCCATTTGGCCCCCAAACTTTATTTTAACCCCAAACATTTTATAATTATACTTTTTCCCTATTCTCAACTACAAATAGTCCCTTATTCTTTTATTTTTACTCACAAAATCATCAATATCTCTCTAATTTTCTTCTATAATTGCTTACTTTATTATTGCAATTGGTGACAAATTATGAAGTTGGTGAATTGAAGTATTCAAGTCTTCAACGATATACAATCTTCAAGAAGTTATTCGTCAATTCTGTAAACTCGTTCCAACTCTTAAGTTTTAATAATATAGTTTTGTTTGTTTTAGTTTGTATAACTCTAATATATATGGACTTTTCTTTGAAAAGAATATTTGGTGGTAAGGATAAGGGAAAATCTAAAATTGATGAATCTAGTCGCCAAGCTAGTACTCCTCCCTCAGCTTCCCGACCCAGACCTGTTATCCATCCTCATCCACATGTTATTCTTTATAGTGATAACCCTTGTTTTTCAATTTTCGATAATCAATTTATCCATGATATTGCACCAGGTCAACAATTAAATGATAAAGTTATGAATGCTCTTTATTGTAATCAAACTATCGATGAAAATGATGATTAAGATTATACACCTACTAGTCATGTTGTTAATAATCCAAATGATGCCCCGCCTGCCCGTCCTGTAGTACCCCCTACTTTTAATAGACAACCTTGTAAACGGCCCGAAACATCTCTTATTTGGCACTTTTTTACTCAACTAAGAGCTCAAAATAAGCTAAGTGTAAAACTTGTGGGGCTTTGATGGCGCATAAATATACTGAAGACCGTAACGATACAGATAGTTTGACTAGACACATACAGATACACCCTAGAGATAAAGCGAGATATCATCAAATGAAAGCAGCACACGAGGGGACAAGTGTAGGTAATGAGATTAACCCTAGTACCAGGTCAAATATAGTTCAACCAGACATTAACATTGTTACAGTTGACATTTTATATTACGGTCCAAATAAAAACTGTGAAGAACTTGCAATATATATATATGCCTTAGATAAAAAACTTTCAAAAAAAATAATAACCCGGAACACTTAGGCCCGTGGGCCCGACCCATTTAGCCCAGGACTATGTGGGCTTAGACCCACAGTGGGCCAGTTCCACCCTCCAGGACCGTTGGCCCGGGACCGCTAGAGACCAGCCTGCCAAAGCCCGAGACCGTTAGGCCTGGCTCGTTTAACCCATTTAGGCTCGGGCCCGGCCCAGAATACAAGCTTAGGCTCAACAATACATATGTTGGTATAATTTATTTCATGATATTAATCCGAGACATAATGGTCTTATGACGTACCGAGAGATTTTATTAATGTACTTCATATATATTTCATGCATTTATACATGTACATTGACCAATGACTTGATGGCGTTATATACTTGCATATATATATATATATATATATATATATATATATATATATATATATATATATATATATATATATATATATATATATATATATATATATATATATATGTAATGTGGGAAAATGTTATGGTGTTATATACGCACCACCACTTGTCAGCTGGTATACGTTGATGATTTTGCCCACAATGGCCGAGATGATATGATGGGATGCCCTCAGAGGCCTGATGATGTTATGAAATATGTACCTATGTACGACATGACATTCATATGCATTTGAATGACACTATAATTATTTTGTGAATTATAGAGTTATCCACACTTACAGGTTGAGTCATTTATTCTATTTCTTCCATGTCCGTTATGCACTTATTTATGTGCCTTACATACTCGGTAAATTATTCGTCCTGATGTCTTTTTTGCCTAGGGACGCTGCATTTAATGCCCGCAGGTCTCGATAGACAGGTCGATAGCCCTTCAAGTAGGCTATCAACTCAGTGGAAGATGTCGGTGCACTCCATATGCTTCAGAGTTGCTTGTTGGGTTAGTATGATTTAGAATTTATTGTTTGGTATAGCGGGACTCTGTCTCGACCCTTATGATAATTTTATATTCTTAGAGACTTGTAAACATATATCATGTACGTAATAGATTGTATGGTCTTGTCGGCCTATGTTAACTATACGAGCATTTATTTTGTTCTTAATGGCCCCTATGTCCTATGTATAAGTTAGTATCACATATGATATTCTACTTACCCTATGGCAGCCTTCCAGCTCAGTTATCTATGAAAATATGGCATGAAAACATATGATGTTACTCGATTGACTAAGGTACCGGGTGCCCGTCGTGGCCCATCGGATTGTATCGTGACAAACATGGTATCAGAGCAGTTCTTATCTAGGGAGTCTACAAGCTGTTTCTAGTAGAGTCTTGTTAATGGGTGTGTCGTGCACTACACTTATAAGCAGGAGGCTACAGAGCATTTAGGACTGTCACTCTTTCTTCTTACTCTAGATCGTGTGGTAGAGCTCAGTTGTAAGTACTCAATTTCCTAAATCCTATCTTATGCGTGATACGACGATGCCTACATCCAGAACGAAAGTTGGTAAGAGATATAGTTGTGGAAGAGTTGAGTCAAAGGAACTCAATTTTTGCCTCATGCGTATGATGGATAAATATGAAGTATACAACAGACCATGTGTATACTAAGATGTGCAAGCCTCTTGATAAGGACTCCTAAGGCAAGAATGCCAATCCACTTTTACGATACAAAGGAAAAAGAGAGAATCGGAAAGTAGACATAAGTTCCAGCAAGTAACAGAAGTAAGTTGAAAAAGGGTACGAGGTATATAGTTAATGAAGATTATCCATATTTTCAAATCAGGGCACATAGATATAAGCATTTTGACTTACCTTCAACAGTAATTGAGGTATATACAATTGGTCACACCCATTCTAGTTATTTCCTATGGGGGTTAACAGAAGTAGTATAAGAGGAAGACGGGATATCAGGATCTGACTGAGGTTAGAGTAACCCAAAATGATGGATGGATTGTTTGCGTCAGTTGATATTTTCGAAGGATATCGCAAATGTGCTAGTACATCTCCTCGTGAGATACCCAGATGTTGCACTCGAGAAATAATACAAATAGATATGAACACTACAACGATAGGCATTGGGAGCCTTGAAGAGATAAATATTACCTTAATATGGCTCCCGTACCTTGTAGAGGGAGAATGATAGGCTGCCTGAAGAGCAGTAGATGGAGCAAGGGAAGGTAAAAGTAAAACAATGTTTTGTTAAAATTTTCAGAATAAAGTGATAGATAGAAATATTAGAAGGGAAGTACGAAGAGAGATAACGGAGCATTATGAGTGAGATGTCATATATGGATGACAAACGGTATCCAAATGAAGAGAGAGACGAGGGGTGATGTGCCTTAAGACAAAAAAAATTATAGGCCATACAGTCACATCCTCATTTCGTAAAATAAGTTCGCAACTCTAACGTGATTAACATAAGGAAAAGTTAGACCCCGGATCAATAGAAATCGGTATGGACTGGTGAACAAGATAAACTAAACATTAATTCGGGACGGAGTGACTTGATAACAGTCAGCATCATGAGAATTTCAGATTGCGTTCCGGCGATATAGAATGGAAAACAGAAGAAGATCCATGTCGAATTCAGAGAATGCTCACTCATGAAGACGCTTCCCTAAAGCAAGCAATGTGAGAAAAGTTAAGCTTAGGGGACTGTATGTGCCAGTTGCACTAAGTGTCACCATCATGAGTAAGGAATTTTGTTATCCTTGATACATAAGGATTACCACAAGGCTAGTAAAGGTCATTGATGATGTGAAAGGATTCCAAAGATGAAGAGGAAAAACATCTATACGCAGGTCTTCATAGCTCCAACTCTTAGTACTCTCCTAAAGGTGGGGATACAGAGTGATGTGGCATTAAGTCAGAATTAAGTGGATCTAGTAACTATGGAATTATAAAGGAAGAATGAAATAAAAATGAGAAAGGGATGAGATTGTACTTATTCAAATGTTACATATATGCTATGATTCCAGAACATTATGTAAGCACGACGTCAAGATAAAGAAGTAAGGGTTCCTACCTGGGATGTTACTGATAATTAAGGAGCCAATACGTGAGGTAAGTTAAGACAAAATAAATAACCCAAGAAAGATTACGCAAAATATGGATTTGAGAGTGGGCCAACGAGTAGTTAGTAGTTTATTCAGGAAGAGCCTAGTCATGACTAGACAAGAGGTTATAGACAAATCAGCAAATCATGCAATATAAATATAGTAAACCACAACATAGAGAATTCAGCCTCCCAGTAATGTCATTATAATACTTGAGATATATTCAAATAAGAGTCGGGGTAGTTAAAGGTACCGTATGAGTGTTACAGAAATAAAAGAGAGTGTCACTGGAAAGACAGTCAAAATATTAGTTCAGAAGCAACCCTACAAGCACAAAGGTATGGAGGTAAGTAACAACAGATAATTATAGGCAAGGAAGGACATCTAAAGGTTCGTAGTAAGCTCACATCTTTACAAGAGTAGAGGGTCATCCCTAAGTACGTAAATGAAAGACTAGCTGAGAAAATAAGAAAAAATACTTCAACCTAAGAACAGTGGCCTACAGAGGAAATAGTCTTTTAACAACAGTCTCACAACAACAATATATGGATCCCATAAGAAAGTAGAACCTATCGTAACCAATATGTGTGGGCACTAAGATAAGCCTAGCATTCATGCAACAAGTGGCAGAACGACCAGGTAAAACAATTGCTTGCAATAAAGAAAGTTGAGAAGGAACAAAAGAAATTATTCGATCAATGATATAGAAATAATTACATTGTAAATGCACCTAAGATTTTGGAGTATTATCGATACAACATATATGTTGACAATTATACAGCCATAAAAAATCCGATATAAGGAAGGAATTGAGTCCATGTCATAGATAAATGATTGAACTATTAGAAGATTGTATCATGGATATTTCATAACGTCCATGAAAGGCCAAATAAAGGTAATACCATATAACCTAAACCTACACAAAGGCTGATCAGAAAGAAGAGGAAACTAAAGAGTTACAGTAACGAGGTAAATCAGGAGTCTGATTATTGGACCTATTTTTTATATAGAAATTGTGCTTGAGAACATGGCAGAATCACTCTTAATATCAGAGGTGCAAAAAATATAATACAACAACCATATTCAATAAGGAATCTACAAGGAATCCAGTTAGAAGAAGTACCAGCCTTATAAGAAGTCAGTATGAAGCTCTCATCGGATTATGTATGCGCCAAAAGTGCGAGTGCTATAATAAGACCTTCAAGTTGTGGATGTGAATATACCTATGCGGAAGGGAGGTCATGAAAGAGATGGAAGAAATGATGTGATATTTTAAGATAAAGGTAAACGACGTACGAGATACTCAAACACAGAAGGTTATGAACTAACACGACCGTAGTTCACCCTCCGTGAACATTTCATGACGACACCTAGTCACATGACTAGGTAAGCCTAACAGTGGTAAACAACATAATTTACGGAAAATAATTAATTAAAAAATTAAATAACTAGAAGGAAATTTGTATATAAATGTCGCTTGGCATATACAACTCAATATCATGAAGTCTATAACAATATCCCAAAACAAGTAAACTCACGGGCAACACAGGCTAATAGAATGTGATATACCGCTCTACCTGCAAAATGTCTAAACAACTGAAAGTAAAAAGGAAACTATCTACTAAAGCCGGAATAGGATAGGGACTCCTGGTATGCAGATGTAGCAGATATACCTCGAAGTCTCACCTACATATCTCCTCTACGAGGATGATACGCCTGGGTAGAGGTACCGGATCTTCACATGAAAAACATGCGCAGAACGGGCATGAGTACACCGCAACAGTACTCAGTAAGTGCCAAGCCTAACCTCGGTCGGGTAGTGACGAGGAAGGTCAGGGCCCTACTGGCGTTAAACAATATAATAAGAATGTCCAGTAAAAATACATATAGAAATAACGGAAAAAACAACGAAATAAGACAGAATATACAAGTCAACATCAACTAAGGAAGTACAGAATAAACACGGAAATGTACAGCTCAATACCAAAATGCCATGAGGATCTCCCAGGATACCGTCCAGTAGTCCTTTCTCAACTGTACAATGGATCTCCCGGGATACCATCCCGTAGTCCATCATATAGGTACATCCGAAGGATCTCCTGGGATACCATCCCGAAGTCCAACTATCAATGTGCAGGAAGATCTATCGAGAATCCAACCTGCAACGCCAAAGTAAATGTTCAGGGGGATCTATCGGGAATCAAACCAGCAGTCCCAAAGTAAACAAACAACGGGGAGCTACCTGAATCCCACATCTGTAGTCCCAATGTAAATACACACCAACAGTAAGAGAATAATCAGAAACGGAGTTAAACACTAAGGCAACAGGAAATTCTTGAATAACACGTTTCACGTAGTACAACAAGGTAAATTAAGCAACTAAACCAATTAAGTCAACTAAACATGCTTTTCCAGGCTATCACAAGTTATATTTGCAAGTAAACAAGCAAGTAAGAAAGGAATATCAACTTGATCATGTAAAGTAAAATCAGATTTTCAATAATTAGCTCAAGTACGCCCTCGTCACCTCACGTACAAGGCACTCAATCATCAATTAACAGTCCTAAGAGGAAAGGTCCCCCACACAAAGTTAGACGAGCCACTTACCTTGAACAGGCATAAAATCAACTAGAAACCATGCCTTTGTCACGTGTATCCGACTCCAAATGGCCAAAATCTATTCAATTCAATTACATATCGTAAATAACATCGCAAGAATCTAATTCTACTATTTAATTCGAATCTAAGGCGCAAAATAGATACAATGACCAAAATTCCCTTCAGGCCAACATCTCGGAATTGGATAATTCACATTTTCAGAACCCTCTTACTCTCACGAGTCTAACCATATAAAAATCTCTCAAATCAGATGTCAAACACCCACTCAAAACTCAATAGTTTGGTCTATGAAGCTTTCCTCATTTTTCATTCAAAAACCCGAAATTAAGGATGAATTCGTGACTAGATTAGTGGGTTTTAAGCATAAGAGAGTAGAGAATTTTTACCCATTCATTGCCCTCAAAAATCCCTCAAAATTTATCCCAAACCTGAGCTCCCAAGCTTGTGTTTTGATAAAAATGGTTAACCCTCATATTTGGAATCATTTAATACTGCCCAGGTCCGTTGTGCAATGCGAACACGGAAAGGAGCTCGCGTTCGCAATGAAGAAAAAGTAAAGTTGCCAAAAATGCCCTTCACGATCGTGAGAAGAAGGATGCGAACGCGAAGGCTTGGGCTCAGGACACTACGTGAACACGACAGGGTGATGCGAACGCGTTGAGTAACAATGAGCTCCCCCCCCCCCCCCAGAGTCAAACAAAGCTATGCGAACGCGATGGCGCAGACGCGAAAGTGATTAAGGATTACGTGAGGCTTCGCGAACGCGGGGATTTAACGTGAACGCTATGAAAAAATCTGTCCTCCTCCAAAATTACTCTACGCAAACGCGTGAAGGAGGACACGAACGTGAAGCGGAAGAAGATAAAAGCTACAAGAACACGAGGAAGAGACCGCGAACGCGAAGAAGGATTTGGAACCTGCAACTGGTGAAGATTTTCTGCAACTTTTCAAACTCCAAAAGGCTCCGTTGAGCATCCGAAACACACCCGAGGCCCCCGGGATCTCAACCAAACATACAGACATATCTCATATCATCATTCAAACTTTTGACAGTCCTTAAACCACTTAAAACAACACCGGAAACTCAAATTAATCAAGGATTTGAACCTAAAAACTTCAAATTTCAACAAAACATGCTTTTGATCAAAAACCTAACCAAAACTTGTCCGAATGACCTAAAATTTTGCACACAAATCCCAAATGAAAAGACGGTGTACTGCAACTTCTGGAATCTCATTCTGACCCTCGGATAAAAAACTCTCTATCGGACCGGAAACTTCAAAATTCCAACGTCCGGCATTTCAAGCCTAAATTAGCTACGAACTCCCAAAACACATTCCGAGCACGCTCCCAAACCCCAAATTACCTAACGGAGCTAATGGAACCATCGAATTTCCATTCTGAGGTCGTCTTCACATTGTTCCGATTACGGACCACTTTCCAACACTTAGGCTCTTATTTAGGCACTAAGTGTCCCAAAACACTCCAATTCTTAACACCGAACGTCCCGACAAACAAAATTAGCAGGCATGAACTTAGGGGAAGAAGTTAATAGGGGATCGGGACGTAATTTCTAAAAATGACCAGCCAGGCCATTATATCCTCCCACACTTAAGCATTTGTTCGTCCTCGAACAAGCATAGAGAACATACCTGAAGTAGTGAAAAGATGAGGGTATCGACTGCGCATATCTCGCTTGATCTCCCAAGTCGCCTCTCAACCGGCTGACCCCGCCACTAAACCTTCACTGAAGCAATGTTCTTTGACTTTTGCTTTCTAACCTATATGTCTAATATTTTCATTGCCTCGTCAACATAGGATAGATCCTTGTCCAACTGGATTGAGCTGAAATCCAACACGTGCGACGGATCACCATGATACCTCTGGATCATCGAAACATGAAATACATGATGAACCTCGGCCAAACTGGGAGGTAAGGCAAGCTGATAAACAACCTTCCCAACTCACCTCAGAATCTCAAAAGGGCCGATAATCTCGAACTCAACTTTTCTTTCTTCTCAAACCTCATGACGCCTTTCATAGGCGAAACCCAAAGTAGAACCTGCTCATCGACCATATAGGAAACATCACGAACCTTCCGGTTCGAGTAACTCTTCTGTCAGGAGTGCGCTGTACAGAGTCTGTCCTGAATCACCTTAACCTTTTCCAACTCAACCTGAACCAAATCTGTACCCCGTAGTCTCACCTCACCCGGCTCAAACCAACCCACCGGAGATCTGCACTTCCTACCACATAAAGCCTCATACGGCGCCATCTGAATGCTGGACTGATAATTATTATTGTAAGAAAACTCTGCCGATGGCAAGAACTGATCCCAAGACCCTCCAAGCTCAATCACGCACGCAAGGAGCATGTCATAATCTTAATGGTGCGCTCGTACTGTCCGTCTGTCTGGGGCGAAATGATGTGCTTATCTTCACCCGAGTACCTAAGTCCTGCTGAACGACCCTCTAGAACTGTGATGTGAACTGAGTACCCCTGTCTAAGATGATAGAAACTGGAATACCGTGCAGAAAAAAATATCCCTAATGTAAATATCCGCTAACTGCTCCGCTGAATAAGTAGTACACATAGGGATGAAGTGCGCGGACTTGGTCAGCTGATCTACAACAACCCAAATGGCATTGAATTTAATTGCAGTCTGAGGGAGACCAACTACAAAATCCATGATGATCCTCTCCCATTTCCACTTCGGAATCTCTATCTGCTGAAGCAATCCACCTGGTCTCTAGTGCTCAGACTTCACCTCCTGACAGTTGAGGCATCTAGTTACAAATTTTGTATGTCCTTCTTCATCCGCCTCCATCAATAGTGCTGTCTCAAATCCTGATACAGTTTTGCGGCACCCAGATGGATGGAATACCGTAAACTATGAGCCTCTGCTAATATCAACTCCTGAATATCATCAATATTGGGTACACAGACCTGACCCTGCATCCTCAATACCCCGTCGATATATGGCTTGAACACACTGTGAATCAAATGCATAAAAGCTGCTGGGGCATCGGTCAACCCAAATGACATAACTAGAAACTCGTAATGGTCATATCGAGTCCTGAAGGCAGTCTTCGGGATATCCAGCTTCCGAATCTTCAACTGATGGTAACCTGAGCGCAAATCAATCTTAGAAACACCCGTGTTCCCTGAAGCTGGTCAAATAGTTCATCAATACGAGGCAAAGGATAATGGTTCTTCATTATAACCTTATTCAACTGACGATAATCAATGCACATACGCATAGAACCATCCATTTTCTTCACAAATAAGATAGGAGCACCCCACGGTAAAATATCGAGGCGAATAAAACCCTTATCAAGCAATTCCTGTAAATGATCCTTCAACTACTTAAACTCAGACGGAGCTATACAATACCGGGGGGGTGGAAATGGGCTGAGTTCCCGGCAATATATCAATGGCCAAATCAATATCTCTATCAGGAGGCATGCCCGAAAGATCTAGAAACACATCGGGATAATCTCGTACCACTGGGACTGAATCAACAGAAAGGGGATCAATACTGACATCTCTCACATAAGTAAAATACGCGGCACACCCCTTCTCAACCATACGCTGAGCTTTAAGGAAAGAGATAACTCTACTGGGAGTGTGATCTAAAGTACCACTCCACTAAACACGCGAGATACCTGGCATAGCCACAATCACGGTCTTGGCGTGACAATCAAGAATAGCATAATGGGGTGACAACTAGTCAATGCTTAAGATAATATCAAAATAAACCATGTTGAGTAACAATTGATCTACGCTGGTCTCAAAAAAACGAATAATGACCAAACACGACCGATAAATGCGGTCCACAACAAGAGAATCTCCCATAAGAGTAGAAATATAAATAGGAGAACTCAAAGAAACTCGGGCTACACACAAATACGGAGCAAAATAAGAAGACACGTAAGAATAAGTGGAGCTGGGATCAAATAGAACCGGTGATTCTTAGTGACAAACCAGTATAATACCTTTTATAACAAAATCGGAGGAAACAACCTCGGTACGAGCAGGAATGGCATAATATCTAGCTTGATCCCCACTCAAGGGTGACCTCTACCTCCCCGACCTCCGCCCCTGGATGGCTGGGCAGATAGGGTAGCAACTGGAGCTGTGATCATCGCCTGAGAACTCTACGGAGCACATTGTGGCTGATGAGTATGAGAAGGCGCACCTTTACCAAGTCTAAGGGAATCCCTAACCATGTGGCATGCGTCACTACACACAAAACAAGCTCTGGGAGGGCCGACGGTTGTGACTGGCTGGGGCCAGATCTACTAGACTGACCTCTGAAAGCACCCCGCATAGGAGGCGCCCTAGAAACTAGAGGTGCATAATTAGGCTCTTGAGACCTGAGAGGAGCTGGAGCACTGCTGGCTGCTGGAAGAGTTGAATGAACGGGGCGACTCACATAACCCCAACCATGTTGACCTGTTGTTGGGGTACGGGTACCATAGTAGTGACCCGACTCTCGAGACATGTTGGCCTCTCTCTCATCTCGCTTCCTAGCGAGCATTCCCTTGATCCTCTTGGGAATGCTCACTACCTGCCGATTAGGAATGTCCATCTCTAACTCCCGAGCCATGCTAGATCTGATGCATATAGTAACACCCTCAATAAATCGGCAAACTCTCTCACGGACAGTAGAAACCAAGGCAGGTGCGTACCTAGTCTGTCTGGTATAACATATGGCATACTCTAAAACAGTCATAGCACCCTGGCGCAAATGCTCAAAGTCTGCGCACCTTGCGTTCTTGAGGCTCTAGGGAACAAACTCTCTTATAAACATATCCAAAAACTGGATCCAAGTCAGAGAAGCAGCCTCGGCTGGACTGTCTAACTCATAGGTGCGCCACTAATCATAGGCGGCTCCCCGAAGCTTGAACGCAGTAAAGGAAACCCCGCCTGATCCAGAGATACCCATACTGTGGAGAATATGGTGGCAATCCTCCAAAAATCCCAAGGCATCATCTGATATAGAACCACTGAAAAGCGGAGGATCATACTTCTTGAACCTCTCAAGTCTCCGCTACTCATCTTCAAAAGCAGCTGCCCCATCCTCGGGCTGAACTGGTGCTGTAGGCTGTACAGGAATGATCTCTAGGTCCTGCTCAACATGCACTTGCTGATCAGGAGTGTGGGAGGCGGGAGTCTGTGCTCCTCCCCCAGCCTGGGATGTTGTTGCGGCAAGGGAAGTAACCCTGCCTGAGCCAGCGTAGTGTACATACTCATAAACTGTGGCAAAGTCGCCTGAAGGGGTAGAGTAGTTGTAATTGTAGGAGTGTCAGGTTCCTGAACTCTGGTTGGATCTGTTGGTGCTACCTCAACTGTAGATCATGTAGGTGCTCTGGCTGCACCATGTGCACATCCACAGCCTCTGCCCCAGCTCCTACCTCTGATGGCTGCAGGAGGTGGTGCACGTGCCTGATTGTCTCGAGTAGAACGTGTCTTCACCATCTATTAGAGAATAGAAGACAGCAGTTTAGAATTGATGTAAAAAATATCACACGATAAAGAAATCAAATTCAGTGAAGGTATTTCTTAAACAGTTACATAGCCCATCGTAGATAAGTACAGATGTCTCCGTACCGATCAGCAAGAGTAATAAACCGGCATGTCTTCCGTGACTCCTTTGAACCTAGACCTCTGATACCAACTTGCGACGACCCTACTTCACCCTCTCTGAACATATCATGATGGCAACTAGTCACTATAACTAGGTAAGCCTGACAGTGCGGAAACAACATAATTTGCGAAAAATAATTAATTAAAAAATTAAATAACTAGAAGGAAATTTGTATATAAATGCCGCTTGGCATATACTACTCAATATCATTATGTCTATAACAATATCCCAAAACACAAAAACTCGCGCGCAACATAGGCTAATAGAATGTGACATACCGCTCTAACTCCAGAATGTCTAAACAACTGAAAGAAAAAGGGAAACTATCTACTAAAGCCGGAATAGGATAGAGACTCTAGGTCTGCAAATGTAGCAGATATACATCAAAGTCTCAGCTAGATCTCTCTCCTACAAGGATGATACGCCTGCGTGGAGGTACCTGGATCTGCACATGAAAAACATGCACAGAAGAGGTGTGAGTACACTACAGCGGTACTCAGTAAGTGCCAAGCATAACCTCAATCGGGTAGTGATGAGGAAGATTAGGGCCCTACTGAGGTTAAACAATATAATAAGAATGTACAGTATGAATATAGCTATAAATAATGGAAACAACGGTGAAATAAGATAGAATATACAAGTCAACATCAAATACCGAAGTACAGAATAAACACAAAAATGTACAGCTCAATACCAAGATGTCATGAGGATCTCCCAGGATACCATCCTGTAGTCCTTTCTCAACTGCTGAGTGGATCTCCCAGTATACTATCCCGTAGTCCATCATACAGGTATATCCGAATGATCTCCCGGGATAGCGTCCCGTAGTCCAACTATCAATGTGCAGGGTGATATATTGGGAATCTAACCCACAATCCTAAAGTAAATGTGCAGGGGGATCTATCGGGAATCGAGCCCACAGTCCCAAAGCAAACAAACAAGGGGGAGCTACCGGACCCACATCCGTAGTCCCAATGTAAATACACACCAACAGTAAGAGAGTAATCAAAAACGAAGCTAAACACCAAGGCAATAGGAAATTATAGCCTAATATGCTTCACGTAATGTAATAATGCAAATTAAGCAACTAAATCAATTAAGTCAACTATACATGCTTTTCTAGGCTATCACAGGTTATATTTGCAAGTAAACAAGTAAGTAACAATGGAATATCAACTTGATCATTTAAAGTAAAAATCGAATTTTCAAAAATTAGCTTAGGTACGCGTTCGTCACCTCACATGCAAGGAACTAAATCATCAAATAATAAGTCCTTAGGGGAAAGTCCCCCCCCCCCCCCACAAAGTTAGACAAGCCACTTACCTCGAACCAACACAAAATCAATTAGAGACCACGCCTTTACCACAATTATCCGACTCCAAATTGCCGAAATCTATTCAATTCAATTACATATCGTTATAAAATCGCAAGCAACCGATTATACTATTTAATTTAAAGCTAAGGCACGAAAATAGGTAAAATAATCAAAATGCACCTCAGGCCGAAGTCTCGAAATCAGATAATTTTTACACTTTCAGAATCCTCATACTCTCATGAGTATAACCAATTAAGTCAACCAAACATGCTTTTCTAGTCTATCACAGGTTATATTTGCAAGTAAACAAGTAAGTAAGAAAGGAATATCAACTTGATCATTTAATGTAAAAACCAAAATTTCAACAATTAGATCAAGTACGCGCTCGTCACCTCACGTGTAAAGAACTAAATCATCAAAGTAATTAAGTCCTTAGGGGAAAGGTCTCCCACACAAAGTTAGACAAGCCACTTACCTCGAACCAACACAAAATCAACTAGAAACCATGCCTTTGCCACGAGTAGCCGACTCCAAATTGCCAAAATCTATTCAATTCAATTACATATCGTAAATAACATCGCAAGCAACTGATTCTACTATTTAATTCAAATCTAAGGCGTGAAAATAGGTACAATGATAAAAATACCCCTCAGGCCAATGTCTCAGAATCAGATAATTTTTACCTATTTAGTGAACTAAACATGCTTTAATAGGCTATCACAGGTTATATTTGCAAGTAAACAAGTAAGTAAGAAAGGAATATCAACTTGATCATTTAAATTAAAAACCAAATTTTCAATAATTAGTTCAAGTACGCGCCCTTCACCTCACGTACAAGGAAATAAATCATCAAATAATAAGTCCTTAGTACACAAAGTTAGACAAGTCACTTATCTCGAACCGATACAAAATCAACTAGAAACCACGCCTTTGCCACAAGTATCCGACTCCAAATTGCCCAAATCTATTCAATTCAATTACATATCGTAAATAGCATCTCAAACAATTGGCGCAAAAATAGTTACAATGTTCAAAATGACCCTCAGGCCAAAGTCCCGAAATCGGATAATTTTTACATTTTCAGAACCTTCGTACTCTCACGATTCTAACCATATAAAAATCTCTCAAATCGGAGGTCAAACACCCAAACTCTTTGGTCTATGAAGTTTTCCCCATTTTTCATTCAAAAGTCCAAAATAAAGGATGAATCCGTGATTAGATTAGTGGGTATTAATCATAAGAGAGTAGAGAATCTTTACCCAATCGTTGCCCTCGAAAATCCCTGGAAATTTATCCCAAATCCGAGATCTCAAGCTTGTGTTTTGATAAAAATGGCTAACCCTCGGATTTTGAATCATTTAATACTGCCCATGTTCATTGTGCATCGCGAACGTGGAAAGGAGCTCGCGTTTGCGTAGAAGAAAAAGTGAAGACGCCAAAATGCCCTTCAGAATTGAGAGAAGAAGGATGAAAACGTGAAGGCCTGGGCTCAGGACACTATGCGAACATGACAGGGTGATGCGAACATGACAGGGTGATGCGAACGTGTTGAGTAAAAATGAGCTCAGCCCCCTCAGATTCAAACAAAGCTATGCGAAAGTAATGGCCCAGATGCGAACGCGATTAAGGAAAATGTGAGGCTTCGCGAACGCGAAGGATTTAACGCGAACGTAATGAAGAAACATTTCCTCATCCTGAATTACTCTACGCGAATGCGAAAAGGAAGAAGATCAAATATATGGGAACGCAAGGAAGAGACCGTGAACGCGAAGAAGGATTTGGAACCTGCAACTGCTGAAGATTTTTTGCAACTTTTTAAACTCTAACATGCTCCGTTGAGCATTCGAAACATACCTGAGGCCCCTGGGACCTCAACCAAACCTACGGACATATCCCATATCATCATTCAGAGTTGCACCAATCCTTAAACCACCGAAAACAACGCCGGAAACTCGAATTAATCAAGGATTTGAACCTAAGAACTTCAAATTTCAACAAAACACGATTTCGATCAAAAACCTAACCAAAACACGTCTGAATAATCTAAAATTCTGCACACATGTCCTAAATGATATGACGGTGCTACTGCAATTTCCGAAATCTCATTCCGGCCCTCGAATAAAAAACTCACTAACGGACCGAAAACTTCAAAGTTCCAACTTTCTGCATTTCAAGCCTAAATTAGCTACAGACCTCCAAAGTACATTTGTAGCACGCTCCCAACCCCGAAATCACCTAACGGAGATAACGAAACCATTAGATTTCCATTTCGAGGCCATCTTCCTACTGTTCTAATTACATACCACTTTCCAACACTTAAGCTCTCATTTTGGGATACAGTGTCCCAAACACTCCGAATCCTTATACCGAACATCCCGGCAAACCAAAATAGTAGAAATGAATAGGGAAAGCAGTTAATAGGTGATCGAGGTATAATTTCTAAAAACGACCGGCTGGGTCGTTACATGAACAGTTCATACTTCAGATAGAAGGCCAGAAGGGCGAGGATTCAGTATCCAGGAATGATAGCGGCATCGTCAGTGACATATCTTCCAACCTATGATTTCTAGGTACCGAGAGATCTAGTTAAGAGATTAAAAAAAGAGTTTGAGACGATGCGGTGTCTCGCTTGAGGAAATCTATGGGGTAAGCAAGTTAAAGAAAGGGTGCGAGTAGTATAAATGGATGAGTACAAATCGCAAGCTAACGTATGGTAGATCGACAAAGTTTTAGAAAAACAGGAGTAAGGATATTAAAAAAAGGTGCGAGTGAGAAGGTAAAGAGAATGGATAAGTCCTCAGGATTAAGTCCATGGAAACAAAAGAGATGATGGTTTCTCTAAGTTATATAAAGCTCAGTATAGCCTGAATGAACCAGAAAGAGTCCGAGATTTGTAGCATTTAGAAGGGATGGTATGCTGCCAATAGAATGAAGATGTAGTTATTATAAATAAGGGATGACGTTTGGACCTTCGATTTAGTAATGATTTGAGAAAAGGGGGATTTCATGAATTTTACAGGATTAAAACACACACGTAAGATTAATCACATTGGGATGCTATAAAATACGGTTATGAAAATTACTCCAGAAGTTCCTGGATGCAATGTGAGCCAGAGTGAGTACGTAAGAGGTTTTAAGTTATTAGTAATAGACTGTAGACCAATATTGAGGTGAATTAACAATGGATTGATAAACGGATCCATGAAATAAGGTATAACGATATTCGAAAGTTCGACAAAGTACCGAGCGAAAAACGTCAGTATACCTACAGTTGCCCAGAGGGATATTTTATCAAGATCGGTATATGTTAACAGAGTAAGGCCTAGAGATTGGCTAGAAGCTTAAGCAAAAGGGAGAGAAAAGTCACATAGTCGCACATACAAAGTTAGAGTCGTTTAGGCTGCATGATAGAAGGTAGCAACAATTACGAGATTAGAAGGATTCAGACTACGAGTCGTGGTGTAAAAAAAATCTTAAACGAGGGAATGACCTGGCCTTTTGATTTATTGAAAGAACGGTTGCCTAAATGGCAAGAAGAGTATTAAAATATTCGCAAGAGCTATAGGTTATGAGAATGATAAGTGCATAAGTCAACATTCGAGGACGAATGTCCCAAGGGGGGGGGGGGGAATGATGTTACACCCCATGTTTTCATATATGGAAGTACGCCATAAGTAAATTGAGATAATCTTGGAAATGAGATGTTACATTTCGTATTTTCGTATGTTAAAGTTTCATCGTAAGTTCGGGAATGAGAGTATTTTGAGATTATAAGATTATGCTACTTCAAACAAGTTATGAGTAAATTCGTAAAGGTGAGAGGGTAAGCAAATCGAAGAAAATAAATTTCATCAAAATTTGACATATTGGGATAAAATACGGCCCGAGCCAAAATACCCGATATTTATGAACTAGTACCACATATAGTACCACATGGCCATGATAGTAAGGTGTATAAGATATGTGAAAAGTGAGTAGTATTTTAAGTAAGTGGTTTATATGTGTAATTGGGTAATTATTAGTTAATGGGAGATTAACAAATTAATTAGGAAATTGGTGGATAATTAGTTAAAATCTTTGGATAAACCTATGATACTTTAAAGTGGAAGCAATATATTTTCTCTTTAATGACTCTTTAATCACTTTGAAAGGTCGCTTCATTTAAAATAATAACCTAATCTCATTTGGTTAAAAGAATAGCTATTAAGAAAGCCAAAAAAGGGCTACGACTATATTTCATTTTTCCATTCTTTGTTGAAGAAAAACATCCCATTCCCTATTAGGAACATTGTTGAGAAATTTTAAAGAGGGATGCTAAGATATGAAAAGTGACGGTGGAACATAATCAAGTCACCTAAAACTTCGAAGCATGGCGTTTGTGATTCTAAGAGAGTACGGTGCAATCTTTCTCAATAATATTATATAATTTTTTTCCAACCTCAATCTGTCGTTACGTGTTTCATTGCAAAAGACGTGTGTTAGAGGAATTTTCAAGAGAATAGGTCCAGGTATGTTAAGACTATCTCTTCTTTCTTTTTGACATGATTTATACGACACGAATAAAATGAACAAATGCATAAAATTTCATAAATGAATCTGTTCATAAAGATATTAAAAATATATATGTTTTTGAATTTTTATATGCTCATTTTTCATTTTTATATTTTTTTAAATCATATCTTCAATGGCCCTAGATAGTTAGTAGATGTATCAGAAGTAAGACTTCCCAAAATTGTATATTCGAAGTGTATTGATATGCTTTGCGAAAAGACTTTGAACCTTACTGTTACATAGTTAAACTGGAAATGTCATTTGATTGCAATTCATGGGTCTCAACAATACCTAAGTTGGTAAAGTTTATGTATGATATTAATCAGAGGCATAATGATCTTATGACGTACCAAGAGATTTTATTGATGTATTTCATAGGCATTTCATATATTTATACATATACATTGACCCATGACCAGATGAAATTACACACACACACACACACACACACACACACACACACACACACACACACACACACACACACACACACACACATATATATATATATATATATATATATATATATATATATATATATATATATATATATATATATATATATATATATATATACGCACCACTAATTGATCAGCGGGTATATGTTGATGATTTTGACCACAGTGGTCGAGGTAGGCTTTTTGAGTAGGTTGGTTGAGTAGGCTTTTTTTTTAGTTTACTACGATCATCTCTTCTCTCCAATTCTTTATAGATTTAAATCCATTCTTAACTCTTTTTTCTTTAACCTCACCGTGGTCATGTTAAGCACACATAGCACTTGGTTTATCTTAACCGATATTTTCCTAGGAATTTACAGGTTAATCCATCAAAATTGTTAAGAAATTGGAAAGATAACCATATACTAAGAGTGATATTTAATTATTTACATAATGATAAAAACTATGCATAATATCATGTAAAAAACAGGGGTAATATCTTAGAACATAACTTAGATGAACATAAGTAACTTACATGTTTACAAGAGATGGGATTTCCCTTTCGGGAAACCCGAAAAGAGTTTGCTGAACTTCGAGATCTAAAAACTATCACACATAAGCATACAATCTTTATTTATTTTACAATCTTAGAGGATGAACTACTAGGATATTCATATGGAAAATATTTTACAAAGTGGTTTGGGAAAGGTTTTTTGGGTTTATGAAAAGGTTGGTTGAGTAGGCTTTTTCAAGAGTGTTTTTCTTTTCTTCTTTTTCTCTGATACCAAAATAAACAGAAAAACAACTAAAACTAAATAAACTTATTGTCTTCTTTCTAATTAATAGTATCTAGAAAGACCAGATAAACGAATTTCTAGTATTCTAGTTATAAGATATAATTACCAAAATAAATTAAAAAACAACTAAAATTAAATAAACTTATTGTCTTCTTTCTAAGTAGTAGTATCTAGAAAGACTAGATAAATGAATGTCCAGTATTCTAATTATAAGATATAATTATTTATTATATATATCTACGCAGATTCTATGATTTTCTGTTATATAAATAAAATATATAGCGTAGTCTATTATTGAGTAAAATCCGGTGTCTACGTCTAATATAAATTCTCCTAGACTTGAGGTAAGGCTTCTAGCAACTTTCTGGGTGGATGTAGTTGTTACGATTACCAGACATTAACAGTGTATTAAAAATATTTTGAACTTTTTATGTTGTAAAATCCTACTCGACACTCTCCCTCTGTTTTTCTGTAAACTTATAACGTTACACTGTAATCATAATTATGTACTGAGATTACCCCTTCCATACTTTTTTTTAGTTTACTCTGTTCATCTATTCTTTCCAATTCTTTATAGATTTAAATCCATTCTTAACTCTTTTTTCTTTAACCTCACCCTGGTCATGGTTAAGCCCACATAACACTTTGTTTATCTTAACCGATTTTTTCCTAGGAATTTACAGGTTAATCCATCAAAATTGTTAAGAAATTAAAAAGATAACCATATACTAAGAGTGATATTTAATTATTTACAGAATGATAAAAATTATGCATAATGTCATAAACATGTAAAAAACAGGGGTAATATCTTAGAACATAACTAAGATAAACATAAGTAACTTACATGTTTACAAGAGATGGGATTTCCCTTTCGGGAAACCATTGCTGAACTTCGAGATTAAAAACCATCACACATAAGCATACAATCTTTATTTATTTTACAAGCTTATAGGAGGAACTACTAGGATATTCATAACGGAAATATTTTACAAAGTGGTTTGGGAAAGATTTTTGGGTTTATGGAAAGGTTGTATGACGACCCGACCCTTTGTACCTTGTATTTCAGCCCTGTTATCCCCGTATTATGCTTCCCTGTATATTAATATATGTGTTTGGTGAGATTGAGATGTGTTGGATTGAATCTGGTTAGAAATGAGACCCATAGTCTCTTTAACGAAAGCTTAAGTTGGAAAGGTCAACCGGACGTTGACTTATGAGTTATATCGCTCAAAATGGATTTTCAATGATTTGAATAGTTTCGGATGGTGATTTATGACTTCGGAAATAAATCGGAATTTAATTTGGAGGTCTAGTGAAGAATTAGGCTTGAGCTGGCTAAAGTTGAATTTTGGCGAATTTTGGTTGATAGGTGAGATTTTGATCCCGGGGTCGGAATGGAATTCTGAAAGATCCAGTAGCTTCGTTAGGTGATTTTGGATATGTATGTAAATTTTCAGGTCATTCGGACGTCGTTTGGTTGGGTTTTGAATCGAATTTGAATTTGGAAGGTTATAGTTTGTCTTAGATGGAAATTCAATGATTTTGGATATATTTGATGTTTAAGATAGTGTCTTTATAGCCCGAGCGAGTTGGAATGAGGTATTAGGGCATTTGTGTTCTTTTGGTTGAGGTCCCGAGGGCCTCGGGATGATTTCGGGTGGTCAAATGGACTCATTTTGGTTTGTATGGAGATCAGTTTTGCTGCTATAAAAGATACAGGCTTTTGTTCATCGCGTTCGCGTGGTGATGGATGCGAATGCGTAGAGTAATTTGAGGGTTCCACAATTTTGTGCATCGCGTTTTCGGAAGGGGCTTCGCGATCGCGTAGGATAAGCTCATCAGTCAACACGACCGCATGAGAGCGTAACGCGTTCGCGTAAGAGGAAGAGCCAAGGCATCGTGTTCGCGGACTTGGGATCGTGTTCGCGTAGAGTTAATTTTGGTCAGAGAAAATTTGTTCATCGCAAACGCAGGGGTGTTGACCGCGTTCGCGTAGGTCAAACCTGGAGAATCATAAGGGGTTTTAAAAGAATTTTAGTCACGAACCCTTCATATTCTCCTTCATTATTGCACACATTGAAAACTCATTGACGGATGTTTATGGGGAGTTCAATGAGAAGTGATTGGAGATAAGTCTCGGGGTCTAAATACATCATTTTATTGAAGATTAAACCATAAATTCTCTGAAATTGGATGTAAATTTTGAAGAACTAGGGCTTGAAATTTCAAATGAAAATTGGGGTTTTTGAGGAGCGATTGGACTCCGATTTTGATGAATTTTACATGTGCGTAAATGTGGCGAGACGAGGATTCTGAAAATGTAAATTTTGTATTTTTTTGAGTAGTGGGCCCGGGGCTCGGGTTTCGCCAACTTCGTGTTTTTGGGTTTATTTTGAGTTATATCGATTAGGTTATGCTCCATTAGCATATTGTGACGTATTCCTGTTGGTTTTGATTAGATTTGTTGTCCGTGGAGGTAGATTCTCGAGGGAAAGGCATTGCGGGCTAGTTTGCGGACGGCTTGAGGTGATTAATGGGTGTAGATGATGACCCGAGGGTTTGAATCCCCGGTAAATCACATTGTGACGATATTATGAGGCTAGAAACGCACTCCATGGCTAGTGCGGGGTCGTATATGTTGGAAATTGTGACTCGTTCCAATCCGAGGGACACATTATACTACGTTAGCGATTGCCTCGCATACTATATTGATGTTATCTGGGCTTGATGTCATGTTTAGGGGCTTGTGCCGACTTGTGGGATCCTTCAGGGATCGTTATCTCAGAATTTTTCATGATTTGCATATTATTTGAAATCAGTCCAGGTTTAATTACTATTTCTTTAGCAAAGCCACATTTACACATTTTGAAAACTCAAATGATTTTTAAATAATATTTCAGGCTGACGAGTATTATCTCGCTATTTTGGGACCGTATATTATTTTAAATGGAAATGGTGGTAACAAATGACACAGTGTGTTGTGATGAAAACAGTAGTTACTTTTTACACTGTATGATATGGCCCTTGGGCTGTAGGAGCCCCTCCGGAGTCAGAACCCCCAACAGTGAGCGCGGGTACCCATATGGATGGGGCTGCACGTCCCGCAGTGTTCATGCATTGCATTGCACCTCATGCATTTATTAATTGTTGCTTATTCTGTATGTCTTTGAGACTGGTATTGTATAGAATTGCTAGATAGCTTTACTCTGTGTTATTTCGTGATTTCTTGTCTTAGGTTTTTTTTATACATGCTTATTACTCGCTGAGTTGGTAGACTCACCCCATACTCCCTGAATCTTGTGTGCAGATCCAGGTGCTCCAGAGGTTTAGCGTTGCTGCTGTTGCTTGTCCAGTTGACAGAGCTTTGAGGTAGCTGCTAGCGTACGCAGGACCGACTGCTCTATTCTTATTAGTTATTTATTGTTATTTAGAAACATGTATTTTACCTTACAGACTTGTATTTGGGTTTTGTTAGAGGCTCTATACTCGTGACCACAAGTCTTGGGTGTTCTTGTTCAGTTGTGGTTTCTATTCGTACGTTCACCATTTCCAGTTATTGGGAGCTTATTGTTAAAAGTTGCAATTTATCCTTAATTGCATCGTGTTTGGGATAAATCGTTGATTTTAGAAGGTGCTGGTCGGGCTTTCCCTACCTCGCAGCAGGGGCCATCACGACAGGGGTTGGGGTCGTGACAAGTTGGTATCAGAGCCTAGGTTTACTAGGCCTCACGAGTTATGAGCACGTTTAGTAGAGTCTCGCGGATCGGTACGTAGACGTCCGTATCATATCCTTGAGGGGCTACAGAACTTGTAGGAAAAACTTCACATTCTTGGAATTCTAATCGTGCGACTTGGTTGATTTGAGAGCTGAAACTTCTTATTCTATTCTCTCGCAGAGGGCAAGAACCCGTGCTACCGGTCGTGGCCGCGGTCGCGTTAGAGCTACAGGGGCAGTACCAGTTGACCCACCTGTTGCTCCTGTTCAGGATCATCCCCCGTTGTTGAGGCTCCAGCAGCACCTACCAAGGCACCAGCAATGCCCATTGTGATACCAGGTCTCCAGGAGACGTTGGCTCAGATCTTATCAGTCTGCTCCGGATTAGCTCAGGTGGTATCAACTACCACCGGGGCAGCTACTTCTCAGACCGGGGATGGTCATCAAACCCCCGTAGCTCGCACTCCAGAGCAGGGTGCACAGGGTTTGCAAACCCTAGAGGCACCACCAGTTCAACTAGTTGCCCCTGTTCAGCCAGTTGTTCCAGTTCAGGGTGATGGGGTGCCAGTGATGCCAGATGACGAGCAGCGTCGTGTGGAGAGGTTCAGCAGAATTTCACCTCCAACTTTTAGCGGCGTTCCAGGCGAGGATGCCCAGGGGTTTCTTGACAAATGTCGATGCATGCTCAGGATAGCAGGGATTTTGGAGACTAGTGTGATATCTTTTACCACTTTTCAGTTCTCAGGCACAACCTTCACCTGGTGGGAAGCATATGAGCGGTGTAGGCCGGCAGGGTTAGCAACGTTATCTTGGCAGGAGTTATCCACTATCTTTTTGGAGAAGTGGGTACCCAGGTCGCAGAGAGAGGAGTTACGCAAGCCGTTTGAGGTGCTTCGCCAGGGGATATGTCTGCGACGCAGTATGAGATGAGATTTGCTGAGTTAGCTCGTTATGCTTCGTGGATGGTCCAGACGGATCAGGAGAGAATTAGACGATTTATGAACGGGCTCATTTATCCTATTTGACAAATGTCGACGCATGCTCAGGATAGCAGGGATTTTGGAGACTAGTGTGATATCTTTTACCACTTTTCAGTTCTCAGGCACAACCTTCACCTGGTGGGAAGCATATGAGCGGCGTAGGCCGGCAGGGTTAGCACCGTTATCTTGGCAGGAGTTCTCCACTATCTTTTTGGAGAAGTGGGTACCCAGGTCGCAGAGAGAGGAGTTACGCAAGCCGTTTGAGGTGCTTCGCCAGGGGGATATGTCTGTGACCCAGTATGAGATGAGATTTGCTGAGTTAGCTCGTTATGCTCCATGGATGGTCCAGACGGATCAGGAGAGAATTAGACGATTTATGGACGGGCTCATTTATCCTATTTGTATCATGAAGACTCGAGAGAGGGTCCTGAGTCATAGCTTTGAGGAGGCGGTGGATATAGCCTCCGATATTGAGTCGGAGCATCGCCGAGAGCGAGAGGAGAGGGAGGCCAAGAGGCCTCGAGTTTCGGGCAGTTATGGTGGCACTCCATCTAGGGGCCAGTTTCATCAGGACAGAGGTTGGTCTTTCAGGCCTCCTCAGTGAGGCCGCCCAGAGTACACTGGAGTTTCTTTCGGTCGTGGCCATTAGGGTCACCAGCAGGGCCAATCTTCACTCAGTGCCTTCCCAGCTCAGAGTTCTTCACCCACTTCGTCAGCCCAACGTTCATCAGCGTCTAGGGGTTCCCTTCAGTCCCCTTCTCCAGTTTTAGTTGTATGTTATGAGTGTCGGGAGCTTGGTCATGTGAATAGACATTGTCCTCGACTTCGTTGTGGTATGTTTCAGTAGAGGGATCAGCCCTCCTCTCCTTCTCCATCTGCTTCTACACCACCCCAGTCTGGAAGGGGTGGGGGTCAGTCATCTAGAGGCCTCCCCATGAGGGATGAGCAGTCGAGCGGTGGTCGGGATCGTTTCTATGCACTCCCAGATATGAGGGATGTCGTTGCTTTAGATACAGTGATCACATGTATTATCTTAGTTTGCCACATGGATTCTTCTGTTTTGTTTGATCCCGGGTCTACATATTCTTATGTATCTACTTACTTTGCCTATCATTTGGGAACTACCCGAGGGTGTCTAGCGTTGCTTGTGCATGTATCTACCCCGGTGGGTGATACCATTATTGTGGACCATGTGTATCGGTCCTGTCTTGTTACTATTGATGGTTTGGAGACCCGAGTTGACTTGCTGCTTTTGAGCATGGTTGATTTTGATGTTATTCTGGACATGGATAGGCCATCACCGTGCCATGCAATCTTATACTGTCACGCTGGCTATGTCAGGTATTCCGAGGGTTGTGTGGCGTGGTTCGACTGATTATGCACCCAGCAGGGTAATCTCTTTCCTAAGGCCCAGCAGATAGTTGGGAAAGGATGTTTATCATATCGAGCATTTGTGAGGGATGTTGGAGCTGAGACTCCTAGTCCTGATTCGCTTCCATGGTGAGGGAGCTTCTTGATGTATTTCCAGCAGATCTGTCGGGCATGCCGCCAGACAGGGATATTGATTTCGGTATAGATTTTGTGCCGGGAACCCAGCCATTTCTATTCCTCCCTATCTTATAGGCACCAGCAAAGTTAAAGGAGTTGAAGGAGCAGCTGCAAGAACTCCTATATAAAGGGTTCACTCGTCGGAGTGTGTCTCCATGGGGCGCACCGGTTTTATTTGTTAAGAAGAAGGATGGCATAATGAGAATGTGCGTTGACTACAGACAGTTGAACAAAGTGACAGTGAAGAACAAGTATCCATTGCCTCGTTTTGATGATTTGTTTGACCATCTTCAGGGAGCAAAGGTATTCTCCAAGATCGATCTCCGTTCAGGTTACCACCAGCTGAAGATTAGAGATTCTGACATTCTGAAGACAACTTTCCGGACGAGATATGGGCATTATGAGTTTCTGGTTATGTCATTTGGGCTGACCAATGCCCAAGCAGCATTCATGCACTTGATGAACAGTGTATTTCAGCCGTATCTGGAATCTTTTGTGATTGTGTTTATTGATGATATTCTTGTTTACTCACGTAGCTAGGAGGAGCACGTGCAGCATTTGAGGGTGGTATTACAGAGGTTGAGAGAGGAGAAGTTGTATGCAAAGTTCTTCAAGTGTGAGCTATGGCTCAGTTCCGTGGCTTTTCTGGGACACGTGGTGTCCAGTGATTGTATCCAGGTTGACTCAAAGAAGATAGAGGCGGTGCAGAGTTGGCGTAGACCGTCCTCAGCTTCGAGGATTCGGAATTTCCTTGGTTTGGTGGGTTATTACCGCCGGTTCGTTTAGGGTTTTTTATATATTACTTCGCCTTTGACGAAGCTGACGCAGAAGTATGCACCATTTGCATGGTCTGATAAGTGCGAGGAGAGCTTTCAAATGCTCAAGTCATTGTTGACGAAGGCGCCAGTATTAGTATTCCCAGCAGCTTCAGGTTCTTATACAATATGTTGCGATGCTTCAAGGATTGGTATTGGTTGTGTTTTGACGCAGGAGGGTAGAGTGATTGCATTTGCTTCTTGGCAGTTGAAGCCCCATGAGAAAAACTACCATGTTCATGATTTGGAGTTGGCTGCTATAGTTCATACTTCAAAAGATTTTGAGGCACTATCTATATGGGGTATCTTGTGAGGTGTATACGGATCATCGCAGCCTTTAGCACTTTTTCAAGCAGAAATATCTGAATTTGAGGCAGCGGAGATGGCTCGAGTTACTCAAGGATTATGATATTACCATATTGTATCTTCCGGGGAAGGCCAATGTAGTGGACGATGCCTTGAGCCGGAAGGCGGTATGTATGGGTAGCTTGGCATATATTCTAGTTGGGGAGAGGCCCCTTACAGTTAATTTTCAGGCCTTGGTCAATCGTATGGTGAGATTAGACTTTTCCGAGCCCAGACGATTGTTGGCTTGTTTTCCCGGTCTTCTTTATATGATTGCATCAGGGAGCGCCAATATGATGACCCGCATTTTCTTGTCTTGAAGGATAGGGTCCAACATGATGATGCTAGAGACGTGACTACTGGTAGTGATGGTGTATTGTGGATGCAGGGCCGGATTTGCGTGCCCAATGTAGTTGGGCTCCGAGAGATGATATTGGAAGAGGCCCATAGCTCACGATATTCTATTCATACGGGTGCCGCGAAGATGTACCAGGACTTGAGGCAGCATTATTGGTGGAGGAGAATGAAAAAGGACATTGTGAGTTATGTGGCGAGGTGTCTAAATTGTTAGCGGTTCAAATATGAGCATCAGAGACCCGGTGGTGTGCTTCAGCAGATGGATATTCTGGAGTGGAAATGGGAGAAGATTACTATGGACTTTGTGACTGGTCTCCCTCATACCTCGAGGAACTTTGATTCTATTTGGGTGATTGTGGATAGACTGACCAAGTCTGCGCATTTCATTCCGGTGTGTACCGCCTATTCCTCAGAGCGTTTGGCAGAGATTTTTATCCGTGAGATGGTGCGGTTGCATGGGGTTCTAGTTTCTATTGTCTCAGACAGGGGTACTCAGTTTTCTTCCCATTTCTGGAAGACCTTTCATCGGGAGATGGGCACTCAGATTTAGATGAGCACAACATTTCATCCTCAGACAGACGGACAGTCAGAGCGTACCATTTATTGGAGGACATTGCGTGCTTGTTATATTGATTTCGGAGGTTCTTGGGCTAAGTTCTTTCCGCTTGTGGAGTTTGATTATAATAATAGTTATCAGTCCAACATTCAGATGGAACCATATGAGGCTTTGTATGGGAGACGATGTAGATCTCCAGTTGGTTGGTTTGAGCCCGGCGAGGCTAGACTATTGGGGACAGAGTTGGTTCAGGATGCCTTAGAGAAAGTGAAAGTTATCCAGGAGAGACTTCGTACACCTCAGTCGCGTCGGAAGAGTTATGCGGACCGAAAGGTTCGGGATATATCTTATATGGTGGGTGAGAAGTTTATGTTGAAGGTATCGCCTATAAAGGGCGTGATGAGGTTTAGGGAGAAAGGGAAGCTGAGTCCGCGGTTTATTGGACCTTTTGAGATTCTCAGGAGGATTGGGGAGGTGGCCTATATGCTTGCTTTGCCACCCAGCTTATCGGGATTTCATCCGGTGTTTCATGTTTCTACGCTCAGAAAGTATATTGGGGATCCGTCTCATGTACTGGACTTCAGCACGATTCATTTGGATAAGGGCTTGACCTATGATGTGAAGCTAGTGGCGATTTTGGGTCGACAGGTTCGGAAGTTGGGATCAAAAGACATAGCTTCGGTGAAGGTGCAATGGAGAGGTCGGCCCGTGGAGGAGGCCACTTGGGAGACCGAGCAGAAGATGTGGAGCAGATATCCTCGTTTATTTGCGACTCCAGGTATTTTTCTTGACCCGCTCGAGGACGAGCGTTTGTGTTAGTTGGGAAGGATGTGACGACCCAGCCCGTCGTCCCTTGTATTTCAGCCTCGTTATCCCCGTATTATGCTTCCCCGTATGTTAATATATGTGTTTGCTGAGATTGAGATGTGTTGGATTGAATCTGGTTAGAAATCAGACCCATAGTCTCTTTAAGAAAAGCTTAAGTTGGAAAGGTCAACCGGATGTTGACTTATGAGTTAGAGGGCTCGAAATGGATTTCCGACGATTCAACTAGTTACGGATGGTGATTTATTACTTGGGAGCTAAATCGGAATTTATTGTGGAGGTCTGGTGAAGAATTAGGCTTGAATTGGCAAAAGTTGAATTTAGGCGAATTCTGGTTGATAGGTGAGATTTTGATCCGGGGTCGGAATGGAATTCCGAAAGTTGCTGTAGCTTCGTTAGGTGATTTTGGATATGTCTATAAATTGTCAGATCATTCAGTGGCCGTTTGGTTGGGTTTTGAATCGAATGCGAATTTGGAAAGTTATAGTTTATCTTAGAAGGAAATTCAATGATTTTGGAGATTTTTTACATTAAAGATAGCGTTTCATAGCCCGAGCGAGTTGGAATGAGTTATTAGGGCATGTTTGTGCTTTTGGTTAAGGTCCCGAGGGCCTCGCGATGATTTCGGGTGGTCAGACGGACTCATTTTGGTTTGAATGGAGATCAGTTTTGCTGCTATAAAAGTTGCAGGCTTATGTTCATCACGTTCGTGTGGTGATGGACGCGAACACTTAGAGTAATTTGAGGGTTCCACAATTTTGTGCATCGCGTTCGAGGCAGGGGCTTCACGATCTCGTAGGGTAAGCTGATAAGTCAAAGCGACCGCGTGAGAGCGGAACGCGTTCGCATAAGAGGAAGAGCCAAGGCATCGTGTTCGCGGACGTGGGTTTGCGTTCGCGTAGAGTTAATTTTGGTTAGAGGTAATTTGTTCATCGCGAACGCAGGGGTGTTGACCGCGTTCGCGTAGGGTCAAACCTGGCAAATCAGAATGGGTTTTTAAAAGAATTTCAGTCGCGAACCCTTCATATTTTCCTTCATTTTTGCACACATTGAGAACTCATTGACGGATTTTGGAGGGGATTTCAACGAGAAGTGATTGTAGGTAAGTCTCGGGGTCTAAATACATCATTTTATTGAAGATTCAACAACAAATTCTCTTAAATTGGGTGTCAATATTGAAGAACTAGGGCTTGAAATTTCAAATGAAAATTTGGGATTTGGAGGAGAAATTGGACTCCAAATTAGATGAATTTTATATGTGCGGACTCGTGGAAAGACGAGGATTCTGAAAATTTAAATTTCGTAATTTTTTGAGAAGTGGGCCCGGGGCTCGAGTTTCGCCAACTTCGTGTTTTGGGTATATTTTGAGTTAGTTCGATTGGGTTATGCTCCATTAGCATATTGTGACGTATTTCCTATTGGTTTTGTCATATTTGGCGTCCGTTGAGGTAGATTCTCGAGGGAAAGGCATTGCGGGCTAGTTTGCGGCCGGCTTGAGGTGAGTAATGGGTGTAGATGATGACCCGAGGGTTTGAAACCCCGGTATATCACATTGTGACGCTATTATGAGGCTACACACACACTCTATGGCTAGTGCGGGGTCGTATATGTTGGAAATTGTGACTCGGTCCAATCCAAGGGACACATTGTACTACGTTGGCGATTGCTTCGCATACTATATTGATGTTATCTAGGCTTGATGCCATGTTTGGGGCCTTGTGCCGATTTGTGGGATCCTTCAGGGATCGTTATCTCAGAATTTTTCATGATTTGTATATTATTTGAAATTAGTCCAGGTTTAATTACTATTTCTTTTACAAACTCAGCCATATTTACACGTTTTGAAAACTCAAATGATTTTTAAATGATATTTTGGGGCTAACGAGTAATCTCGCTATTTTGGGACCGTATATTATTTTAAATAGAAACCGTGATAACTAAGGAAACCGTATATTATTGTATTGGAGCGGTGGTATCTAAAAGCACCGTATGCTATTGTATTGGAATGGTGGTAACTAAGGACACCGTATGATATTGTATTGGAATGGTGGTAACTAAGGACACCACGTATTGTAATGAAACGATGGTAACAAAGGACACCGTGTGTTGTGACGAAAACAGTGGTAACTATTGAAACTGTATGATATGGCGCTTGGGCTGTAGGAGCCTTTACGGAGTCTGAACCCCCCACAGTGAGCGCGGGTACCCATATGGATCGGGCTGCATGTCCCACAGTGTTCATGCATTGCATTGCACCTCATGCATTTATTAATTGTTGCTTATTCTGTATATCTTTGAGATTGGTATTGTATGGAATTGCTAGATAGATTTACTCTGTGTTATTTCTTGATTCATATCTTCGGGTTTTTTATACATGCTTATTACTCGCTGCGTTGGTAGACTCACCCCATACTCCCTACACCTTGTGTGCAGATCCAGGTGCTCCAGAGGTTTAGCGTTGCTGTTGTTGTTTATCCAGTTGCCAGAGCTTTGAGGTAGCTGCCACCGTCCGCAGGACCGAATGCTCTATTCTTATCAGTTATTTAATGTTATTCAGACACATGTATTTTACCTTACAGACTTGTATTTAGGTTTTGTTAGAGGCTCAATACTCGTGACCCCAAGTCTTGGGTGTTCTTGTTTAGTTGTTGTTTCTATTCGTACGTCCACCGTTTCCAGTTATTAGGAGCTTATTGTTAAAAGTTGCCATGTATCCTTAATTGCTTCGTGTTTGGGCTGAATCATTGTTTTTAGAAGGTGTTGGTCGGGCTTGCCCAGCCTCGAGGTACGGCTCCATCACGACCGGGGTTGAGGTCGTGACAGGTTAGTTGAGTAGGCTTTTTTCAGAGTGTTTTTCTTTTCTTGTTTTTCTCGATGATCCTTTCTTCTACTTTGTCTTCTTTTATAGTTGAACTTTGGAGCGGATTTGAAATATGGACTTCAAATATTTTTAGAAATCTTTGTCTTCTAGCCTTGTAGGGTACTTCATTGGGCCCCATCTTCACATGGATTGTGCAGAGATTCTGTTTAGCTGTCCACATTTTTCATTCCACTTAATTTTTACTTTCTATCACATCATTCTTTATGTCATGTCTGGTCCCTACATGTTGTCTCCACCATTATTACTCTTTGTCTTTTCTTGATTCATTATTTCAGAGGAATAACCCTTTTTTCATGTGTCTAGGTTATGTAGTACTATTGAATCAAAACTCATCCCTGAATCGTAGTCTTCATATAGATCGTGAGCATCCTGATAACTCAGGTGGTCTTCATCATCGTCTTCTCCTTAGCTTTGAGACCTTTTTGGAATGGACCTTGACCTTTCTTGACTGGGACTAGGATTTTTTATCATATGTTTGTCTTGTTTTTCCTTTTCTTGAAAGAAATTCTCTAGTGTTTGTTTAATTACATCTTCTATTTTCTCATTTTTTTTCTTTTTAACAATTGTACTCTTTTTCTTTAATGTTTCTCCATATGTTATCACTTTATGGCAAAGTGACAGCCATATATGGATTTTATTTGTCTTTACCGGTCACCGTTTGAACCAGACTAGTTCTATCATCATCCGATACATTGGATTTTTCTGCATTCATTGGAGAATGCACACCCTTCTCATCCATTTTTTCTTAAGATGGAGAACTCTTCTTCGGACTATTCATCTCTGTATCTTGTTGAGGAACCACTTGACTCTGAGATTGCGTTATTTCAAATTTTAAAGCATGCACCCGTTGTTCTAAAACCTTTACCTGCTCCATAAGTCTGGTTTTTTCTTTCTCTAAGATTTTATTCTTCTTGTTTGACCTTCTGAAAGCTTCAGTCATTGATGAGCAGTGGTCGCAAAATATTGTTTTATCTGTGTCTTTTTGGATGTTGTATTGGATTTTTTCTGGGCTTTGTCTGAGTGCTGGGAAAATATAGTAATTTGGTCCTAGTATTCCTCTTGCGTAATCTAGTGCTTCAGTAAAATCATTAAAACCTTTAAAAAGTGGTTTTTCTATGTCTTTAATAGAGTTTAATACTTCTATCCACGTTTAAAAAATACCATTTGTCTTACCGTGTACAATCACATAGTATTTAAATCTATTTTCTTGATTTTTATCTGTAAAATAATGCCCCAAGACATTAAGAGCTGCTATAAAATATTACTGTCTTTCTTATTATATGCTATCGATAGGTTATCAGTTAAACATCTCTGGGGTCTATCTATAACACATTCTGGTAAAACTCTAAATGACATATTTGATGGTGGATAAGATATTAAATTATGCTTCCCAAAAATTATCTTTTCTATATTATTTTGTTCTGTAATAGGTTGTGGTTTAAAATGAAGGGGTTACCTAATACCGTCTGCAAGTACTTGTCTGAGGGTGAGGCTTGAACGCCTTTTTACTTGTCTTCTGCCTTGGGAACTGTTGGTCTCTTTCTGTACATGTAATATATTCTTATTAATTGACAATAATTTTTAACCTACTTAAATGGTATGCTAAATTATTATATATTCCTTTAATATGTTCAAAAACTAAATTATATATTGATATTGTATCAATAAAATTTAATAATATTCTTCTACTACTATTTTTTGTATTTATCTTTTGGTGAAATTTGACAATATCTTCACAATCAGTTCTAATTGTTACTTCTTTTTTGTTTAATATATAATTTAAAATTGTTTAATCCATAGATTACGGTTAAATTTTCTGCTTCTATACTGCTCATATTTCTTTTCTCTCGGTATTTGCCACTTTGGTATGCACATATTTTTTCTATATTCTTATCACTATATTTATTTGGTTTTGCTTTTAAAACTGCTCTGCATCCCTCAAAACTTCCATCTGTTTCTATAATTAAATAGTCAGTTTCTAATGGCATAGTTAGATCATGAATATTCTTTATTTTTTCTTTAATTTTTTGTACTAATTTAATATCTTCTGTATTAAAATGCTTTTGTCTTGTAGATCCTGTCTTTGCATATAATGGTCCTGCTATTTTTCCCAAGTCTTTTACAAAAATTTTTGCATAATTTACTATTCCTAGAAACTTTTGTAGTTCTTTAATATTGCCTAGTTTATCTGGCATTTCTAAAGGTTTTTTTGCTATATGGGGTTGTAGTTTAGTCTTCCCATCCCCTAGAACTACTCCTAAAAAGTTTATATAATTTGTACATAACTTCATATTCTTTTAACTAATAATTATTCCATTATCTACAAATAATCTAAATATTATCTGTAGATGTCCTAAGTGTTCTTTAATATCTTTACTGAATACTAATATATCATCTACATATACTAACACAAATCTTTTATATTCTCCAAATATATTATCCATTTTTCGTTGGAAAATTGGTGGAGTTGTTTTTAATCTGAACGGCATTACTAACTGTCACGACCCAAATCCCAAACCCGATCGTGATGGCACCTCTCGTGAAGACAAGGCCAGCCAACCAATTTAAACAACCTTTTCAACTATATATATATATATATATATATATATATATATATATATATATATATATATATATATATATATATATATATATATATATAACAATTTCAAGATAATTAAATAAAATGATTTTGCGGAATACAACCCAACACAGCCCAAATCGGGGTGTCACTAGTCACGAGCATCTAAAGAATGTAAATACTACTACAAGACCAGCAATATACAGAATGGAATTTAGAATCAATAAAGAATTATGGTGTCGTGAACGCTGACGATCACCATGCTCAGCTACGATAGTATACCCTTGGTCCGTTAATAACCCGCTACCTGGTGAACAGTACTTGCAACTGCACGCAAGGTGCATGGAGTAAAGTGAGTACTTCCAACTCAGCGGTAATAAGAGTAAATAACAGCTGAAAGTAAGAAATCACGTAAGGCACTCGGTCATGCTATATATAATATTACAACCCTTTCTGAGGAGAAACAGTAAAATTGTGAAAATCCTTTGGAAAACAGTTGGGCTCGGCAAAAACCTCTTTTAAAAATATTCCTTTTCAAGAGTTGCAAAAATTGCTTCAATAAGTAGGGAATAATAAGAAATCTACCCCTCGGGCTCAATGTCAACCTCTGTGTACAGTATCAGCCCCATGGGCTCACTCCCAACTCACAAAGTACAACATCAACCTTTCGGGCACAACACTCCATTAACAAATAACACTAGGGTATCTGGTAAATAGTACAAGAGTAGCATGGATGCCAATGAAATGGGAGTGGTAAATGTCATGACAAGTAGTAAAAATAGGAACAAATGCATGGATGCAATGTAATGCATATGGTGGTACATTCCAGTACTCGCTGCGACGCGCAGCCCAAGCCACCCATAATTATTTAACGTTGATGGCGCTCACTGGGGGTGTGTGCAGACTCTAGAGGGGCTCCTACCGACCAAGCGCAATATACTGGTCAGTCAATGTTACCTGACCGGTCAGCCAATGTTACCTGACCAATTTATATCATATAGTGCCATTGTTACCACTGTGTCAAGTTCCTCCTGCGCCGGGCAGCGCGAGCGACCCATAATATTTCAAGCCATATCACACACTGCCATTGTTACCACTGTATCAAGTTCCTACTGTGGCGCGCAGCCCGGGCCACCCATAATATGTCAAGTCACATCACACAGTGTTATTGTTACCACTATTTCAAGTTCTTGCTGCGGCACGCAGCCCGAGCCACCCATAATATTCCAAAAAATAGCATAAGCCTCTTGGGCATTTATAAAATAGTATTCTCAGCCCGAAATAACATTTAAAATCAATGATTTGAGCCTTAAATCAAAGAATTCTTTCAAATTTTACATCCGATGCCGAAACACGTCAAAACTAGTCTGAATGACCTCAAATTTTGCAGACAAGTCCAAAATGATATAATAAAGCTACACAAACTCTCGTAATTCCATTCGGACCCTCGGATCAAAATCTCATTATCAACCGGAATTTGCCAAAATACTAACTTTGCCAATTCAAGCTAAATTCTACACCGGTCATAACAAAAATATTCCTGACACACTCCTAAGTCTCAAATAACCTAAAGAAGCTATCCAAACCATAAAATTCGCATTTTGAGCCCTCTAACACAAAAGTCAATATCCGGTTGACTTTTCCAACTTAAGCTTCCTTAAAAGAGACGAAGTGTCTCAAACCTTACCAAAATAATTCTGGAATGACTTCAAATTTTGTACACAAGTCACATTCGATATAACGGACTTGCCAAACATTAGGAATCACATTCCGACCCTGATATCAAAATTTCCACTTTCGGTCGAATTTTCTCAAAAACTTTCAATTTCTATATTTAGCCAAATGACTTCATAATGACCTACGAACCTCCGAATTCACTTCCGATCGCGCTCTCAAATTCAGAATCACCATACGGAGCTACTCCCAATCTTAGAATCCCAAATGGACATTAATAACACTGAAATGCATTTTAAGCCAAACGGATGCAATTTCTTCTAAAATGCTATCTTCCACAATAGTTGCCAAAACACTCCCGGATTACCCAAAAGCCGATCCGGGCATACGCCCAAGTCCGAAATCATCATACGAACCTTCTGGAACCTTCGGATCCCGATTCTGAGGTCATTTACTCACAATTCCAATCCTAGTTCATTTTTTTAACTTTAAGCTTTCAAAATGAGAATTTCCATTCCAAACTTCATGAATTTTAATTCGGACCATACACACAAGTCAATATACCTGAGATGAAGTTTCTCATGGCCTCAAACTGCTGAATGACGCACCGGAGCTCAAAACGACTGGTCGGGTCATTACACTAACCATTCGAAATGCCCTTCAGGACAAGTAAATGTTTTCCATTCGATATTTTCTTCATGCATTTTTACTTTTCAATATCCTAATTTACAATCAAATTTACTAAATATCTTTTTTCCTTGTATTCTATTTATTAGTTCTGTTTTATCAGGTAGTTTATAGCCATATATTCTGGTGTTATCATTGAATCATTTATAGTTTATTACCATTCTCGCTTTTCCTCTTATTATTTCACTGTAGATTTCTAACCATAAAAGCTGCTGACCTATGTTTAGAAGTAAATATCCTTATTACACCTAAGTCCATAAGTTCTTTAATTAGAGTTTTAAAGTCTTCAAGGTCTTCATTTGTAGCTTCTATTGAAGCTGTTTTAATTACATATTGTGGGTTTATTATGTCTAATTTACGCATCACTTTACTATTTTCCTAGTGCTTTAAAGGTTTTTCTCCGATTATCTCTATCTCATCTAAAATTTTTATTATATTCTCTAGATCTTTTTCATTCTTTATTATTCCTATTCTTTGTAATTCTGTTTCGATGTCTATTAATGTGTATTCCTTTTCTAGTATATCTCTATCTTCGTTTTGATCTAATATTAAATTTTTACTTTCTTCTTTAGTCCTACAACATGTTTTGTTATCTTTAAATTTTTTACAACATTCTTTCTCACTTTCTTGCAGGTTTTCTGGTTTTCATTCAATCTTGTCCTTATCCTAGTTGCGGCTTCTATTGTTTGTACTGGTGTTTGTGTAATATTTTTAAAGAATACTACCTCATCTCTACTAAGAAACAACTACCATTATTGTGTAATATAAAGCTCAATCCTAATACAAAATATACATTTATATTTAAATCTCTTAACCAAATTTTATCTACCTTATAGCTAGGTTTGTAAAAATCTAAGCATGTATTTACAAAACTAATTTGTGATTTATCTATATAATGTTTATAAATGTTATGGGTTCCATCCATTTGCATGGCTGTTACTGGCTAGTCTAATGTTTTTATTAAATTAGGTGGAACTATCCTCTTATTTATTATACATCTTGTGCATCCTGAGTCTACTAGAGCTATTGTTTCTATTTCGTAGTCTTCTATTTCAATTCTTGCTAAAAAATTTATCGTAGTTAATTTTTTATCTTCATTACATATTAAGGCATCATAATTTTCTATACTCATTAGTTCTTTATCTTCTTCTGTTGCTATATTTCTCTTATATCTTCTAATTTTTCTTTTCCTATTTCCATTTTTTGTATTCTTTTTTCTAATTCATTTATTCTATTATCTAATGTAATTATTCTTAGATTTATAATAGAATTATTTATGTCTTAATAGATTTCTTCTTTATTTATTTTTGTTTCAAAATATTTTTCTATACATGAAATACATCCTTCTAAAGAGCATAATTTACATTTAGCTCTTTTATTTCTACTAGGATACCATGTACATTCAAAACACTGGTTGTTATCTAATCGTTTATTTATTTCAAACTTATGGGTACATCATGTAAATGGACTCAAATTCTTGTATATTTGATATGTATGGACTCGTGGCGAGACGAGGATTGTGAAAATGAGAATTTCATAATTTTTCGAGAAAAGGGCCCGGGGCTCGAATTTTGCCAACTTCGTATTTTTGGGTGTATTTCGAGATATTTCGATTGGTTATGTTCCATTAGCCTATTTTGACGTATTCCTATTGGTTTTGAGCAGATTTGGTTTCCGCGGAGGTTGATTCTCGAGGGAAAGGCACTACGAGCTAGTTTGCGGCCGATTTGAGGTGAGTAATGGGTGTAGATGATGACCCGAGGGTTCGAAACCCCGGTATATCACATTGTGACGCTGTATTTAGGCAAGACTCGTACTCTACTGCGAGTGCGGGGTCGATTATGATTGGGGACTATGGCTTAGTCCGACCGAGTGTCATTATACGGTGTTGATGGCTATAGATGGGCCGGTAAACCTCCTACTTGGATGGTTATGAATATATTTGGGCTGCGTGCTGGTTATTTGGATCCCTTGAGGATCGTTATCACTGTTTCTATGCATTATAGCATGTTTTCATGACATCAGTCCTGCACTAAAACACTGTTTAACATGATTCTGTAAATATTGAAGTTTGACACCTAATCCTAAGATTTCTAATAAACTGAACTAAAAATGGCAAGACATATGTGCCTGTGAGGCTTGCATGCATGTAGCTGGACTGATAGTGGATCTGGATGTGCGCCGCAGCGTATGTTACTATGATATTGCGCTTGGGCTGAAGGAGCCCCTCTGGAGTCTGAACCCCCACAGTGAGCGCGGGTACCCCAAATGGATCGGACTTCACGTTCTGCAGTGGTCATGCATTGCATTGCATCTCATGCAGTAATTTACGGTTGCTTTATTTAGAGATATCTGAGACTTGTACTATATAGAACTGTTTAACTAGCTTTACTCTGTGCTTTATTTTGGATTTCCTGCTTTCGGGTTTTTATACATGCTTATTACTCGCTGAGTTGGTGGACTCACCCCATACTCCCTGCACCTTGTGTGCAGATTTAGGTGCTCCAGAGACTTGGTGTTGTTGATGTTGATTTCTCGAGCTATTGAGAGTATTGAGGTAGCTTCCAGCGTCCGCAGTACCACTTACTCTGTCTCTATCAGTCATGTTCTTTTGCTATTTTATCAGGCTCTGTATCATTTCCGTTCAGACTTGTATTATGTTTTGTTAGAGGCTCTGGACTCGTGACTCCTCGGTTTTTTGATTATTATTCAGTTGTGTTTTTCTTGGGTATGAATTACCCCTAGGGTTGGGAGTTTGTTATTGAATTTTGTTGGTTATTCCTAAATTGTTTCTCTTTTGGCGGGATGACGTTCTTAATTGTGGTTTGGTCGGGCTTGCCTAGCCTCGCGGCCGGGCGCCATCATGACCGGGTTTGGGTTCGTGAAAGAGATATACACCGTCTCCCTTATAAATCCTCATATGGCGCCATCTGAATATTGGATTGGTAGCTGTTATTATAAGAAAACTCTGCAAGGGGCAAGAACTCCTCCCAAGAACCACCGAACTCAATCACACAAGCACGCAATATATCCTCGAATATCTGAACCGTGCTCTCGTACTATCCATTCGTTTGAGGATGAAATGCTGAACTTAACTCAACCTGAGTACCATCTCTCGATGAAAAGCTCTGCAAAACTAAGAAGTGAATTGAGCACCTCTATCCGATACAATAGAAACCGGGACACCATGCAATTGGGCGATCTCACGAATAAAAATCACCGCCTACCGCTCTGAAGAATAGGTAGTACAAACTGGAATGAAGTGTGCGGACTTGGTCATCCGATCCACAATCACCCATATAGAATCAAACTTCCTCGCTGTCCGAGGTAGACCAGTCACAAAATCCATCGTGATCCTCTCCCGTTTCCACTCAGAATAACCATCTGTGAAGCAAACCACCAGGCCTCTGATGCTCATATTTGACCTGCTGACAATTGACACACGTAGCCACATAACTCACAATGTCCTTTTTCATTCTCCTCCACCAATAATGCTGCCTCAAGTCCGGGTACATCTTCGCGGCACCCAGATGAATAGAATACTGCGAGGTGTAGGCCTCCTCTAATATCAACTCTTGGAGCCCACTCTCAGAGCCCATCCACATTGGGCACGCAAATCCGGCCCTGCATCCACAACACACCATCACCACCAATAGTCATATCACTGGCATCATCATGATGAACCCTGTCCTTCAGGACACACAAATGCGGGTCATCATATTGGCGCTCCCTGATGCAATCATATAAAGAAGACCGGGAAACCACACAAGCCAAAACCCGATTGGGCTCAGAAATATCCAGCCTCACCATCCAATTGGCCAAAGCCTGAACATCAACTGCAAGGTGCCTCTCCCCAACTAGAACATATGCCAAACTACCCATACTCACTACCTTCTGGCTCAAAGCATCGGCCACTACATTGGCCTTCCTCGGATGATACAATATGGTGATATCATAGTCCTTGAGTAACTCAAGCCACCTCTGTTGCCTCAAATTGAGGTCTTTCTTCTTAAACAAATGTTGAAGCCTGCGATGATTCGTGAAAACCTCACAGGACACGCCACATAGATAGTGCCGCAAAATCTTCAACGCATGAACTATAGCAGCCAACCCTAAATCATGAACAAGGTAGTTCTTCTCATGATGCTTAAGCTGACGCAAAGCATATGCAATAACTCTACCCACCTGCATCAAAACACATCCAATCCTAACTCTCGAAGCATCACAATATACCGAATAAGAGCCCGAACTTGATGGCAGTACTTGCACTGGAGCTATAGTCAACAATGACTTGAGCTTTTGAAAGCTCTCCTTGCACTCATCAGACCACATAAATGGGGCATTCTTATGCGTCAACTTCATCAAAGATGAAGCAATAGATGAAAAATCCTGGACGAATCTCAGTAGCAGAGGACGGTCTGGGCCAACTCTACACAGCCTCGATCTTCTTTGGGTCAACCTAAATACCGTGTCCCAGAAAAGCCACGGAACTGAGCCAGAACTCACACTTGGAGAACTTTGCATACAACTTCTCCTCTCTCAATCTCTACAATACTACCCTAAAATATTGCGCGTGCTCCTCCTAGATACACGAGTAAACAAGAATATCATCAATAAACACAATCACAAAAGAATCCAGATACGGCCGAAATACACTGTTCATCAAGTGCATGAATGCAGCTGGGGCATTTTTCAGCCCAAATGACATAACCAAAAACTCATAATGCCCATATCTTATCTTGAAAGTTGTCTTCATGATGTCAGAATCTCTAATATTCAACTGGTGATAGCCTGAACGGAGATAAATCTTCGAGAATACCTTTGCTCCCTGAAGCTGGTCAAACAAATCCTCAATACGAGGCAATGGGTACTTGTTCTTCACTGTCACTTTGTTAAACTATTTGTAATCAATGCACATTCTCATTGTGCCATCCTTCTTCTTAACAAATAACACTGGTGCACCCCACGGTGACACACTCGGACGAATGAACCCCTTATATAGGAGTTCTTGCAGCTGCTCCTTCAACTCTTTTAATTCTGCGGGTGCCATACAATAAGGAGGAATAGAAATTGGGTGAGTGCCCGGCACCAAATCAATACCAAAGTCAATATCCATGCCCGGCAGGTCTGCTGGAAATACATCAGGGAACTTCCTCACACAGGAACCGAATCAAGGCTAGGAGCCTCAACTCCGACATCTCTCACAAAAGCCAAATATGATAAACATCCCTTCCCAACCATTCGATGGGCCTTTAAGAACGAGATTACCCTGCTGGGTACATAATCAGTCGTACCATACCACACAACCCTCGGGGTACCCAACATAGCCAACATGACTGACTTGGCGTGACAATCCAGAATAGCATGGCAAGGTAATAGCCAATCCATGCCTAGAATAACATCAAAGTATACCATTCTTAATAGCAATAAATCCGCTTGGGTCTCCAGACCCCAAATAGTAACAGGACAGGACCGATATACGTGGTCAACAATAATAGTATCACCCACTTAGGTAGATACATGCACAGGTAACGCGAGACACCCTCGGGTAGTCCCCAAATGATGAGCAAAGTAAGCAGATACATAAGAATACATGAAACCGGGATCAAACAAAACTGAGGCATCCCTGTGGCAGACTGAAATAATACCTGTGATAACAGTATCCAAAGCAACAACATCTGACTTACCCTGAAGAGAATAACAACGGGCCTGACCCCCACCGGATCGGCCTCCCCCTCTGGGGCAACCCCTAGCCGCCTGACCCTCACCGCTAGCTAACTAGGCGGGTGCTGGAGACACTGGGCCAAAATATGAGGGCTGAGCCCTCTGCTGAGATGAACATAAAGAACGACGGGGACACTCCATTTGCATATGCCCAAACTTGCCACACTCATAGCAACTCCCTGGACCTGGGGGATGGGACTGAAGGGAACCCCTCGCACTAGAGTAACTGGCCGAAGAACTAGGCCGAGATGAACCCTAAACAGATGGGGCATGAGATGAACCCTGCGCTGGTAGTGTGCTCAGAGATGGCTGACCCTGCGGAGAGCCCTGATAACCCCGACCAGAAGATAAACCAAGGTACTCTGACCACGCTGGATGTGGAGCCCTGAAAGAACAACCCCTGCTCTGCTGAAACAGGCTCCTAGAAGGAGCACCACTGGAGCCACCTGATCCTCGAGGCCTCTTTACCTCCCTCTCCTCTCTCTCCAGACGGCGATCCGTCTCAATATCGCGGGCTATATCCACCGCCTCCTCAAAAGTGTGACTCGGGACTCTCTCTCGAGTCATCAGAATACGAATAGGTTAAATGAGTCCATCCACAAATCGTCTAATCCTCTCCTGATCCGTCTAATCCATCCACGGAGAATATCGGTCCAACTCGGCAAATATCACCTCATACTACGTCATATACATATCCCCTTAGCGAAGCATCTCAAACTGCCTACGTAACTTCTCCCTGTGCGATCTAGACACCTACTTCTCCAGAAAGAGAGTAGAGAACTCCTGCCAAGATAACGGTGATGCACCTGCCGGCCTACGCCGCTCAAATGCCTCCCACCAGGTGAAGGCTGCTCCTGAGAACTGAAAAGTTGTAAAATATACCCCACTAGTCTCCAAAATCCCTGATGTCCTGAGCATGCGTCGACACTTGTTGAGAAACCCCTGGGCATCCTCGCCCGTAACACCGCTGAATGTTGGAGGTGAAAGCCTGCTAAACCTCTCCAGACGATGCTGTTCGTCATCTGCCATGACAAGTACCTGTCACCCTGAACTGGCACAACTGGCTGGACCGGGGCAACTGGCTGAACAGGGGCAACTGGCTGAACTGGTGGTGCCTCTGGGGTAGGCAAACCATGTGCACCCTGCTCTGGATTGCGAGCTGCGGGGGTTTGATGACAACCCCCGGTTTGAGAAGTAGCCACTACAGTGGTAGCTAATACCACCTGAGCTAACCCGGTGCACACGGATAAGATCTGAGCCAACGTCTCCTGTAGACCAGGTATCACAATGGGCACTGTCGGTACCTGAGCGGTTGCTCCTGGAACCTCAAAAAATGGGGGTTGATCCTGAACAGGAGCAACATGCGGGTCAACTGGTATAGCCGTTGCTGCTCTACCCCGACCACGTCCACGACCGCGTCCACGGCCTCTAGCTGGTGGCAATGGTGGTCGACCGCATTATCCAGTAGCACGCGTTCTCGCCATCTGCGAGAGAGTAGAATACAAAAGTTAATTCTCGGATGAACAAGGTCGCACGACAAGAATTCAAAGAATATGAAGTTTTCCTAAAGGTTCTGCATCCACCCGAGGATAAGTACAGACGTCTCTGTACTGATCTGCGAGACTCTACTGAACCAGCTCATGACTTGCGAGGCCTGGTAACCTAGGCTCTGATATGAACTTGTCACGACCCAAACCCCGATCGCAATGGCGCCAAACACCTTGAAAGGCAAGCCCGACCATATAATCAATCCCAGTCGATACAATGACTAAATTGACAATTGATGATAAAATTTCAGTTTAACACTCAAAGGGAATTCTGTGGAAAACATAAACAACAGTTATACAGCCCAAAATATCCGGTGGCACAAGTCTGAGCCTCTAAATACACTGAGTAGTGACCAGAACACAGTAAAGTCTAGACATAGAAGCAAAAGATAAATGAAAGGAGACATCAGGTTCTGCGGACGCTAGCAGCTACCTTGATAACTCCGGGATGGGACTAGACAACAACAACTGAGCACGGCTACGCCTCCGGGATCCCTGTATCTGCACACAAGGTGCAGGGAGTAGGGGGTGAGTCTACCAACTCAATGAGTAATAGCAATAAATAATAACTGAATGTAAGAAAACCAGTAAATTACTACACAGTTCTAGTAGAGACAGCAAAAACAGTAAATAAGTACCAACCAGAGGGATAAATCTTATAAAGTATTTACTATTCCGTCTGACCAAACACTAACATTGCTGCGGCGCGCAGGCCGATCCAACACCAGGTATATATGTATATACTGCTGCGGCGCGTAGCCCGATCTAATATATTATATACAAAATGTTGCGGCGCGCAGCCCTATCCAATAGATATAGCCGGATGCGGTCACTGGAGGTGTGTACAGACTCCAGAGGGGCTTCTTCAGCCCAAGCGTTAAAATACTACGGCATGCAGTCCGATCCATATATCACTACGGCGTGTAGTTCGATCCACATAATATACTACTGCGGTGTGCAGTCCGATCCATATTTTATATATAATACTGTGGCGTGCAGTCCGATCCAATACATGTATATGTATATACTGTTGCGGCATGCAGCCCGACCCGATATAATGTGTATATAAATCAAATAGCCTCTCTAAGGGGTCCTCGGCCCCTCTCAGTCAATATAGACTTAGCCTCTCGGGCCCACTCAGTTAAGACAGGTATTCAACCCTAGGTATTCTCATTTAGAGTGCAAATTGCAAAGTTCAGTTCATTTCATGATTTACGGTCAGGGTCAGGACAGACAGTATGTGCCCAATAGGTAAAGTGAGGTCAACTGCTCAACATGTTCCCTAGGAGTTCTACGTATCGGCACAAGGCCCCAAACATGGCAACTAGCCCTAAATATACGAGTACAAGCTCTGTCTCAGTCAAGAAGTACAGTAAATCTTCAATCGGGATGGACCAAGTCCGAGTCCCTAGTGGTTACATTACCACGCTCGTCACAAGACGTATATCTCACCTCAACATAGCATCGCATAGTGAAGATACGGGGATTCAAACCCTCAATATATCATTCATAACAATTACTCACCTTAAACCGGCTAAAATCCTATCTCGCCTTGCGCTTTCCTCGCGTATCGACCACCTCGAGTGTATAATCTGGTCAAAAACCACAAGTAATATGTTATAATAGGCTCATGGGACATAACCCAATAGAAAGGACTCGAAAAAAACCCAAAAATACGAAGTTGGAAAAACCCGAGCCTAAGGCCCACTTCTCGAAAAGAATACAAAATTCGCATTTTCAGAATCCTCGTCTCGCCACGGGTCCATACATGTCAAATTTACAAGAATCGGAGTCCATTTGACCCTTCAAATCCACACTTTAAGGTTCACTTGGGTTTCAAGCCCTAACCACCATTGTTGACATTAAGAACCTTGATTTCTTTGTGTTTAATCCATGATTTTACAATATAATGACATAATATAGGTCCAAGAGTTCATACCCGATGAATCTCCTCAAAAACCTCTCCAAAACTCACCCACAATCGCCTTAGCTCGAAGTCCAAATGTTCTTCCCTTTTAAAAACTGAAAACCTACTGTTCATTAACTCCAGCCTGACTTCTGCTTATGCGGAAAAATTACCGCTTACGCGGTCTTCGCGTTTGCGGAACACGATCGCTTATGCGGTCCTAGACCGCTTTTGTTGTCCAATATTCGCTTCAGCGGCAACCTCCTACGCGGCCTTCTACTCGCTTCTGTGATCCCAGCTTTCTCCTCAGGACTCGCTTATGCGGCTCACCAGCCACGTCCGCGACCACCGCTTAAGCAGTTTCCTTCCGCAAAAGCGAAAATACCAGAAGAATTCTGCTGCATTTTTTAAATAAATTCCAAAAACTTCCGATTACCCATCCGGAAACACCTCGAGGCCCCCGGGACCTCGACACCAACACGACTTATTACCTCATTCAAACTTTCTCGGGTCATAAAAACACCAACATTAACATCAAAATCATCAAAAATCCTTGAATTTCATTCTAAGATAAACTATAACTTTCCAAATTCGCATTCGATCCAAAACTCCACCAAACGATGTCCGAATGACCTGAAAATTTGCCGACATATACAAAATCACCTAAAGAAGCTACTGCAACTCTCGGACTTCCATTCCAACCCTCGGATCAAAATCTCACATAACAACCGGATTTCACCAAAATTCGAACTTAGCCAATTCAAGCCTAATTCTACACCGGACCTCCAGATTAAATTCTGATTTCCCTCCCGAGTAAGAATTCACCATCCGAAACTAGTCGAATCATCGAAAATCCATTCCGAGTCCTCTAACCCATAAGTCAACGTCCGGTTGACTTTTTCCAACTTAGCTTTTCTTAAAGAGACTATTGGTCTCATTTCAAACCAAATTCAATCCAACACATCTCAAACTCACCGAACACATACATCAACCTACGGGGAAGCATAATACGGGGATAACGGGGCTGAAATACAAAAGATGACGGGTCGGGTCGTCACACTAAGGGTATCCAAATTTTTTATTCTTATAGAACTTTATTCTTTGATTTTCAAAATATATTTGTCCTTCTGTATACTGTATTTCCCCCTCTAGAGCTGATATAGTTTCTAGACTAATAATACACTTTACTATGTAACTTGGTTCTCTATCTATTTTTAATTCTAATTCTTTTGTTTGTTTAGCTAATTCTAAAATTGATGTTAATAGAGTATTAGTCATTTTAGTACCTTCTTTAATTCATGCTTTCTCTTTATATCTCTTCTTAAAAACCAATAGTGAAATGCGATTTCTTTAGTTAGCGGATGTTGTTTAACATATGTATCACCCTAATGAGATATATTTTATTTTATTCTTAATTATTCTAAGATAGTTCTTTTCTTGTTCTATTTTTGAATTAATTCTTTCTATTTCAAAAAGAAGAAAATTCTTAAAATTATCAGTGTTTAAATCACTTAGTTCTGGTTTACTAAAAATACTTTGTTGTAGTTCTAATGTCTTTTTATATTCTACGTGATTCTTTATATTTTCTATAGTAATATAGATTATATGGTGATAACAGCTTATATATTTAGCAAAATAATATTGTTTCATAAACTCTGAGGTCCGAAAATCTTGTAGCTCTGATACCAAAGTAATAGATATAGATAAAGATATACAAATTTTTCAGCAAAATCAATTAAGATTATTAGATCCAAATATATTATATAATACAGGATATTTCTCGATCAATTCTCAGCTATATAGACATTATAGAGAAGAACAATTGTGAGCTATAGGAAATAAAGTTGGGACATTAAACTTAATCAATCCAGAATCAATAAAACAAATAAAAAATAATAAAAAGAATTTAATGCATATGGTATTAATAGTAATTGGATTAAAGGGATTAACAAGAAAAAATTTAGGAACTAAAGTATTAATAGTAGTATATGATGACAGATGGTCAGAACAAAAGAAATCTATAATAGGTCAAACAGAAGTAGACATGAAAAATAATGGAGGAATATTTTATATTAGCCCAGATTTTATGATAAATCTAGTAGAATTTTTAAAAAATATAAAAATAGGAATACAGACTAAAGGATATGAAGAAATGAATAATCTAAATAATCTGTTAATATTTGTAGGTTTTATAGAAAAAATGGCAACAAATAGCAATACAAAATTCAAAATTAAAGTAGATGATGTAGTTGAAGTAATGAAAAATAAAGGGATAAAGTTATTAAAACCTATTAGGATAGATCTAGAAGAATACACGGGATTAGAATGGAACTTAGAAGATTTTTCAAAACCAAAAATATTTAAACCAGAATCTCATGTGATGTATACAAATTCTAAAGGAGAAACGTCAATTAGGTTTACTGATTATAATTATTCTACTCATAAAGAAATAGATGATGAAGATGAAAATAAGGTAGATACTAGTATAGGAAATGTACCTAGAAGAAGAGTATACAGAATAGACCAGGAAACAGAAATAGAAAATGTAAGACGGTCAGGAAAAAGGATGTCAAAAAGAAGAACCTATAAGATTACAAGAAGGAGGAAGTAAAGGTAAAATATTAAATATAGCAGCCCATGATCCACAAATGTGGAACTCAGTAATAGACCTATGGAAAGGAATAGTAGTAGCAGACTTCATAAAAACCTATAATGACACAGATGCAGGAACAATGTATAAATATATGGAAACCTTCCTAGGAGAATCAACAAAGGGCTTATGGGAAGCTTATAAATTAGAATTTCCTCAAGATTTTAAAAATGTAATAGCAATGGGAGCAAATCCTTATAATTTTACAAATAAAATACATAGCCTGATCACAGGAGAAGATCCAAATAGTGGATTAGTAGTACTACAAAAGAATGCTTTAATAAAATTAGAACAAGTAAGTATAAGTAGTTGGTTTCATATAAAAAAGTTTTTAAACGATTATTTTTATTATTGTACTATTAGTGGAAATGCTTTTGATCAAGATTTAGGTAAAATATTATTCAATAAACTACCTGGAGTCTTAGGAAGAAAAATAGAAGAACGATGGTATAAAAGAGATGGTGTAATACAAAATGGTCTATAGGGCACAAAGTACCACATATTATGAAAATATTACAAGAAAAATGTACAAACTTAAAAATACAAAAACAGCTAAAACAAAACAATATGAGTTTTGTAAATCAACGGTATATACAACACAAAGTTATGATAAAAATGAATATAAATAGAAGAAATATAAAAGATATAAACCCCAATACAATAAAGAATATAATAAGAAAAATTATTATCTTAGAAAGTCATCAGCTAGAAAACCCTATATAGATAGATATAAAAATGTTAGAAAATATTGAACAGATAGAAACTATGGAAAAACAAACTAGAATGTTTTACTTGTGGGAGTGTAGAACATTTAGCCAACACACCTGCCCAAAAAGAATCATGGTAAAATAAGAAATTTACAGTTAATAGAAGATTTTTAAGATACCCTAATAAATGTAGATGAATACATGTCAAACAACGAAAGTATATATTCTATAGTAAGTGTAGGTATAGAAGAAACCCAAATAGAAACCTCAGAGTCAGAAGAGGAAGAGTTAATAAATGAAATACACTAGAAAAACTAGACCTAGAAGAAAATAAATGTGACGACCCGACCCGTCATCTCTTGTATTTCAGCTCCGTTTTCCCTGTTTTACGCTTCTTCAGGCGTTATTATATGTGTTTGGTAAGTTTGAAATATTTCGGATTGAATTTGGATAGAAATGAGACAAATAGTCCATTTATGGAAAGCTTAAGTTGAAAAATCAACCGGACGTTGACTGGTGTGTTAGAGGGCTCGGAATGGATTTCCGATGGTTTGACTAGATTTGGGGGATTATTTATTACTTAGGAGGGAAATCGGAAGTGTATTCGGAGGTCCGATGTGAAGAAATTAGCCTATTTTGGCGAAGTTGGTATTTTGGCGATTTTCGGTTAATAGATGAAATCTTGATCCGAGGGTCAGAATGAAATTTTGAGAGTTTCTGTAGCTTCATTATGTCAATTTGGACATGTCTACAAAATTTGAGATCATTTGGACTAGTTTGGACGTGTTTCGACATCGGTTGTGGAAGTTAGAAGTTTCAAAGTTCTTAGGCTTAAATCCGTTGAGAATTGGTGACTTTTGTTGGATGTGTTTTTATGATTGGAACAAGCTCATATGATGTTTTAGAATGTTTTGAACTTTTCTTGGAGGTCTTGGGGACCTCGGGGTGATTTCGGATGGCTAACGGGAACTTTTGAAGTTGGAAAGTTTCATAATCGACGAAGTTGTAAATGAGTGGGCACAAGACCTCACTTCAAACTATCATATATCCGGTTATTCAAGAATTTGGGTGATGAAAAATGTATCAAGTTAAATATCTCTGAGTCTAGTTTCCAACGCTTCAAACCATTCCTCATTTGGACATTCCTACACAAAGTTATGATCAAATTACCAAATCCTTCAAAAACGTGACCTGTGTCAAATCTCCGCCCGCAGAACACGTTGCAGAGTGCACTCTGCGGTCGCTTCTTGACCGCAGATTAGGCCAGTGTAGCCCATTTTAGGTTTCGATTCTGCTGTGCATTCTGCGGACCGCATGTTCATTCTGCGGACCGCATGTTCATTCTGCGGTCCGTTCTGCTACAGCAGACCCGACTTCGAAGGGTCAACTTCTCACTTTTTATAACCCGATCCCATTTCAATATATATGCTTTGGGGTTCATTTTGGGGTGATTTTCTAAGCATTCTATAGAGAGGTGAGAGAATTTTACAGAGCTAATGGGGGAATACACCATTTGAATCATCCAATCTTGTATCAATCTTCAAGAATCAAATAACCCAATAACAAGTTCTTCATCAAAGAGGTAAGGTTTTATACCTTAGTCTTCAATCTCGTTTTTTTGGGTGATTGTTGAGTAAGAATTCATGTGGGAACGGGAGATAAGACGCTTGTGGTCATTGTTAGACAATAATATGGGATTATCATCAAATATCCTAACTAGATTACCCATTTTCGGGTGAAAGCTTGAAGAACTAGGGCTTGGTTTTGAAAATGAAATTTTGGGGTTTGAAAGGCCATTTGAGCTCTGATTTTGGTAAATTTTATTTGTACGCACTCGTGGAGAGATAAGGATCATTGTGATGTAAAAATTTCTAGGTTTCAAGGCGTGGGACCTGGGCTCTGGTTTTGCTAAATTCACGAATTTCGATGGTTTTGAGTTCTTTCGATTGGGTTATGTTTCATTAGCCTTGTGTAATATATTCGTTGTGGTTCTTGCCAGATTCGGTGCTCGTAGAGGAGAATTTGAAGGGAAAAGGCATTTCGAGCTAGTTTCCTATCGTCTTGAGGTGAGTAATGGGTGTGGATCATTACCTGAGGGTTCGAAACCCCGGTATATCACATTGTGACGCTATTGTAATGCTAGACACGCACTCCATGGTTAGTGCAGGGTCGTATGTGTCACGACCCAAACCCCGTCGTGGTGGCGCCCGGTCGTGAGGCTAGGCAAGCCCGACCTCAATATCAATAATCCCACATGAAAGAAAGTAAAGAAATGATAAACTCAAATGTCAACAATAAACCACCTAGGAACAGATGTCACAAGTCAGAGCCTCTAACATGTAAAACCCAGTCTGATACAAGTCTGTTTGTAACTGAATGTACAAAGGAAAGAGAGGAAAATAAAGATAGGGGAAAGAGAGTCAATGGCTACGAATGGCGTGCAGCTACCTCGACACTCTTAACTGCTGAAAGCTGACCACCACTGGATCTACTCTGCCTGAGACTGCCATGTATCTGCACACGAGGTGTAGGGAGTAATGTGAGTACTATGACCCAGTGAGTAATAACAGTAAATAAAGATCTGAAAGCAATAAAACCCAGTAATTACACAAAGTAAGCTAAAACCATGTATAACAGTACCTGCAACTGAACAACTAAACAAAAACATATAGTGGCGAAAATCAATAACCAGGCCAGTGCATGTTACCTGACCGCTCAAATCACACAGTGTCCGTGTTACCACTATTTCTAATCACCGCTGTGGCGCGCACCCCGAGCCACCCAAAATCAGTACAAAAAATATATCATAAGCCCCTTAGGCAGTTATAAACAATAATCCTCAGCTGAAATACATTTAAAAGATAGCATATGAGTTCTGAGCACGGCTGGGTTTTGAAAACAATGTTTTAAAACCATGGACTGATAATAAATGATATGCAAACATGCTACAACAGTAATACCAACTCCCGAAGGATATCACAGGTCGGTACTAGGCCCCAAACACGGCATAAAGTCCAATAATGGTCATCACTATGTGCGTATCATACGCCAATATAGTATAAATCTCACTCGGGATGGACCAAGTCCCAATGCCCCAATAGTATCCGAACCCGCAATTATCATGGAGTGCGTGTCACGCCTCAACATAGCGCTACGATGTGAAAGTCCGGGGCTTCGAACCCTGAGAACAGCATTTACTTGTATCACTCACCTCTAGCCTGCCGTAGACTAGCTCGAAATGCCTTTCCCTCGAGATCCACCTCCGCGGATGCAAAATCTGGTCAAAACCAATAGGAATACGTCAAAATAGGCTAATGGAACGCAACCCAATCGAAATAACTCGAAATACACCCAAAACACGAAGTTGGCAAAACCCGAACCTCGGTCCCACTTCTTCAAAAATTACAAAATTCACATTTTTAGAATCCTCGTCATGCCACGAGTCCATACATATCAAATTTACAAGAATCGGAGTCCATTTGACCCTTCAAATCAACACTTTAAGGTTCACTTGGATTTCAAGCCCTAACCACCATTGTTGACATTAAAAACCTTGATTTCTTTGTGTTTAATCCATAATTTTACAATATATTGATACTATAGGTCCAAGAGTTCTTACCTGATGAATCTCCTCAGAAACCTCTCCAAAAATCGCCCACAATCGCCTTAGCTCGAAGTCCAAATGTTCTTCTCCTTTGAATTTTCGAAACCTACTGTTTCATTAAACCCATGTCGTTTTCCGCTTCCGTTGACCTTTTTCCGCTTCCGCGATATTTCGATCGTTTCTGCGATTTTCTTGAATTTCTGGCGACTGCGGTCCACCAACCGCTTCCGCGACTTTGCTTCTGCGGTCACTTGGCCGCTTCGGCGTTCCCACTTCCGCATACGCGGCTTCCTAGTCGCTTCCGAGGTCACCGCATAAGCGGCTCCCCTTCCGCAAAAGCAAAAATACCAGAAGGCAGATCCCAAAATCTGATTCAATTCAAAACTTCTTCGTTTCATCATTCGAAATCACCCGGGGCCCCCGGGACCCCAACCAAAACCGCCAAGCTACTCCAAAACATCATGTGAACTAGTTCAAATCATAAAAGCACGTCCCTAAACACAAAAAAATCAAATCGAAGCGGATTCAAGCCTAAGTTCAACCATAACTTCCAAAAAGTAACATTCGATCGAAAACCCAACCAAACGACGTCCGAATGGCTTGAAATTTTGCAGACATATTCCAAATCACCTAACAAATCTATTGCAACTCTCGGAATTCCATTCCGACCCCCAAATCAAAATCTCACCTTTCAACAGAAATTCGCTGAAATTCAACTTAGCCAATTCAAGCCTAATTCTACACCGAACCTCCGAAATAACTTTCGATTTCTCTCGCAAGTCATAAATCACCATCCAAAACTAGTCGAATCGTCGGAAATACATTCTAAGCCCTCTAACTCACAAGTCAACTACGGTTGACTTTTCCAACTTAAGCTTTTCTTAAAGAGACTATTGGTCTCATTTCTAAACAAATTCAATCCAACACATTTCAAACTCACCAAACACATATATCAACATACGGGGAAGCATAATACGGGATGTCGGGGCTGAAATACAAGAAATGACGGGTTGGGTCATTACATCCTCCCCAACTAAAACAAACGCTCGTCCTCGAGCGGGTCAAGAATCGTACCTGAAGCAGTAAACAAGTGAGGATATCTGCTCTGCATCTCCTGCTCGGTCTCCAAGGTAGCCTCCTCCACTGGACGACCTCTCTACTAAACCTTCGCCGATGCTATATCCTTAGATCTCAACTTGCGAACTTGACGACCCAAAAGGACTACTGGCTCTACATCATAAGTCAAATCATCACCTAGCCGAATCGAACTGAAGTCCAATACATGGGACGGGTCTGAAGCATAGAAACATGAAACACCGAATGAACTCCCGACAGTATGGGTGGCAAAGCAAGCTGGTAGGCCACCACCCCAATCTTACCAAGTATCTCAAAAGGACCTATAAATCGTGGATTCAACTTCCCTTTCTTCTCGAACCTCATAACGCCCTTCATAGGCGATACCTTCAGCACAACCTTCTCGCCAATCATGAAAGATAAATCTCGATCTCTCCTATCCGCATAACTCTTCTAACGCGACTGAGCTGTACGAAGTCGCTCCTGAATCACCTTAACCTTCTCTAAGGCATCCTGAACCAAATCTGTACCCAAAAGTCTAGCCTCACCGGGCTCAAAACAACCGATCGAAGATCTATACCGTCTCCCATATAAGGCCTCATATGGCGCCATCTGAATACTGGATTGGTAGTTGTTCTTGTAAGAAAACAATGCAAGGGGAAAGAACTCCTCCCAAGAACCACCAAAATCAATCACACAAGCACGCAACATATCCTCCAATATCTGAATCGTGCGCTCGGACTGTCCGTCCATATGAGGATTAAATGCTGAACTTAACTCAACCTAAGTACCCATCTCTCGATGAAAAGCTCTCCAAAACTGAGAAGTGAACTGAGCACCTCTATCTGATACAATAGAAATCGGAACACCATGCAATCAGACAATCTCACGAATAAAAATCACTGCCAACCGCTCTGAAGAATAGGTAGTACAAACTGGAATGAAGTGTGCTGACTTGGTCAGCCGATCCACAATCACCTATATAGAATCAGACTTCCTTGCTGTCCGAGGGAGACCAGTCACAAAATCCATCGTGATCCTTTCCCATTTCCACTAAGGAATATCCATCTGCTGAAGCAAACCACCAAGTCTCTGATGCTCAAACTTGACCTGCCGATAATTTAGACACTTAGCCACATGACTCACAATGTCCTTTTTCATTCTCCTCCACCAATAATGCTGCCTCAAGTCCTGGTACATCTTCGCGGCACCCGGATGAATAGAATACCGCGAGCTGTGCACCTCCTCTAATATCATCTCCCGGAGCCCATCCACATTGGGCACGCGAATCCGGCCATGCATCCGCAACACACAATCACTACCAATATTCACATCTCTGGCATCATCATACTTGACCCTGTCCTTCAAGACAAGCAAATGCGGGTCATCATACTGGCGCTCCCTGATGCGCTCATACAAGGAAGACCGCGAAAACACACAAGCCAACACCCGACTGGGCTCTGAGATATCCAATCTCACCATACGATTAGCCAAGGCCTGGACATCAACTACAAGGGGCCTCTCCCCAACTGGAATGTACGCCAAGCTACCCATACTCACCGCCTTCCGGCTCAAAGCATTGGCCATTACATTGGCCTTCCCTAGATGATACAATATGGTAATATCATAATCCTTGAGCAACTCAAGCCATCTCCGCTGTCTCAGATTCAGATCTTTGTGTTTGAACAAGTGCTGGAGGCTGCGATGATCCGTATACACCTCATAAGATACGACGTAGAGATAGTGCCTCCAAATATTCAAGGCATGAACAATAGCGGCCAACTTTAAATCATGAACAGGGTAGTTCTTCTCATGGGGCTTCAACTGCCGAGAAGCATATGCAATCACTCTACCCCCATACATCAGAACACAACCAATGCCAATCCTCGAAGCATCGCAATATACCGTATAAGAACCTGAAGTTGCTGGCAATACTAACATTGGAGTCGTCGTCAATAATGACTTGAGCTTTTGAAAGCTCTCCTCGCACTCATATGACCACAAAGGGTGCATTCTTCTGCGTCAACTTCGTCAAAGGCACAGAAATAGATGAAAAACCCTGAACGAACCTGCAGTAATAACCCGCCAAAACGAGGAAGCTCCGAATCTTTGAAGCTGAGGACGGTCTAGGCCAACTCTGCACCACCTCGATCTTCTTTGGGTCAACCTGGATACCATCACCGAACACCATGTGTCCCAGAAAAGCCACGGAACTAAGCCAGAATTCACACTTGGAGAACTTTGCATACAACTTCTCCTCCATCAACCTTGCAACACCCCCTTAAATGATGCGTGTGCTCCTCCTGGCTACACGAGTAAACAAGAATATCGTCAATAAACACGAGCACAAAAGAATCCAGATACCGCCGAAATACACAGTTCATCAAGTGCATGATTGATGTTGGGGCATTAGTCAGCACAAATGACATAACTAGGAACTTATAATGCATATATCTTGTCTGGAAAGCTGTCTTCATAATATCAGAATCTCTAATCTTCAGCTGGTGATAGCTTGAACAGAGATCAATCTTCGAGAATACCTTTGCTCCCTGAAGCTGGTCAAACAAATCCTCGATACGAGGCAATGGATACTTGTTCTTCACTGTCACTTTGTTCAACTGTCTGTAATAAATGCACATTCTCATTGTGCCATCCTTCTTATTAACAAATAACACTGGTGCGCCCCACGACGACGCACTCGGACGAATGAACCCCTTATCTAGGAGTTCCTGCAGCAGCTCTTTCAACTCCTTTAACTCTGCTGGTGCCATACGATAGGGAGGGATAGAATTTGGCTGAGTGCCCGGCACCAATTCAATACCAAAGTCAATATCCCTGTCCGGCAGCATGACCGGCAGGTTTGCTGGAAATACATCAGGAAACTCCCTCACTATGGGACCCGAATCAAGACTATGAGTCTCAGCTCCAACATCTCTCACGAATGCTAGATGTGCGAAAAATATCTTCCGAACCATCTGTTGGGCCTTTAGGAAAGATATTACCCTGCTGGGTACATAATCAATCGAACCACGCCACACAACTCTCGAAATACCCGGCATAGCCAACATGACTATCTTGGCGTGACAGACCAGAATAGCATGGCATGGTGATAGCCAATCCATGCCCAGAATTACATCAAAATAAATCATGCTCAAAAGCAGCAAGTCAGCTCGGGTCTCCAGGCCCTCAATAGTAACAAGACAAGATCGATACACGTGGTCCACAATAATAGTATCACCCACCGGGGTAGATACATGCACAGGCAACGCGAGACACCCTCGGGTAGTCTCCAGATGATGGGAAAAGTAAGCAGACACATAAGAATTTGTAGACCCGAGATCAAACACAACAGAGGCATCCTTGTGGCAAACTAAGATAATACATGTGATCACTACATCTGAAGCAACGGCATCTCTCCTATCTGGGAGTGCATGGAAATGAGCTTGACCACCGCTCAGCCGCTCATCCTTCCTTGGGCGGCCTCTAGACGACTGAACCCCACCCCTAATAGACTGGTATGGTGCAGAAACAGATGGAGAAGAAGAGGAGGGATGATCCCTCTACTGAGACCTACCACCCCACAGTCTAGGACAATACCTCTTAATATGACCAATCTCTTTGCACTCAAAGCAGCCGCCTGAAGCTGGAGAAGGGGAATGAAGGGAACCCCTCGCACCAGAATGACTAGCCGATCCACCCGGCGTCGAAGAACCCTAAGTGGAGGAGCATATGATGGCCCCTGTACTGGGAGTGAACTCAGTGAAGACTGGCCTGGCTGCAAACCTTGATGACCACGGCCTAAAGGCGCCCCGCGATATTTGGGATGGGCTGGCTGCTGATGCCTGAAAGAGCGGCTGTGCCCTTCTGAACCTGGCCCCTAGACGGAGCACTGCTGAAACTACCTGATCAACGAGACCTCTTGGCCTCCCTCTCCTCTCTCTCCTGACGGCGGTCTGCCTCAATATCTCTAGCAATGTCAACAGCATCCTCAAAAGTATGGCTCAGAACCCTCTCTCGCGACATCAGAATACGGATGGGATAAATCAGTCCATCCAAAAATCTCTGAATCCTGTCCGGATCGGTCGATACCATCCATGGAGCATAACAAGATAACTCTGAGAACCTCATCTCATACTGCGTCACTGTCATATCACCCTGACGAAGGTACTCAAACTGTCTCCGCAGCTCCTCCCTCTAGGACTGCAGTACCCACTTCTCCAGAGAAAAGAGTGGAGAACTTATGCAATGATAAGGGTTCTGCACCCACCGGCCTACGCCGCTCATACTCCTCCCACCAACGGAAGGCTACAGCCGAGAACTGAAATGTAGTAAAAGAAACACCACTGGACTCCAAGATCCCTGCGGTCCGAAGCATACGTCTACACTTGTCCAGAAATCCCTGGGCATCCTCGCCCTGAGCACCACTAAAAGTAGGAGGCAACAGCCTGTTGAACCTCTCAAGACGACGCTGCTCTTCGTTAGACATAGCTAGAACCATAATTTCCTGAACCGGAGAAACCTGTGGAACTGGCGCAACTGGGGCAACCGGTGCTGCTAGAGCAACTGGGGCAACAGGGGTTGCCTCTGGGGTCTGCAAACCCTGAACAACCTGCTCTGGAGTGTGAACTGCAGGGGTCTGATGTCCACCCCCTGTCTGAGATGTGGCTGCTGCAGTAGAAGCTGATACCGCCTGAGCTGGCTAGTGCAAACCGATTGAATCTAGGCTAGGGCCTCCAGAAGACCCGGAATTACAATAGGCACAGTTGGTACCAGAGCAGGTGCTGCTGGAGCCTCAACAACTGGGGGCTGATCCTGAATAGGAGCAACAGGTGGGTCAACTGGTATTGTCCCTGCTTCTCTCCCACGACCTCGGCCACGATCGCATCCACGGCCTCTAGCTGGTGGAAATAAGGGTCGTCCGCCACATCCGGTAGCACGGGTTCTCGCCATCGGCGAGAGAATAGAATAAGAATTTTCAGTTCCCAAATCAACATAGCCGCACGATAAGAGTTCAAGGATATGAAGTGTTTCCTAAAGGTTTCGTAGCCTCCCGAGGATAAGTACGGACGTCTACGTACCCATCCGCGAGTCTCAACTAAACGGGCTCATGACTCGCGAGACCAAGTAACCTAGGCTCTGATACCAACTTGTACGGCCCAAACCCGGTCGTGGTGGCGCCCGGTCGTGAGGATAGGCAAGCCCGACCTCAATATTAATAATCCCACATGAAAGACAATAAAGAAATGATAAACTCATAAACGAAAGGGATTTAAAACCCAAAACACAGCGGAATATACTGAAACCAACAATAATCCACCTAGGAACAGATGCCACAAGTCAGAGCCTCTGACATGTAAAACCCAATCTGATACAAGTCTCTTTGTAACTGAAAGTACAAAGGAAAGACAGGAAAATAAAGATAGGGGAAAAAGAGTCAATGGTTGCAATCGCCATGCAGCTACCTCGACACTCCAAACTGCTGAAAGCTGACCACCGCTGGATCTACTCTGTCAGAGACTGCCCTGGATCTGCACACGAGGTGTAGAGAGTAATGTGAGTACTCCGACACAGTGAGTAATAACTGTAAATAAAGCTCCGAAAGCACCCAATAATTACACAAAGTAAGCTAAAATTGTGCATAATAGTACCTGCAACTGAAAAACTAAACAAAAATATATATATGTGATGCAAATGCAGGGATGCGATGCAATGCATATGATGGTACAATCCAATACCCACTGCAGCGTGCAGCCCGAGCCTCCCATATCATTTATCGTCAACGGCGCTCACTGGTGGTGTGTACAGACTCCGTAGGGGCTCGTACAGCCCAAGCTCAATAACCAGCCATCTCGTGGCGAATAATCAAACCAGCTATCTAGTGGCGAAAATTAATAACTAGGCCAGTCCATGTTACATGACCGCTCATATCACACAGTGTCCGTGTTACCACTGTTTCTAATCACCGTTGCAGCGCGTAGCCGAAGCCACCCAAAATCAGTCCACAAAATATATCATAAGCCCCTTGGACAGTTATAAACAATAATCCTCAGCCAAAATACATTTAAAAGATAGCATATGAGTTCTGAACATTTGAAACACTGCTGGGTTTTGAAAACAATGTTTTGAAACCATGGACTTATAATAAATGATATGCAATCATGCTACAACAGTAATACCAACTCCCGAAGGATATCACACGTCGGCACTACGCCCCAAACACGACATAAAGCCCAAATGGTCATCACCGTGTTCGTATCATACGCCAATATAGTATAAATCTCACTCGGGATGGACCAAGTCACAATCCCCCAATAGTATCCAACCCCGCACTTATCATGGAGTGCGTGTCATGCCTCAAGATAGCGTTACGATGTGAAAGTCCGGGCTTTCAAACCCTCGAAACAGCATTACTTGCATTACTCACCTCTAGCCGGCCGTAGACTAGCTCGAAATGCCTTTCCCTCGAGAATCCACCTCCACGGATGCCAAATCTGGTAAAAACCAAAAGGAATACATCAAAATAGGCTAATGGAACGCAACCCAATTGAAATAACTCGAAATACACCAAAACACGAAGTTGAAAAAACCCGAGCCTCGGGCACACTTCTTGAAAAATTACAAAATTCACATTTTCAGAATCCTCATCACGCCACGAGTCCATACATATCAAATTTACAAGAATTGGAGTCCATTTTTCCCTTCAAATCAACACTTTAAGGTTCACTTGGGTTTCAAGTCCTAACCACCATTGTTGACATTAAAAACCTTGATTTCTTTGTGTTTAATCCATGATTTTACAATATATTGACATACTATAGTTCCAAGAGTTCTTACCTGATGAATTTGCCCAAAAACCTCTCCAAAAATTGCCCACAATCACTTCAGCTTGAAACCCAAATGTTCTTCTCTTTTGAATTTACTGTTTCATTAAACCCAGGCCGTTTTCCCCTTCTGCATACCTTTTTCCGCATCCGCGATCCAGCTTCCGCAACTTTTTCGACCACTTCTGCGGTTTTCTTGAATTTCCAGCGACCGCTTCCACGGTCCACCAACCGCTTCTGCGACATTGCTTATGCGCTCACTTGGCTGCTCCAGTGGTCCCACTTCCGCTTACGCGTCTTCCTAGCCGCTTCCGCGGTCACCGCTTAAGCAGCTCCCCTTTTGCAACAGCGAAAATACCAGAAGCCAAATCCCAAAATCTGATGCAATTCAAAACTTCTTCGTTTCATCATCCGGAATCACCCCGGGGTCCCCGAGACCCCAACCAAAACCACCAACCTACTCCAAAACATCATGTGAACTAGTTCCAATCATAAAAACACGTCCTTAAACACAAAAATCATCAAATCGAAGCGGATTCAAGCCTAAGTTCAACCATAACTTCCAAAACTAACATTTTTATCGAAAACCCAACCAAACGACGTTCGAATGACCTGAAATTTTGCAGACATATCCAAAATCACCTAACGAAGCTATTGCAACTCTTGGAATTCCATTTCGACCCCCGGATAAAAATCTCACCTATCATCCGAAATTAAACTTAGCCTATTCAAGCCTAATTCTACACCGAACCTGCGAATTAACTTCCGATTTCTCTCCCAAGTCATAAATCACTATCCAAAACTAGTCAAATCGTCGGAAATCCATTCCGAACCCTCTAACTCACAAGTCATTTCGGTTGATTTTTCCAACTTAAGTTTTCTTAAAAGAGACTATTGGTCTCATTTCTAACCAAATTCAATCCAACACATCTGAAACTCACCAAACACATATATCAACATACGAGGAAGCATAATACGGGGATGTCGGGACTAAAATACAAGAAATGACGGGTCGGGTCACTATAATATGTGTTGTGAATTGTGACTCGGCTCAATCCGAGAGATAAATTGGTTTACGTTGGCGATTGCTTCGCATTATCTCCTGTTGATATCTAGGCTTCATACCATATTTGGGGCCTTATGCCGACTTGTATAATCCTTAAGGGATTGATATATTTGCATCATCATGACATGCACACTATTTGACTAAAGTCCAAAGGTTTTAAACACTATTTTGCAAACTCAACCACATTTATATGCTTGAAAACTTAAATGGATTTTAAAGGAGGTTTTGGGCTGATGAATACTATCTTCACTATTTTAGACTGCGTATGATTCATGTAACGGTGGTAACTATTGACACCGTGGATTGTAAAGAAAACAGTTGTAACTATTGACACTGTGTGATATTGATATAGCTCTTGGGATGTATGAGCCCCTCCGGAGTCCGAAACCCCATACTGAGCGCGGGTACCCATATGGATGGCTCGGGCTACACGCTGCAGTGTTCATGCATTGCATTGCATCACATTCATACATGATCTGCTGCTTTACTTGGATTATATCTTTGGGTTGTACTGTGTAGACCTGTGTAGCTAGCTTTACATTGTGCTCTATTGTGGTTTTCCTGCTTCCGGGTTTTTATACATGCTTATTACTCGCTGAGTTGGTAGACTCACCCCATACTCCCTGCACCTTGTGTGCAGATTCAGGTGCTCCAGAGGCGTAGAGTTGTTGTTGCTATCGGTTCCAGATTTTCCAGAGTATTGAGGTAGCTGCCGACGTCCGCAGGACCGCTTACTCTGTCTCATTTAGTTTGTTCTTTGATATTTCTGTCCGATATTGTATCTTTCCCTTTTTCAGACTTGTATTCTATTTTGTAGAGGCTCAGTACTCGTGGCCCCTCGATTTTGGGAAATTATTGTTCCGCTATGTTCCAAATCATGTTGTCTATCCCTGACTGGGAGCTTTATTATGGAACTGGTTGTTTTAAATCTTGAATTTCTTCTTCTTGGGCTGGAATGCATTTTTGGTAAAGGTTTGGTCGGGCTGGCCTAGCCTTACGGCCGGGTGCCATCACGACCGGGATTTGGGTTATGACAATAAATTTGTAAATATATCAGAAGAATGTACCCATAAGTTTGAAATAAATAAAGGATTATATAGCAACCAGTGTTTTAAATGTAAATGGTATCCCAATAGAAATAAAAGAGCTAAATGTAAATTATGCTATCTAGAAGGATGTATTCATGTATAGAAAAAGATTTTGAAAAAAATATAAATAAAAAAGAAATCTATCAAGAGACAAATAATTCTATAAATCTAAGAATAATTACATTAGAAAATAGAATAAATGAATTAGAAAAAAGAATAAAAAAATGGAAAAAGGAAAAGAAAAATTAGAAGATATAAGAGAAAATATAGCAACAGAAGAAGATAAAGAACTAATGAGTATAGAAAATTATGATTCCTTACTATGTAATGAAGATAAAAAATTAACTACGATAAAAAATTTAGCAAGAATTAGAATCGAAGACTACAAAATAGAAACATTAGCTCTAGTAGACTCAGGATGCACAAGATGTATAATAAATAAGAGGATAGTTCCACCTAATTTAATAAAAACATTAGACAAGCCAATAGCAGTCATGAAAATGGATGGAACCCATAACATTTATAAACATTATATAGACAAATCACAAATTAGTTTTGTAAATACATGCTTAGATTTTTACAAACCTAGCTATAAGGTAGATAAAATTTGGGTAAGAGATTTAAATATAAATGTAGAATTGTATTAGGATTGAGCTTTATATTACAGAATAATGGTAGTATTTTTTTTGGTAATTAAGGCTTTTCATTAATCACCAATGAAGTAACATTACAAAACCATAGTCTAGCTTCAACTCAGCTGACTATCTGTGAGAAAACATATAAACTGTTTCTACTATCCTAACTAACTAACTCTACTATATTCGAAGGTGTTGTAATTGTTGTCTAATTCGTGAGGTACCTCTAACATTACAATTATACACTATGTCTCTCAAAAGGGCTGTGTTACATCGAAATATCTTGTTGAAGACTCTTGAGTTCCTTTCCAGCCAGATAGTATATGCTAACTCAGCGGTTACCATTTTGAAGATGGCTGCTCGACATGTTCGACCCTTGGCTTTGCTTACTAACCACTGCATTTTCTGGTTCCAATCATTGGTGGGAGGATAATTCTCCTTCAGCCAGTTCAGAGTTCTTTCCCATAAGTCCACAGTGACAGGGCAGGACACTAGCAGATGGTCTCTTGTTTCTAGGTGATTTTGGCATAAGGTACATTGTTGATCAATACTCATTCCCCAGCTGTGCAATCTGTCCTTTGTTGGGAGTCTGTCCTGTAAGAACAGCCATAGATTGAAGGTTGCCTTTGGCCTTGCATAGTTTTGTATGATTAAATTCTTCCATGGACTCTCGGCAGGTCTTGCATCTGTGACTGGTCCAACTGTCTAGTTGAGCATATCTATTCCTTCCAGTGTTGGATCCTCTGTAGTATGTCTCTTGATTGGATGATCTTTCTAACCATCCAACTTGCCTGAGCAGGAATTGGAATGGATTCAATAGGTCTGTCTTTGATGTAGTACACAATGATCCACCTAATCCACAGCTTGTCCTTTTTATGAGCTAGATCCCAGCATGTCTTTGCAATGGCAGCTTTGTTCCAAAGCTTGAGATTAGTGAGATTCATCCCTCCAACTGATTGGGGTACACATTTTATCCCATGAGATATATGCTTTCCTAGTTACAGTTTTCATCCCGGACCAAATGAAACACCTACAAATGCCTTCTATCATTTTCAGGACTTTAACAGGCAATATGAACAGTTGTGCCCACTAATCTTGGACCCCAAAAATGACAGATTGAACCAGTTGGATTCTCCCAGAGTAAGACAGTGTTTTGGCAGTCCAAGAGGTGATCTTGGCAGTGATCCTATCCACTAGAGGTTGCCATTGGAGCAGTGTGATTTTCTTGGTGGATAGGGGGACTCCTAGATACTTGAATGGCAATTGACCTTGCTTATAGCCGAGGTGGTCGAGGATCTGTTTCTGTATATCCATTGCTACCCCTCCAAAATGGACTGAGCTCTTATTCAGATTAGCGTGTAATCCAGAGGCTTTAGAGAATTGAGAGAAACATCTGGATAGGGCCATGACAGAAGTAATGTCTCCTTTGGCAAACAGCAGCAAATCATCAGCAACGCACATGTGAGTAATGCCCAATTTTTTTACATCTGGGGTGGAACTGGTATGCTGTATCATCTTTTAGTGAGTTGCATGATCTGCTTAAGTACTCCATGACCAGAGCAAATAGGAAGGGGGAAATGGGGTCCCCTTGCCTAAGCCCCCTAGCACCAGCAAAGGGTTCAGTTGCCTTTCCATTGACTAGCACAAAGAAGCTCACTGTTGAGATACATTCCATTATCCATTTGGTGAAGGTGCTGGAGAAGCCAATCTATTCCATAACCTGATGTAGGAATACCCATTCAACTGAGTCATAAGCTTTCTGGAGGTCAATTTTTATCATGCATCTGGGGGACACATGTTGTCTAGTATAGCTTTTGACTAGTTCATGTGCAAGGATGATGTTGTCCTGGATCTTCCTACCTGGGATGAAGCCTTCCTGAGCTTCACTGATAATACTTGCCATCACCTTCTGCAACCTGTTAGCCAGAATTTTTGAGATAATTTTACAAAGGACAGAACAGCAAGCAATAGGCCTATACTCTTTGACTGTAGATGGTTTGGACAATTTAGGAATGAGGGTAATAGTTGCACAGTTTATAGGTTTGAACATCCTGGTTGAGGTGAAAAACTGCTTAGTGGCAGTGGCGACCTGCATTTCAATGGTGCCTCAGCTCTTTTTGAAGAATACAGCATTGTATCCATCTATCCCTAGTGCTTTGTCATCTCCAATAGCCTTGAGGCTCTCCACTATTTCTTTATCAGTTACATCAGCACATAGTTCCATTCTTTGTTGTTGAGTCAGCTTTGGGCCATTTGTCATATACAGTTGGTTTATAGCAGGCAGATTGGTTGCAGAGGTTCCCATCAGTGCCTTGTAGAAACCCATGATTTCCTCTTTGATATCTTCAACTATAGCAAGTTTGATACCCATTGCAGTGGTAAGTTCAGTAATCTGGTTGTGTTGAGTTCTCTCCTTCAAGAATAATGGTAGTTGTTTTCTTAGTAGAGATGGAGTAATATTCTTTAAAAATATTACACAAACACCAGTACAAACAATAGAAGCCGCAACTAGGATTAAGACAAGATTGAGTGAAAACCAGAAAAACCTGCAATAAAGTGAGAAAGAATGTTGTAAAAAATGTAAAGATAACAAAACCTGCTGTAGGAATAAAGAAGAAAACAAAGATAGAGATATACTAGAAAAGGACTATACATTAATAGACATCGAAACAGAATTACACAATATCAAAACAGGATTACAAAGAATAGGAATAATAAAGAATGAAAAAGATCTAGAGAATATAATAAAAATTCTAGATGAGATAGAGATAATCAGAGAAAAACTTTTAAAGCACTGGGAAAATAATAAAGTGATGTGTAAATTAGACATAATAAACCCAGAATATATAAATTAAACGGCTTCAATAAAAGCTACAAATGGAGACCTTGAAGACTTTAAAACTCAAATTGAAGAACTTATGGACTTAGGTGTAATAAGGAAATCTACTTCTAAACATAGGTCAGCAGCTTTTATGGTTAGAAATCACAGTGAAATAATAAGAGGAAAAGCAAGGATCGTAATAAGCTATAAAAGACTCAATGATAACACCAGAACAGATGGGTATAAGCTACCTGATAAAACAAAACTAATAAATAGAATACAAGGAAAAAAGATATTTAGTAAATTTGATTGTAAATCAGGATATTGGCAAGTAAAATGCATGAATAAAGTATTGAATGAACAACATTTACTTGTCCAGAAGGGCATTTCGAATGGTTAGTAATGTCGTTCGGATTAAAAATAGCTCCACCAATTTTCCAACGAAAAATAGATAATATATTTGGAGAATATAAAAGATTTGTATTAGTATATGTAGATGATATATTAGTATTCAGTAAATATATTAAAGAACACTTAGGACATCTACAGATAATATTTAGATTATTTGTAGGTAATGGAATAATTATTAGTAAAAAGAAAATGGAATTATGCAAAAATTATATAAACTTGTTAGGAGTAGTTCTAGGGGATGAGAAGATTACGCTACAACCCCATATAGCTAAAAAAGCTTTAAAAATGCCAGATAAACTAGACAATATTAAAGAACTATAAAAGTTTCTAGGAATAGTAAATTATGCAAGAAATTTTATTATGCAAGAAATTTTATAAAATACTTGGCAAAAATAGCAGGACCATTATATGCTAAGACATGATCTAAAGCACAAAAACATTTTAATACAGAAGATATTAAATTAGTACAAAAAATTAAAGAAAAAATAAAGAATATTCATAATCTAACTATGCCATTAGAAATTGACTATTTTATTATAGAAACAAATGGAAGTTTTAAGAGATGGGGAGCAGTTTTAAAATCAACACCAAATAAATATATTGATAAGAATACAGAAAAAATATGTGCATACCAAAGTGGCAAATATAAAGAGAAAGGAAATATGAGCAGTATAGACGCAGAAATTTTAGCCGTAATCTATGGGTTAAACAGTTTAAAATTATATATATTAAACAAATAAGAAGTAACAATTAGAACTGGTTGTGAAGCTATTGTCAAATTTCACCAAAAGATAAATGCAAAAAATAGTAGTAGAAGAAGATGGTTAAATTTTATTGATACAATATCATTATATAATTTAGTTTTTGAACATATTAAAGGAAAAGATAATAATTAACCAGACCATTTAAGTAGGTTAAAAATTATTGTCAGTTAATAAGAATATTTTACATGTACAGAATGAGACCAACAGTTCCCAAGACTGAAGACAAGGGAAAAGGCGTTCAAGCCTCACCCTTAGACAAATACTTGCAGACAATATTAGGTAACCTTCATTTTAAGCCACAACCCATTACAAAACAAAATAATATAGAAAGGATAATTTTTGGGAAGCATAACGTAATATCTTTTCCACCATCAAATATGTCATTTAGAGTTTTACCAGAATGTGTTATAGATAGACCCTAGAGATGTTTAATTGATAACCTATGGATAGCATATAATAAGAAAGACACTAAATATTTTATAGAAGCTCTTAATGCCTTGGGGCAATATTTACAGATAAAAATCAAGGAAAAAGATTTAAATACTATGTGGTTGTACACGGTAAGACAAATAGTATTTTTCAGACGTGGATAGAAGTATTAGACTCTATTAAAGACATACAAAAACCACTTTTTAAAGGTTTTAATGATTTTACTGAAGCACTAGATTACGCAAGAGGAATACTAAGACCAAATTACTATATTTCCCCAGCACTCAGGCAAAACCTAGAAAAAATCCAATACAACATGCAAAAAGACACAGATAAAATAATCTTTTGCGACCACTGCTCATCAATGACTGAAGCTTTCAGAAGGTTAAACCAGAAGAATGAAATCTTAGAGAAAGAAAAAACTATACTTATGGAGCAGGTAAAGGTTTTAGAACAACGGGTGCATGCGTTAAAATTTGAAATAACGCAATCTCAGACTCAAGTGGTTCCTCAACAAGATACAGAGATGAATAGTCTGAAGAAGAGTTCTCCTTCTCAAGAAAAAATGGATGAGAAGGGTGTGCATTCTCCAATGAATGCAGAAAAATCCACTGTATCAGATGATGATACAGCTAGTCCGGTTCAAATGGTGACCGGTAAAGACAAATCAAATCCGTTTATGGCTGTCACTTTGCCAAAAAGTGAATAAGAAGGCTCATCAAGGCGAAGGCTACCCAGAACATAACACACGGAGAAACATTAAAGAAAAAAAGTACAATTGTAAAAAAGAAAAAAAATGAGAAAATAGAAGATGTAATTAAACAGACACTAGAGAATTTCTTTCAATAAAAGGAAAAACAAGACAAACATATGATAAAAAATCCTAGTCCCAGTCCAGAAAGGTCTCAAAGCTCAGGAGAAGACGATAATGAAGACCACCTGAATTATCAGGATGCTTAAGATCCATAAGAAGACTACGATTGAGGGATGAGTTTTGATTCAATAGCACTACATAACTTAGACACATGAAAAAAGAGTTATTCCTCAGAAACAATTGTCACGACCCCAAACCCGGTCGTGATGGCGCCCGGCCGCGAGGCTGGGCAAGCCCGACCAAACCACCACCAAGAACAGCATTCTAGCCACCAAGTCATTTATGATGCTTAACTCCAAAATTCCTTGTTTAATCATCCGATATCACCTCAAGGCCCATGGGACCTCAACCAAAAACACAAACATGCCATAATACCTCATTCAAACTCGCTCGAGCTATAAAAACGCTATCTTTAACATCAAAAATCACCAAAATCGTTGAATTTCATTCTAAGTTAAACTTAAACTTTCCAAACTCATATCCGATGTCAAAACCAACCAAACAATGTCCGAATGAACTGCAAATTTGCACACATATCTCGAATTTGCCTAACGAAGCTAATGCAACTCTCGAAATCCCATTCTGAACGCCCTGATCAAATTCTCCCCTATCAACCGGATTTCTCCGAAATTCCAACTTCGCCAAAATAGGCTAACTTTCACACCAGACCTCTGAATTCACTTCCATTTTCATTCCCAAGTCATAAATCACTATCCAAAACTAGTCGAATCACCGGAAATTCATTCCGGGCCCTCTGACTCAGAAGTCAATATCGGGTTGACTTTTTTTTTCCAACTTAAGCTTTCCTTCAAGAGACTATTTGTCTCATTTCTATCCAATCCCAACCCAAATCTCTTCAAACTCACCGAACACGCATGTCAACACACGGGGAACCATATAACGGGGATAACGGGGCTGAAATACAAGAGACGACGGGTCGGTTCGTCATATCTATCCTGACCCTCATGATAATTTTGTATTCTTAAAGGCTTGTAGACAAATATCATAATTGTATGGTCTTGTCGGCCTATATTCAGTATACAAGAGGTTATTTTGATCTTAAAGGCCCGTATGTCCTATGTATAAGTTAGTATCACATGTTGTATTCTACTTATCCCATGGAACCTTCCACCTCAGTTATCTATAAAAATATAACATGAAAAAAAATATGATAGTACTCGGTTGAGTAAGGTATCGGGTTCCCGTCGCGGCCCATTATTTTGGGTCGTGACAAAAGCCTTCCTTTTGTTGGCTAGGGGTGATCCTTTTGCATTAGCACTGCTCCAATACCTACTCCATAAGCATCAGTCTCAATGACAGACTCTGCACCAAAATCAGGAAGTGCTAACACAAGAGTGGTAGTCATTGTTGCCTTCAATTGTTCAAATACAGCAATAGCCAATTCAGTCCATAGAAATTTATCTTTCTTGAGCAATTCAGTTAATGGTCTTCCTATTACTCCATATACCCTAACAAACCTCCTATAATAACATGTTAAACCCATAAATTCTCTTATTTCCTTGGCTGATTGAGAAGTATGCCATTCTAACATAACCTTGACTTTGCCAGAATCAACAGTTACCCCTTCTTAAGTAATCACATGTCCCAGGTAATCTACCTCTGTTTGGACAAACTTACATTTGCTTAATTTAACAAATAAGCAATTGTCTTGTAAGAGTTTGAATGCCTTCTCCAAATGCACTAGGTGATCTAACCAAGAAGGGTTGTATACTAAATTATCATCAAAGAACACTAGGATAAACTTCCTCAAATAAGACTGGAAGACTGTGTTTATTAAACTTTAAAAGATGGAGAGGGCATTAGTCAAACCAAGTGGCATAATTACAAATTCATAATGTTTATTGTGTGATCTGAAGTTTGTCTTTTCAATACCTCTTTCATCCATTCTAATTTGGTGGTAGCTAGACCTCAAGTCTAGCTTAGAAAAGTATTTGGAACCCCTAGTTTATCTAATAACTCTTCAATAACAAGGATTAGAAATTTGTCATTGATAGTATTACTGTTTAACTGTTTATAATCAATGCAAAGTCACTAATTACCATCTTTTTTTAATCATGACTATAGGAGAGGCATAAGGACTTACACTTGGTTTGATTACTCCGGAGTCTAGAATTTCTTGGATCGTCTTTTCAATATCATCCTTTTGTGTAGTTGGATACCTGTAGGGTCGTACATTAACAAGAGAGACTCCCTCCTTCAACACTATTATGTGATAATAGCTTCTGTGGATAGGCAATTGTGTAGATGTATTGAAGAGCTCTGAATACTGATCCAACAATTTTTATAGGTCATTAGGAACCTCCAGCTGCTGAGAAAGAAGGCACAGACCCTCTTGTACATTGCTCTGTATGTGATCCACAAGCATCATGCTTAAATGGTAGACTTATTCAATAGTTTCCTCATTATTTGATCCCCAATCAATCTAAACTCCCCTGGTTGGCTCCCCCTAAATTAGACCTTCTTACCTCCAATACTAAATTCCTCAGTTGCCTAAAATTTCACCTTATGTCACCCAAGGTAATGAGCCATTGGATGTCCAGATCCACATCAGTTCCCCCCCCCCCCCAAAGAATTACTAACATATCTGCTCTAAAATTCACATCTTACATTTTCCAGGCCACATCATTGCTCATTAATGAGCTGTAGATCTTGTTCCCATTAGCTACCGCCACAGATAAGGTTGGGATTCTGTCTAACATGTACCCTAATCTTTTAGCAATATCAAAATCGATAAAGTTGTGTGTTGATCCTGAGTCGATCAAAACATGAACCACATTTACTTTTACTCCTCATATTACCCTCATGGTCATGTAGTCAGTGGTGCCATCAAGAGCATGTACTGACACTTGAGGACCTAATGCAGACTCATTACCCTTAGTTATCTTAGTCAAGCTTTCTGCTAACTCCCATTCCTCCACATCTTCATCCACTTAAGGAATGACTAATTATTTTTTCTTTTTATAATTATGCCTAGGAACATATTTCTCATTACACTAACGCATAATCCTTGTGCTCTCTTATCGTTCATCCCTACAAGGGTCATTCTCCTTGAAGTTTTCATTATAGGATGACCTGAGTTAGTCAAGAGTTTGCTTCCTTCTGCTCATCTGCTACTATTATTACTCGATTTTGAGAGTAAGTTTTTGTCTACTAAGAAGAGTTGGGATTAGGAAGAAGAGGCCTGGCGTTCCTTGAAATTGGCTGATTCTGCTCCCTTTGCAACTTCAAAGATTGTTCATCCAATCTATCTAAAGTTTAAGCCCTCATGAGAGTTCTAGGTGCAAGAATACGCACTTGAATCTCAATATCAGGCCTCAATACCTTTAAAAAAATAGCTAATTGAATATTTATCACACAATTCCACCCGATTAATCATTCCATCAAATTTATACAGAACCAGTTTGCTTTAAGAAAATTGACTCATTCATAGGATCATTATACAGATTATCAGCAAATCTTAATTGAAGGGCTCAGACATAATCATTCCAGTTGGGTAATCTACCCATCCTTGCCTTCAACAAGGATTTATCCCCTTGCAATGTTCTCCTTTCCAAATTAATGACAGCCAAAATCTTTTTAAACTCCTCTGAAGTTTTATCAGCCTCAAAAAAAATTTTGCATCAATAAACCCATTCATTCAAGTCATCACCCCCAAATTTTGGGAATTCAACTCGGGAATACCTTGTTCCCATAGTGTTATTGTGATTATGGCCCTTATTGTTGTCATACCCATGGTTGCCTCCATTTTCCCTCGTAGATCTGGTTGCCATTTCTGCAATCAATTGATGAATTTTCCTCGTTGCTTCCTCTTGCTTCTCTCCCATCGTACAAACTTGTTCCTCATATTTTCCCTAATTGATCGAATTTGCTCATGGAGCTCATCTAGTCCACGTCTCATTTCCCATTTCAGGTTGTCGTCTCCGACATGATTACTTCCCCAAAATAAGTCGTTCCGATAGCAATGTTATGTGCTTAATCGAAATTAAACGCAGTTCTTAGAGATCTAACAAACTAAGAGAATGAATGGCTTCTGAACAATCTTCACATGAAAAGGTTTTAGAATTTAGGAGTATAGAGAAGAAGAGTAAATGTTTATTATTTAGAATATCCCTACAATTCAACTTGTGTGTTCCTTTTATGAAGATCCCTCTAACAATTCCTAAGCACCTCCTAACTACCTTCAGCCAACCAACTAAGTATAACTAACTTTCTGAGTACAAAAATTGTTATGCCCCTTACTAACTACTTACAATGACTCCTCTGCCCTTAACCGCTTTGGTATATAATAGGAACCAGCTAGAAAACTCGAGTTACAGATCAACTTCGTCATTATCTCCACCCTCGTCATCATCTGTGGCAGGAATCCATGCCAACCGTTTGGATTTTCCTAGATTCGATTGTATTTTCTAAGATCTGAGTGTATTTCTCCGATCTAAATATATATTTTTTCTTGCATTTTTCAGATCTGGTGGGATTTGAGTGTATTCATTATTTTGGAGTGTAAATAAATCTATCTTTTTTCTATATATTTTTATATTTCAAATGAGACTTCTTTGTATTTTGCTTGTATTTTTTGAATTTTTTATTATTTGAATACAGCTGAATGGAATATACTGAATCGAATTCAATGTAAAAATAGCTACGAATGAATATAGTGAATTTGATACAAGCAAATACCGCTATTTTTTATTTGAATATAACTAAATCAAATATAGTAAATTGAATATATCAGAATACAGCAAAACTGTATTTATTTATATAGTCTATCCTACATGCACGAATACATAACATACAAGCTCATCACAACGTATGTTTTTCTATGGCTAGTAAATATGGAAATTATAGTTGTGCCAAATAAATAGCCTCTAAACTATAATGGTTTATGAAAATTCCTCTAATTTTTGTGACGACAATATTTTCTTGATTGGCACTGTCTAAGACACATATTGAATTTGGGCTAAAGATCCAAAAATCCATAAATTTAAAATTTCGTTATGGACTCTCAATTCAAAATGTCAAGAAGCCTAATTGGTGATTGGTGTTGACTCTTCTTTAAGAAGGGAAATTCTTTCAATTGTAGCATGATTCTATGGGAAGAGTTCATTCTGAGATTGACCACACCTTAATAAGAATTTCTTCTCTTTTTTATTGGAGAGGGACGAAAAAGGGCGTGGAGGACTATGTAAAGAAGTGTGATGTATGTCAAAAGAGTAAGTATGATAACTTACCTTATTCTGGATTGCTGCAGTCATTAAAAATTCCATCCTTAGCTTGGAGTAGCATCAATATGGATTTTATTGAGGGACTTCCTAAATCTAAAGAGAATGAGGTGATATGGCAGTCCTGAACATGTAACTAAGTATCCACACTTTATAACACTAGTACACCTCTATTCTGCAATGAATATAACTAAATTGTTCATGGAGCACATCTTTATGCTCCATGGTATGCCTAAGGATATTGTTAGTGATAGACATCCAGTCTTTGCTAGAAAGCTGTGGCAGAAACTATTTGCTATTCAAGGAGTCACTATGAATACATCTACTGCTTATCACCCCCAGTCAGATGGACAAACTGAAGTTGTCAACAAGTGTTTGGAGACTTATCTTCGATGCTATTGTTCTAACTCTCCTAAAAAATGAGCACAATACTTGGCATTTGCAGAATGCTGGTATAATATTGTCTTTCATACTTTCACTTAAATAACTTCATATGAAGCTTTATATGGCCAGCCTCCTTTTTGTACGTTCCCTATATTCAAGGAGAATATGAAGTATTAGAAGTTGACAGAACCTTGACATTTAGAGAGTTATAGTTATGTTACTGAAATCCCACCTTCACAGATCACAACAAAGAATGGTGGATCAAGCTAACACGCATAGAGCTTATCAACAATTTTAGGTGGGGGGATTGAGTCTACCTCAAGATACAACCTTATATACAGATCACGCTATCCGGTAAACACTTCACCAAAAATATTCTTCCAATATTATGGGCCTTACCAAATTGTTCAGAAGGTGGGCGGAATCACATACACACTACCTCTGCCATCCCAACTACTGTTACATCCAACCTTTCATGTTTCCCTTCTTAAACTCTTCTATGAAGCGCCTTCATCTATCACTCACCTACCAGTTGCTAGTTAATTTCTTCTTTTCTTGCTTTAATTTCCTTTGTTTGCTATCTGTATTTCACATTTTATATAAGTATATTTAATTCGGGGATTAGTTATCACGGGATTGTAATTTTTTTATTACTACGAAAAGGTGAGACAATTTATTCTGGAACAATTAATCTCGAAATAACTTGTTTATAATCAAATGACCCCTAAATAGGGTTAATTTCACTAATGGTCATTCAACTATGTTTCAATTTCACTTAAGTCACTCAACTAATTTTTGTCACTTAAAAGTAACTAAACTTTCACATTGTCACTTAAAAGTCTTTTTGGCTCAAACCCCTACTATAAATATGACATGGCATAACATTCAATGAGAAAAATCCAAAAATAAATGTCATATAAGCTTAAATTTTTTTCTTAATATGATTTGATCCATAACCCAAATGCTTTCAATAAAAAAAACTTAAATTTCACATTAGTTTAAAATGATTATCCTATACTACAAAATTGTTGCATTTTCTATTATATAATGCCCATTTATTATTATCTAAACTAAAAAAAATCTTATCTTATTTGTGTGCCCCGTCCGAGCCGTTTTATAACTCTATTGAAGTTAAAATACTATTGTATTCAACTCACATAATATATTTATAATTTTTTAGTAAAATTAAAATAGTATTGTATTCATCTTACATAACATATTAATATACCATAAGCATATAAGAATAATTATAAGGCTAATCAGTATCTATTTTCACAATACATGCACTTACAGACAACCTATTACAATTGTTTAAAACATATTGTATTTGTACGATAAAACCCTCTAAAAAATTACAAGACCTAATTTTATTAGGGGTGTATATTTTTTTCCTATTGTAAACCTATTTGGATTATGAGTTAAATCACATTAAGGGAGAAATGGATCTAGTCCGCCCTTTCTTTTGCGGGGCTTGGGACTAAAAGAATGGTTGGGACAACAAACAACCATCTCGTTCGTCCTTTGGATTAAGTGAGTATGGTCAATTTAAGTTTATGTTATATTTATTTATGAATTTTTCTCATTAAATTTTATGTCATATCATATTTATGGTAGGGATTTGAGCCAAAATAACTTTTATGTAATAATTTGAAAGTTTAGTTACTTTTAAGTGACAAAAAATAATTAATTGAGTTTAGTAAAATTGAAACATAATTGAGTTCCATGAAATTAACCCCCTAAATGTGGGGAAAAATATTCATATTTTATGGCGTAGCTATAAAATGAAAATTTGCACCACACGTGGTAAGACGAAAAGCGTGCCAACTACTTTCGCCGTCATGGTGTTTTGACGTTTCCGTCTGAAATTCCCAGAATGCAAGAAAACCGCCATTGAAACATCTCGACAAGCTTGAATCTCTAATTTATGCTTGGACAAACTATCAGAAGCTCGTACGAAAACAAGTCCAAAACTGTAATGATGAAGAGTTTATTATCATTAGGGAGATTGATAAATCGATCGACTCTCCGTAGCAATAGATTGTTAACAAAACCCTATGTAGCAGAAAATGGTGCAATTTCTAAACCTCGTCGCTTCTTATACGCCTTATCTTCCAAAGAGCCTATTAATTTATCTGATTTCACTTCGTTAAAGCCTTCGCAATTCCCCTCTTCACATTCTTCCCCATGGAACCACTTCGGAGGTCAGTTTTTTTAATATTCAGCTAGTACCTTTTCTTTTTCATAATTTTCACTTTTGAAGTTTTAATTAATCTTAAAAAGATAAATTGTTATGTATTGGTATGAAATAAACCCGAATATAGCGTAATGGATATAGATGATTCATATAGCTCATTGGTTTGATAGTGAGGCTAGTATACTTTGATGTGAAAATTAATATGTATATAAATTTGTGTGATGTGTTTTTTGCTAATTGCTACTCCTATTACCTATTGGTACTGTTGGTTTTAGCTGGATTTTTTTTTCATTTAGTGGGAAATTTAGAGGCAAGGAACAAGGGATGATGCTGTTTTAAGCTATCTGTGTCGAATGTTTTCAGACATTTAAGATTATTTTGGACTGTTGATTGAGTAGATAGGGCATTTTTTAAATTTTGCTGATAACCTTGATGAGATTCGCAGATAACAGTTGGACAATAGAAATAGAAGAAATGGGGGAAAATGCTGCTTCTATATGTGATTTGCATATATAAGCAACTAAAAAGGTGGCATCTTTCCTAAGAACAAGAAAGTTTGTTCAAGAAGCTAAAAACTTTGTAGTTTACATAATTGTTCTAGTGATTGCCTGGTGTGATAAACATGCATGCTAACTGTTAAATTATGTTAATACGACTTTATTTTGATCTTGTATTTGGTGTAAACAGGCCAGATGAGGACCTTGTTTATCCAAACTCAATCAACTCCTAACCCTTTATCCCTTATGTTCTATCCTGGGAAGCTGGTTCTGGAAGCTGGGAGTGCAGATTTTCCAAATGCTCGTTCTGCCATGAATTCGCCGCTGGCAAAGGCTCTCTTTGGGATAGATGGTAATTCTCAAAACTTAGATGGTGAAAAGCCTTAAACATTTAACATCTATGTTAGAACCTTTATATCGAAGACCCTTTACTGAATCGCCGTGGAAATGTGCAAGGATATGTTTATAATACTAACACTCTTCACGCTGCCATGGAAGAGATGAGGAAGAAAATATGCTTAACTTGGCGTAATTTTGACTGTCGACATGCTACAGAGCAGCATTTAGGCTGTTAGAAAATTGTTGTCATTTTTATCTAGCTTACTGGCTGCATACTGCATTCAATTTTGAATCAAGGTAGTATCAGATACATCTGAATATTTGTTGTGAAATTACAGCTATCTAGAGTTTCTTTGCTGTCTCGTGTCTGAAATAGATATAGGCATAAACTATCACTATAATGAGTGGTTGTGAGAACTAGCTATTCTTTCAACTTTGATATCACATTTTTGTGCCCTACAATATTATTTTATTTTGCTAGAAGGCCTATTCTTTGTCCAACTTGCTTTCCTGCAGTCACAAATTGATTTTTCCTTTTGTTATAATTGTTCTGATGTCTTCATCATGGATTGCAAAACAGAGTGTTGCTTTTTGGTTACTGAAGCCACAGACTTTCTTATTAGCTTTTGTAATGTAAAGTACTGACAATAACTGAGATAAGTTTCCTTGTTGTGGGAAGAGTAGGAATGAGTATTTGGAAGGTATGTAGAAGTGAATTACTTGATAAAAGCAACAAACAGTATGGAAAAGAGAGCTTTTAGAGTGAACTGTAAGCTTCAGGAGAATCTTTTTGTCAGGTTGGAAGTAGAACGCTTTTCCCGAGTCAAATAATAGATGCACACTTGTGGTAAATGTTGTTTAGATCGTTATCCGAAAAAAGAATGCACAGTGTTTCTAACTTGATTTAGGAAAAGAATATGATCATGTCAACTGGAGTTTTATCTTTTAGATCATGGAACGCTGGGATTTGATAAGATAATGTATTCCCACAGGAAGATAATAATAATTAATGGGTCTCCAGAAGGACCTTTTCCTATCAGAGAGGACTAAGAGTAAGACAGGATGATTGCCTTTCTCACTTCTTATTTGTTCTGGTAAAGAAGGGACAGAGCTTGATGTTGAAAAAGGCAGCTATATATGACTGGATACAAAGTTTCAAGATTGAAGTAGAAAAGGGAACAGGGATGAAATTGCATTCATGGGTGTGATCTAGTGGTCAATGAACTGGATGCAAACCTTGGAGACCAGAGTTCAATCCTAACATAGACCAAAACATTAGGTGATTTTTTCTATTTGCCTAAGCGTTGGTGGGCATAGTTATCTGGTACCTGTGTTGGTAGAGAGTCTACTTAGCGAACTGGCAGGACGCGTAGATCTATTGATCAATATGAATCTCGAGAGTGGATGGTTGATCGCCGCCTCCTTGTCCTGGAGGCTCTTCGGCCGGGGACGATAGAAAAGATAAATAAATAAATGACTATAAGGAACCAACAACTCTCTCTTCTTAAACAACCTATATCCTCCACACTTAATCAGCATTTGATAGATTATCCAACCCCGAGCCATTGAAGATTGGGTCTGTAAGTCAAAAGATCTTCCTTCAGCCTTGAAAGTATGCTGCTGCTTTAGCGCGAATGAAACCATTTCTCAAAATAAAAAGGAATCCTCCTCTTGAGGTTGGTAACCTAGCCCAAAACCATGCTCATGGGAAAAAAGTATGCCTGTGTTGGTAGAAGGTAACATGTATTCAGTGGAATAGTTGAGGTGCGGGCAAGCAGGCCTTGGACACCAGCATTATAAAAAAAAATAAAAAATACTGAATTAGTTTATATTCTCTATTCAGGCGTCTCATATTTTGTGAAGCCAAAAGAATCAGCTGTTGCACCTGAAGGTGATCGTATTAGTTTTGAGGCCATGTTGGCTTACATATTAACTTAGAATAGAGCAATTATTTGATACTAAATGCTGGCCAGAGCTTTCATAAGCTATCTATGATATTGGGACAAATTTCCTATAGTGTACAAAGCAAAAAGATACTGCAATTTACCAAAGAGTGATTGAGAATGCAAAAAGAAGTTAGTGCCCTGGAAGAAATAGTATTTGCCCTCTCCACGAAAAAAGAGAAATAGTAGTCATCCTTGGAGTAAGGTTGACTCTTGTCAATAATGTGCTGGATGGAATCCCTACTTGTTGCATGTACCCATTTCTTTTCCCCAAAGGTTGAGAAGCAGCTAACTTAAACAGGGATTGACTGTTTGTGGGAAGGAGTTTGTATCAATAGAAGTTATCATTTTGTAAAATGGACAAAAGTTATGTAGGATAAAAGAGATGGAGTTACGGGAGTAAAGTTACATAACAAGAGCTTGTTACTCAAATAGCATCGGAGATTGATGAAAAGGAATAAAATGTAAGACTTGGACAGTTAAGTATGGGAAGGAGAATCAATGGTGCAGAAACCAGTGAATAGTATGTGAGGTTTTTAAATCATTATATGATTAAAAGTGTGGTGGGAGGAAAATAAGGTTCTGCATAGAGAAATAGTCGGAGAAATACAGTAAGGGACAAGTTTCCAAATTATGCAAGCAGATTGTTTTATAGAGAATGGAGTTTTCGATTATGGGGGGATCAGGGCGTGTGAAGACTTAATAGTAAAATTGGACCCAGTGAGGATATTGGAGAATGTATGTTTTTTTTTGTTAGACACGCAAAGATGGGAAATACTCAGTTAATTCTTGTCCCAGGGATGTCGTTTAGAGAAAATATGATAGAAAATAGTAATTGGATTGGGAAGATGATCAGGAAACAGAAGTTCTCCCCAAACAGTAGATTGTTTTGGCTGGAGTGCAATCCATGTAGAAAAATTTGCAGAAAGGAGGCATCCTGTTATACAAGAGATGCATTCTATATTAGAAAGTAACATAGTCAGTCAGTTCTGTCCATTCATGACGGGTTTACTGGGAAGATGACGGATGTGGACCATGTTCCTGAACTTATATCCTATTCACTGGTGATGCCTGGAGATCTGAAGCAAAGACTTATAAATATGCGAGGGTGGAAGTTTGGAAAAAAATAAAAAAACAAGATCAGAAGACTCTACCTTTATGTATACCGTGGCCAATATGGATGGAGAAAGAACTTGAAGTTTTTGTTTGGGAAAACTCATCATATAACTCATGTAAACTTTAGATGCGTTCGAAGTTTACACTCTCTGGTAGGAGAAACATTGTAAACGATGTAGACAACATCATGGAAGTAAACTGCTTTCAATTTTAGATGGAGCCGAACAGGTACCTTTGTGTATAGTTTTACCTCCTTGGTACCATCCTATTCAATAGATTACATATATATAAAAGGAATTTATTTCTTTGTTTGATGCCAAATAAGATCTGATTTTTCTCTTTTCTGTTCTTAATCAAGAGGTGAGATATCTTGGGTCTGTGATCCAGGGGGACGGAGAGATTGATGGGGACGTAACCCATCGGATAGGAGCGGGGTGGTCAAAGTGGAGGCTTGCTTCAGGGGTCCTGTGTGACAAGAAAATCCCGCACAAACTAAAGGGGAAATTCTACAGAGCCGTGGTTAGACCTGCAATGTTGTATGGGGCTGAGTGCTGGCCCGTGAAGAACTCGCATGTTCAGAGAATGAAGGTTGCGGAGATGAGGATGCTTAGGTGGATGTGTGGGCACACCAGGCTGGATAAGATCAAGAATGAAGTTATTCGACAGAAGGTAGGGGTGGCCCCGGTGGACGAAAAGATGCGGGAAGCGAGGCTGAGATGGTTCGGGCATGTTCGGAGGAGGGGCTCCGATGCCCCTTTGAGGAGCTGCGAGCGGTTGGAGATTGTTGGTGGTCGGCGAGGGAGAGGGAGGCCTAAGAAGCATTGGGGAGAGGTGATTAGGCAGGACATGGCCAGAATGCAGGTTACCGAGGACATGACTCTTGATAGGGGAGTCTGGAGGTCTAGAATCAAGATTGTAGGTTAGGGGCTCATAGGTGATTAGTGTTTTAGTATGGTAGTTCCTGCTTGATATTACTGCATGCGACTGTATTTAGGTTGCTTATGTTTTCATAACTATTTACGTTACTTTTGTGGGAGTACCTATGCTTTATTATTTGATTTTGTCTTGCTTGTGTTTCTAATTTTATCTCTGTTTCTTAATGCAGCTTCCCCATTTTTACTCTACTCGCCGAGGGTCGATTGGAAGCAGCCTCTCTGCCCTTTCGGGCAGGGGTAAGGCTCGTCTACATATTACCCTCCCCAGACCCCACCTGGTGGGAGTATACTGGGTAGTTGTTGTTGTTGTTGTTGTTCTTAATCAAGAGGTTATATTTTTTATTTCTACTTTCAGTTTTAGTTCAAATGAGTAAAGATAGTTTACTTTGCTGAATGGAGACACGAAGTTCCTATAATTTATGGCATGGACTCTCCAAAATTCTGTCATACTGTGTCGGATCCTCAGAAAATGCACTATTGGAGGATCCAACACGTACCTGGTGTCATTTTTGGAGAGTCCGAGCAACATAGCATATAATCCCTTTTCAACAATAACTACGCCTTAAAATCTAAATTAGTTGAGGTCCGCAACAAAAGTTTCCGATATTGCTCCGCTTGGAGATGTTTCATTCCAATACTCAATAAATTGGAGTTCCCTAACGTAGATCTCTAAACAAACTAAGAAGACTTCTCTAAATGCCAGAATTAACTAGGCCCCCAAGTATGTTACGCGCACGACACATGTTCAAACCTTGATGCACAAAAAAGCTTGGTATTTAAATCGAGAAGGGCATAGAGGCATGCCTGTTACCCACCGAGTTTCAACTCGTGCACGGGCCCTCGGGGATTTTTCAGCATTCAAAAAATAAAAATAAAAAATTCCATGCTTAACTAGTTGGTATCATAATATAGATCTTTTGCCTCCATGGTATTATGTTTTTTCCCTAAATCCGCGTGAATCATGATAGGTTGTGGTGTGTATTTGAGACAACTTCCATTGCAAGTTGCTACCATGTGTCACATTATGGAATTCTAAAACGTAAGTTTGACTTGTTAATATAGGTAAGTTTATTAAGAAATATTAACGTAATAGTTGATAAGTTAGTGTAATTGAGAAAACATTACATAACCGCTTTGTTGCATAATATATGTACTTGTATTCTTGAAACAAGTGAGTTATATCAATTGATATTTATAGAATTATGTGATACATTTGGGACGCACAGGAGGAGATTGTGTCATAGAAATTAGACAAAGTATTCTTATTGTTCTTTGCGTTTTCATGAATGCGCCTAAGAGTTTAATCTTGTTTTCCTTCATGCAGGGATTACACGTGTATTTTTTGGATCAGATTTTGTTACTGTTACAAAAAGTGAAGATGCTTCCTGGGACTTCCTCAAACCTGAAATATTTGCAGCAATTATGGATTTCTATTCTTCTGGTAAGCCGCTGTTCCTCGACTCCAGCACTGCAGCCTCCATGGACACAGCTATCCATGAGGATGATTCAGAAACAGTTGCAATGATTAAGGAACTCTTAGAGACTCGTATTCGCCCAGCTGTACAAGATGATGGTGGGGACATTGTATACCGAGGATTTGATTTAGATACGGGAATAGTCAAATTGAAAATGCAAGGAGCATGCAGTGGATGCCCTAGCTCATCCGTTACACTTAAATCTGGTATCGAAAACATGCTCATGCATTATGTGCCCGAGGTTAAAGGCGTGGAGCAGGAAATGGATGAAGATGAAGAACCTGGATTAACTGGTGCACCATATGAGTAGAATACTGTTATAGCTGCTTTTAGTTGATTTGGTGATAGAGAGATCTCAATCAGGGAATGCAGGACTTGTTCATGCTCCTCGATGGAAAGAGTGAGTAATGTTGAGTGCACAAGTTTCTTGCATCTATCAAATTCAAGCGAGATAAGCTACTATATGCATCAAAAAATATAATTCCCGCAGTTTTTTGATAACATTCTAATAAATAGTTTCCACTATATGTTTAGCTGGATAGGAGACGGGACAATTGGCTGCAACATGCTCCTAAATGAGTCTATAAAGATGCAACAGTGCATGTGTGCATGAGTTCTTTGAAGTTGCTAACCATACGTTTGTCTATTATCTGTAATTCTTCATTTTATGTCTTGTCCACTTTGAACGGTGAAGTATGGTTTCTTGTACATAGAATCTTGGCGAGAGGAGAAAATGCATAAACCGTTCATACCTCCTGGAGGAGCACCTACAAATATCTCATGCTCTTGAAGAGTAAGATGGTCATTGTACTTCAGGGTTAAACAGTGTCTAGTACCAGAATTACATAATTTTCAGCAACTATAATTTCCTAACTCGCAAGATAGTGAAACCTTTTGGATTCTTAAGCATAGACAATTTTTACTCACGACTGCCTTTGCATCTTAAATAAATCTCATCTGGGAAACTTGGCACTGAGCCACTGTTTCTGCAAACTTTATTCGCAGTAGCGGAGTCCAGATTTGACACTTATGGGTTTGAGATTTTAAATCTTTTAAGTTATTGGTTTTGAATTAATAATTTTATACACATTCAATAAATTTCTTAAGACATACATGGTTTGGATCAAAGCTACTAAATTTGGCCAAATCCGTATGTTCTACTTTCCCTCAGCCCCTGTTCCGCAAGTGTTCACTAACTACTTCCATCGAGTGACATAATAACATTTACAGATAGCATATACAATTGAATCTCATCTTCTATACGTTGGGTTAACTTATCCTTAAATAAGGAAATCAATGATGAGAAGTTCTTAAGGTTGTTAAATTTGGCCCAAGCTCAAATGACCCGTCTAACCCGTTCAATGTTGGGTTGGTTATTGACCCGTCCATTTATTAAACTTAGCTTATTTTGATCCAACCCATCTCAACCCATTTAAAGTTGGGTTAATTTTTAGCCCAAATTGATCAATTAGTAACTGTATCAAAATATCTTAATAATAATTTTATTTTTTATTTAATATTTTAAATATGATCATAACAAAAGCAAAAAAATCTTATTTAGTAATTATACAGTTTATAAGAAAATAACACATATTAATTAAAATTTAATAAAAGTTGGCGGGTTGGGTTATGACCCGAATTTTAACCCATCTTGACCAATCCATCTTAGCCCAAGTAATTTTTGGTGGGTCATTTGACCCGCCCAATTACTAACTCAATCCATTTTGACCCACCCAAAATTGACCCAACTCATCCATTTGACACCTCTAGAAGTTTTCTAAATCCCTGTTTTCACATTTGTGACATTCTTTACATAACTTCTATGATATATGTGATAATAATTTGTTTCTTTTTCGGCGATAATGAAAGGAATATTCTTGACTCAATAAATCAAAGCCTAATAGCTACTTCCTCTGTTCCCAGTTGTCTAGGTTTCGCTCGAAAATCAAAATACATGAACTTTGATCAATATTCTCACACGTATATTTTTACCATATTAATATGAAAAGAATTGTAAGTTATACTCCCTCCGCTTCACAATAAGTATCTAATTCGCTTTTTTATTTTGGTTCAAAATAAGTGTCCAGTTATATAATTAAGAAAGAATTCAATTTGTTTTTACAAAATAACCCCTATGTACATATCCCTAAAAAGTTTTCGTACTTCTCACATTAAATGTTTAATTAGGGGTACTTTAGTCATAGTAGGTATTTTTATATAGAATTTAATATTTTCTTAATGGGCGTGCTAAAAGCAAATTAAACACTTATTGTGAACCGGAAAGAGTAATATAATACTTTTCGTATGTTTTTTAAATACCTAATTTGAATTTTAAAATATTAAAATTTCTTAATTCAATTTAGTCTAATTAACTCTTAATAAGCTAAACGTGACAAGTAAATGGAATAAGAGGGAGTACTTTTGTAACATGTTGAGTGGTCAACATTCTATACATCATGAGATACTTCAATGAAAATGTGAAGTATGGATAGACGTGTATAGTGTATAGCTTTATGCATATATATAGCAATCAACATAATATTATTAGTCATTAAAAGTTGGGTGAGTAATTTCCCACGTAAGAGACTTGAGATCAATTTTTCTCGTCAAACGGCCTCCTCAGTCAGAGCTAGTTGCACCGGGCATGCCTAGTGCGGTTTACATCTCCGGTTACCCACCCAAAGGTTGGCTGAGTTGGTTGGCTGAGTGGTTTCCCACATAGGAGATCTGAGATCAATTCCCCTCATCAAACAGTCTTCTCAGTCAGAGCTCGTCGCACCGGGCATGCCTAATGCGGTTACCCCAGAAATTTTTCATAAACTAATAATATATTAATTAATAAATTAAATAATACTCTATCCGGTAAATCTACTTAAGTATCTAGCGTCTTGGAATTAAATATGCAGGAGTTCCTTCGACAAAAAATAGATTTAATTGTAATCTATATTATATTAAAAGGAGAGTAATTTGCAATGTGGTTAAGCCAAGTGGCAAGCTAAAGTGAAGCCACTTGGCAATTTTAAGACAACATAAAAAATTTGGATTATAAATAGAAAAATATTTAATGAAAGTAGTAGTCCACAATTTTCTATGAATATCTTTAATTAAATTTGTGTATAATTTAGTTATGGTAGGTATCCCTTTTTGAGCAAGAATCAATTAAATTTTCGTTAAAAAGCTTATACACTAATTTTAAATTGAAATAATAATTCTTTATTTTGTACAAGTTTTATATCTAACCTTATTTGTGAACAATATACGTTATTATTATACGTATATTACAATAGAAAAATATATAATAATGAAAATCTATATTATATTAAAAGAAGAGTAGTTTGCAATGTGGTTAAGCTAAGTGGCAAGCTAAAATGAAGCCACTTAGGAATTTTAAGTTAATATAAAAAATTTGAATTATAAATGAAAAAATATTTAATGAAAGTATTAGCCCAAGATTTTCTATAAATATCTTTAATTAAATTTGTGTATAATTTAGTTATGGTAGGTATCCTTTTTTGAGCAAGAATCAATTAAAATTTCATTAAAAATCTTATACACTAATTTTAAGTTGAAATAATAATTCTTTATTTTGTACAAGTTTTGTATCTAACCTTATTTGTGAATAATATATATTATTATAATACGTATATTACAAGAAACAAATATATAATAATGGAAATAGATATAATATGAGGATATCATTACTTTAAATAAATATAAGAAACTAATTAAGTAATAAAAATATATTATTGATAAATTTAGAAAGCTAACGAATTATGAGCAACAAACAAAATTTTAAACTAATTTATCAGAAGCACGAAATATTCATGCTATGCTAAAAGGAGTAGTGGATAATTATATTAAGCAAAGCATGCTAATAAAATATTTTATAATTAATAAAATCATAATACTAAATAATAAATATTATGATAAAGCAATTAATAAACAAAAAAGGTTATACGATGACAATTTATTTTTCTTTAATTTCATATAGGTTTAATTAATAAAATAATACATTAAGAAGAAGGATGACGGTTTTAATCTATATTAATGTAATATTAATATATTAAAAGATAAATTATAATTTAAAATAATTAATATTCTTTAATAATGATCACGTATGCACGAGTTTTAATATTATGTTTATATTATGTTGAAAGGAGGATAATTAGTATTATGATTAAGTCAACAGATGCTTTAAGAAAATATTATTTGGCACTTTTAGCTCAAAAAACTAATAAGAATTAGGAAAGATCCAACGAAATCTATATACAAAATTTGAATTCATAATGGAAAGATAAAATTATTTCTCACCAAAAAAAAAACCCTAATCAATGAGATATCTAAATAAATTTGAGTAAAGTTACATAAATGAAGGTGACCATCTGCTCTAAGATAGGTATTTTATGAATGAATTCAATGAGAATATCAGTAGTTTTATGATAAAATAATATGGTGACATATCTTTTTATATTTAGAAAAAAGTTATAATTATAATTTATTTTTAAATATGAAAGTATTTTTTTTTAATAAATAGATTTTTCTATTTCATTCCGTCAGAAAAAGTATGCGTACACAACATAGATGCTGACCATCTATTCTCATATGCTATACAATCACTACACTATTACCACTCTAAAAAACAAAATCACTATTTGATAATACGTGATAATACGTGTGACAAATCTATCTCAAGAGAAATCTATCTCAATAGAAGTCTAGGGGAAATGGTTTAAACTTTGTAGGACAACCCTCCATTTATGAATTGAAGCCCCTCTTGAGTGGAGATGGACTACAATTTCCTTACAAACAGTATCTCTCATCAACTTACCTCCTTGGGATCTCATTTTATTCCGCTCCCTCCATATCCCTGTCACCAGGATCCCAACGAGACAAGCAGTGATTTCTACTAATCCAATTCTACTTTTTGCCAGCTTACTAACCCAGTCACATTCCTCCTTCCAGTATGTAATGGATCGCTTATAGCCCAACCAGCTAAGGAGTCGATTCTAGATTTCTTTGGTCTTCAAGCAATCAAAGAACAGATGCTCAAAGGTCTCACGATGCAAACCACAGAAAATACAGTCCTGTGGAACCAGAATATTTAACACCTGAAGTTTGTCCACAGTTGCAAGTCTCCTATGCAGAGCCAACCACAGTATAAATTTGTATCTGGGATGCAGTTGAGGCTGCAATATGATGGTCTTCCATTGGACTTTGTTGTACTGAGGGTGTAGTTGTCTGTATAACTTCTTGATGCTAAAAGACTCACCCTGCTGAAACTGCAATAATCTATTGTCCAGATTACCAGTGAGAGTTGCAATGTCTTTTATCAACTCTCTCGACTCAAATATTTTCCTTATTTCCCAAGCAGCAGACCCAGGCACTGGCATGTCTTCAATACAGCAGTTCTTAATATAGAAGGTATGCATCCATTTTATCCACAGGCTATCCTTCTTCTTACTCTGTGCCCATAGATGATTAACAACATCAGCCTTATTTTTAGACAGGTCCAATACATTCAGTCCCCCTGCACTGTATGGCATACAGAGAGTATCCCAGGCAATCAGAGCTCTCCTTGAAACTATAGCTGAACCTGTCCAAAGATATGATCTTCAGATTGCTTCAGTCATTCTCAAAAAATTTTTAGGCAGTAGGAAAATTTGAGACCAGTAAGCTTGAATACCAAACAGAATTGATTTAATCAGTTGAAATCGACCAGCATAGGAGAGTAACCTTGACGACCAGCAACTTATTTTCTGTGTGATCTTCTCCACCAATGGCCAACATTGAGCAATGGACAGCTTCTTTGAATCCAAAGGCACCCCCAAATATTTGAATGGGAGCCTGCCTTCAGGATATCCTAACACCTGTAAAATCTCCTGCTTCAGCCAGTAGGTTACCCCTACTAAGTACACTGCACTTTTATCAATATTTGCTTGAAGTCCAGAAACCTTAGAGAATTTCTGGAGAGTCTGTTTCAGTAAGCTGACATACTAAACATCTGCCTTACAGAACATAAGAAGATCATACGCGAAGCATACATGTGTTACACCCAACTTCTTGCATCTAGGATGGAATTTGAACTCTTTCCTCATAATCATTTTCATAAATTCTCTTTGTAGATACTCCATGGCCAGAACAAAGAGGTATGGAGACATCGGGTCGCCTTTCCGTAAGCCTCTTTTTCCTTTGAATGGTGCAGTGAGGCCACCATTGATGTTGAGAGAGTAGGTAACAAAGGATATGCACTCCATAACCCACCCAATAAATTTATGAGGGAAGCCCAAATCCTGCAGCATTCTTTTAAGGAAAACCCATTCAACTGAGTCGTAAGCCTTCTTTAAATCCACCTTAAGCACACATCTAGGATAAATGCCCTTCCTGGAATAGCCTTTGAATAGTTCTTGTGTGAATAAGATGTTATCAATAATACTACGACCCTCAATGAATGCTGACTGTGATCTACCCACCAGGTGGTCAATAACTACTTTCAGCCTAGCTGTAATAATCTTTGTGATGATCTTGTACAGAGTTGTACAACAGGCAATGGGTCTGTAGTCCTTCACTTTGCTTGGATTCTGTACTTTAGGAATTAGAGTTAGTGCAGTGCTGCTAACTCCAGTATGTAACTTCCCAGTAATAAAGAATTCTCTCACAGCTTCACAAATGTCTTCCCCCACTACATGCGACTGCCTTATAAAAAATTCAACTGGGAAGCCATCCACCCCTGGTTCCTTATCATTAGGCATATCTTTTATTGCCTTTAGTATTTCCTCCCTTGTGACTGGCTTCGCTAGGTCATCCTTCTGTTGCAAGTTGAGACAAGGGCCCTGGTGGATTACTTCAGTGGTTGGACATTGGCATATGCTATTGTTTCCCCCCCAGTAATCTCTTGAAGCAAGTAACAAACTCTTCTTCCGCCTTCATGGGATCGGACAATTTTACTCCCTCTTTAGTATATATAGAGTTGATAGTGTTAAATTTTGTCCTCATCGTTAGTTGAGCATGAAAATATTTAGTGTTGGAATCTCCACAGGCAATCCAGTGAGCTCTAGATTTCTGTTGTAAGATCTGCTCCTCTATATTGCTCCACTTCTCCACCACCATAAGTAGCAACCTCTCCTGGTCAATCAGCCTTTGGTCCATACAATTGGATTACAACTGATTCTGAATGGTTTCCAGCTTCTGCCTTGCCTCACTGAGATGTATCCTATACTCTGCCATATAGGTATTCAATTCCTTTAACCCCACCTTTAGGGCCTTCAATTTATTCCATACTCTATGATGTCTCCCTCCCTGCTGGTACTGGTTCCATACCATTTCCGCAATGCTAGGGAATTCAGCATGGTCCATGACAGATGTATACAGTTTGAAAGGCTTAGTATGAATGTTTCTTCTCTGTTCCTCAGGGTTACACAGTAAAAGGATAGGGGAATGATCTGAAACTCCAGGGGTCAACACATCAGCTTTAATGTTACTGTATTCCTGCATCCAGTTCACATTCCCAAAGGCCCACTCAATTCTGCTATATACCCTTGTCTCTGGTTTTTGTTTATTGCACAATGTATAAAAACAGCCCAAACTCTTCAACTGAGTGAGTTGAAGAGCAATGAGTGTGTCTTGAAAATCTTGAATCTCCTGCTGCATAACTGGAGCACCTATTCTGTCTTCAGTGTGTAGTACATTATTGAAGTCTCCACTGAGAAGCCAGCTTCCCTGAATAGTAGCACCTAAGATCAACAATTTGGCCCAAAGTTGTTGTCTCTTGTTCAGTTCATTATTTGCATACACGACTGTTATCAATGTTCTGAAAGTTGTACCTCTTTCTTTAACCTCACAGTGTATAAATTGTTCATCAATCTTCAATACTGCAGCTCAACTTTCGAATTCCACAGTATTCAGATTCTCCCATTCGGATGCTCATTGTAGTTTCCAATATGTCTCCAATCATTCCCCAGTTTTGTAACAATATGTTTCACCTTTGCTTCCTTCACTCTAGTTTCAATACATCCCATACGATCTACTTTATGCTTTTTTAGAAAGAGTCTCAGCTCCATCTTTTTATGGGCCTTATTAAGACCCCTAATGTTCCATGTGCTGAATATCATGATGTGGTGAAGCTGGATGGGCCAGCATCCTCTGGACCATCACCTATCTGCACTAAGGAGAAACTGTTAGTTGTGTTCAATGAGGCTCCATCACATTGTTGTACATTCTTCCCTTTTGCCAACACTCTATCAATCACCCTGCTTCCAGCATTGTCAGTCTGCTTACATTCCTCCTCTGTCCTAGCATTTTTAACCACCACATTATCCTGCTTTGGTTTTGATATCCATTTCCACGTCTCACTTTGCACTTGTTGCTTTTCCCCTGCTGCCTTGTAGTGGTTCTGTGCTACCTCGTCATTACCCTGCTTCTTTTTATACCAGCAATCTTCAGTGTTATGGCCAAATCTTACACAGTCACAGCAGTATTTTGACCTCCATTCATAGTCAATCTGTTGTATGAAAACTCCCCTCTTTGTATGTAACTCAAAACTATCAGGCAATGGTTGGGATATATCTGTTTCCACCAGCACTCTAGCATAAGAAATCCTCTCCAATTCAGCAGTGATTCTATCAGTGTACATAGGTTTCCCAACCACACTAGCTAGTTTACTGAGGGCTTCAGTGGACCAAAATCCCAATGGCAAGCCAAGGAAGGTAACCCATAAAGGAATTACACTCACATTACCTGGTTCATACTTGAAGTCCATTCTCCACTGTTGTAACACAAATGGCTTATTATGAAAGGTGTATGGACCAGCCTGAAGAACAAGGTCCCCATCTTCATTGTTATCAAATCTGAAAATATAATAACCTTCCTCATGATGCAGTACTTGAGTTTTCGGAACAAAATCCCAAACATTTGTAATGAAATTTTCCATAGCTCGCTCATACGGGTCTTCTCCAAGCACAACCCCAATCAATGCACTGCTCCAGTAGGCCTCTTGTTCCTTCGTATCCTCGTGTTCAATTTGAACCACAAATGTACCATCTCGCATAGAAGGTGGTACATAGCATAGAGATTTCCCTTTTTGAGGGCTTCGATTCTGTTGCATGGTGTCCCTTTTACCATTTTCTGCCATAGGAGCATCAGAAGTCTGACCAATCTGAACTTGCTTTGCTTGTGCAGAAAATTGGAGATGTCGATGAACTTGTTGTGTATCGACACTTTCCATCCCCAGCATTTCACCCCCGCCTTCGTCAATTCCCTCACTGATAGGTTGGAATTTCAACGGTAAAATCTGCCAAACATAACTGGTAACCTCTGTTGGACTCCATTTTCTGGCGATATCTGCATTCCGGAGTTTTCAGTTCCGCTAGGGTTGTGAAAGATTGTAGGCGCCGAACCCATTCCGATTAACCACTGAGCAGGCTTATTCACAGCAGATGTTTCTATTCTCTCCTCCTCCGGTATCACTTTTGTCACCGGTTGTTTCTTCCGTCCTCTCGCCATGGCTGGAGGCGCAGGTTAGCGTCCCTGCTTATCCTGCGCCGAGAGCGTTTTTAGAAAGTATTTTGATTATGTGTAAAATTCAAAATAAAAAAGCTAATTGTAATATTAGAGTAGAGAAAGATGTATCATGATGGGAATAGAGTTGGTACCAGATTACACGTTAAATTAGTTTTTAAAATAAATTAACTAAGCAAATAATATACATGATATTATTGAAAAAAATTTTAAAAACATAAAGAATCGTGAATAGTAAAATAAAATTTTAATAGTAATTTTAAAAAAGTAAGAAATTTTTGTGCTATATCAAAAGGAGTAGTGGGTAATGAACTTAATTAAGCCAAGTTACTGTTAATAATATATTATATTAATAATACAATAATGCTAAATGATAGATATTGTAATAAATCTATCTTATAATAAAAGGAGAGTAGTTTGCAATGTGGTTATGCCAAATGGCAAGCTCAAATAAAGCTACTTGACAATTTTAAGACAACATAAAAAAATTGGATTATAAATAGAAGAATATTTAATGAAAGTAGTAGTCCAAGATTTTCTATAAATATCTTTAATTAAATTTGTGTACAATTTAATTATGGTAGGTATCCTTTTTGAGCAAGAATCAATTAAAATTTCATTAAAAATCCTATACACTAATTTTAAGTTGAAATAATAATTCTTTATTTTGTACAAGTTTTGTATCTAACTTTATTTGTGAACAATATACGTTATTATTATACGTATATTACAATAGAAAAATATATAATAATGAAAATCTATATTATATTAAACGGAGAGTAGTTTGTAATGTGGTTAAACCAAGTGGCAAGTTAAAATGAAGCCACTTGGTAATTTAAGATAACATAAAAAATTTGAATTAAAAAATGGAAAAATGATTAAATGAAAGTAGTAGCCCAAGATTTTCTATAAATATCTTTAATTAAATTTGTGTATAATTTAGTTATGGTAGGTATACTTTTTTGAGCAAGAATCAATTAAAATTTCGTTAATAATCTTATACACTAATTTTAAGTTGAAATAATAATTCTTTATTTTGTACAATTTTTGTATCTAACCTTATTTGTGAATAATATACGTTATTATTATACGTATATTATAAGAAGAAAAAAATAATAACGGAAATAGATATAATATGACGATATCAATTATTTAAATAAATAAGAAACTAATTAAGTAATAAAAATATATTATTGATAAATTTAGAAAGCTAACGAATTATGAGCAACAAACAAAATTTTAAAACTAATTTATCAGAAGTACGAAATATTTATGCTGTTATGACCCGGATTTTTCCACCATCGAAAGTCGTGATAGCGCCTACTGTCGAAGCTAGGCAAGACAACCTTTATGATCATTTCCACAAATCTTAAATTTAAAACAAGTTAAATACTAACATAATTAATTAAAACATGCGGAAGTCTCTCAACATCAATAGCGAAAAAAAATATGGAAATTAACAACATGCCTCTACCCAGTATCTAGTGTCACTACTCACGGGCGACTAAAGAGTACTAAAAGCAACGGTCTGAAATAAATACATAACATGTCTGTTTGATACATTAAAACAAACTAGAAAAGATAGAGGAGAAGTCCGAGCCCGTGAACGCCAGCGAACTACCTCAGAGTCTCTGGACTGAAGGATCACTCCCTAACTATGGGTCCGGTGCGTAAGCTGTGTCCTGACCTGTGCACAAAAAGGCACAGAAGTGTAGTATTAGCACAACCGACCCCATGTGCTGGTAAGTGCCCGGCCTAATCCCGGCGAGGTAGTGACGTGGCTAAACTGAACCTACCACAATCAACCTGTACAGATGTATGTGCAACAAAAGAAAAATAACAAAAATATAAACATATAATGGGGAGGGGACATGCTGGGGGTATAGCAATTTAATTATCTAAACGAACACCAATAAGAGAAAACCACTAAAAAAACATTGCATGGCACCACCAATCGTGCTAAAACTTTGCTTGGCACCACCCATCGTGCTTTTACTCTTGTCCTTACCAAGATAATCCATCACAGTGTACGGCATCACCCATCGTACTTTATCACTCATCCTCACCCAATCAATAACATAGAGCAGTTACGCGGCATCACCTATCGTGCTTTATCACTCTTCCTCACCAAGTCCATAGAATGGAGTAGATCAATGGTTGCACGACTTCACCCATCGTGCTTTAATCAATGGTTACACGGCATCACCCATTGTGCTTTATCACTCTTCATCAGCCATTCAATAGCATAAAGTGGCTACACAGCATCACCCATGGTGCTTTATCGCTCATCCTCACCCAAAACATATTCACAAATAATAATGCGAAAGTATAAAGAAACTGCAATAGTAATAACCCCGACAATGGGAATACAGCTCAACAATGAGTCCAGGCAAGGGAAAGCATCTCAACGATGAGTCACGGCAAGGGAAAACAGCTCAACAATACGTCCCGGCAAGGGAGAAAAAAGTACCAAAATTTCCTTCTTTCGTTCATTTGCTTCTCAACTATTACTTTATAGTTCATTTAACAAGTAATTATCACAATTGTCCACTTCTTTCGAAATTCTAATAGCAAATACGACTCACGGTCATGCTAGACTCGGGCGCATAGGTAACTATCACCATACCTATATACCGACTCCACATAACACATAACAAATATTATCCTAATCCTATTCCCTCAAGCAAAAGTTGGATCAAAAACTTACCTCGAAATCTTCCAAACTCAACTCACACCTCTAGAATGGCTTTACTCCTCGAATTCGCCTCAAAACCGGTCGAATCTAACAACAATTTACTCAAATATATCAACAAATGCTAGTTAAAACAATTTGAATGCCTAAGAATAAAATTCCCAAAGTTTTACCCAAAATTTCCAAAATGCCCCCGGTCCCAAGGTCAAAACTCAAGGTTCGAACAAAAACCAGGTTACCCATTCCCCGACGAGTTCATATATGCTTTTTGTTTTGAAATTGGACCCCAAATCGAGGCCCAAATCCCCAATTTTATGAAAACCTAGGTTCTACCCCAAATCCCCATTTTTACCCATGAAAGCTTTGATTTAAAGATGAAGTCACGTTAAAAGATGATAAAGATTGAAGAAAACTAGTAAAAGTTGACTTACAAGTAGTTTGGGGACGAAGGGGTTCGAGAGAAATCCCCTATGCAGGTTTTGGGTTTTTGAAAATATGAAAAGTGAAGTTAAAAATTGGCTAAGTATAAGTTGCACAAGTGTAGATGTCGCAAATGTGATATTGATTTCGCACTTGCGAACTAGGCAGAATCAAAGGGGACCTCGCATTTGCGAGAGATTGTTCGCAAATGCGAACTGAGCAGGGAAAAGGAAGAGCTCGCATTTTCGAGATTTGACTTCACATTTGCAAAGTCTGGATGCACAGGGGAATGATCGCATTTGCGAGAAAAACTTCGCATTTGCGAAGTTTGGCCAAACAAGGGGGGATTCGCAATTGCGAGACTTTCCTCGCATTTGCGAAGAAGCAGGCAAAAAAAAGGGGAGAGTTCGCATTTGCGAATAAATCCTCGCAAATGCAAAGAGTGCAGACACCAGCAGTTAAAAATGTTTCAAATGAGCCTAACACCTATCCGAAACTCACCCCAGCCCTCGGGGCTCCAACCCAAACATGCACTCAACCTCAAAAACATCCTATGGACTTACTCATGCGATCAAATCGCCAAAATAACATAAAAAATCAAAGAATTAACCTCCAAAACTCATGATTTTCATTTCAAAGTTCAAAACTTTCAAACTTTCCACTATTAGTCCGAAACACGTCAAACGACATCCGTTCTCAACCAAACTTTACAGATAGCACTTATGCTCATTTAAGACTTGTTCCGGGCGTCGGAACCAAAATACGAGCCCGATACCATCACTTTTGATCAAATTTTCATTTTAATTTTTCCTTAAGCATTTTCAAAAACAATTTTATAGAAAAGCTCCGTACTCGGGCCTGGGACCTCAAATTTTGATTACGGGAATACGCCCGGGTCCCAAATTTCCTTACGGACCCTCTAGGAGCGTCACATCACGGGTCTGGGTCCGTTTACCCAAAACGTTGACCAAACTCAACTTTAGCAATATTATTATCAAAATTCATAGTTTTTAAAACAGAATTCAAATATTTCCACATAAAAATTTTCCGGCTTCGCGCACAGATTGCGTGCGCAAATCAAGGCAACCAATTAAGAGGTTTTCAAGGCCTCAGAAGCACAAAGAGAGGGAGAATTATGGTGATGACCCTTTGGGTCGTCACATCCTCCACCTCTAAAACAACCGTTTGTCCTCGAACGGACAAAAGAAGGAAGTACCTGAGTCGGGTAATAGATGGGGATAACAACTCCGCATATCAGATTCGGACTCCCAGTTCGATGCCTCAGGAGGCTGACCTTTCCACTGAACACGCACTGAAGGAAAACTCCGCGACCTCAACTATCAAACCTGCCGGTCTAAATAGCTTCCGGCTCCTCCTCAAATAACAGATCCTTGTCCAATTGGACAGTACTGAAATCTAAAACGTGGGTGAGATCACTGTGGTACTTCCGAAGCATGGATACATGAAAAATCGGATGCACAGCTGACAAGCTAGGCGGCAACGCAAGCCTATAAGCCACATTTCCCACACGGTCAAGAATCTCAAATGAGCCAATATACTTAGGGCTATGCTTTCCCTTATTCCCAAACATCATCACGCCCTTCATAGGCGATACACGGAGCAATACCCGCTCACCAACCATGAAAGAAACATCCTTGACCTTTCGATCTGCAAAACTCTTTTGCCTAGACCGAGTTGACCGAAATTCTGTCCTGGATTATCTTGACCTTATCCAAGGCCTCCTGTACCAAATCTGTATCCAATAACCGAGCCTCTCTCGGCTCAAACCATCCGACTGGGGACCGATATCGCGTACCATAGAACGCCTCATACGGGGCCATCTGAATACTGGACTGGTAGCTTTTGTTGTAGGCAAACTCTGCTAATGGCAAGAACTGGTCCCACGAGCCTCCAAAATAAATAACGCAGACTCGGAGCATATCCTCAAAAATCTGAATAGTCCTCTCGGACTGTTCGTCCGTCTGGGGGTGAAATGCAATACTTAACTGGACCTGGGTGGCCAACTCATGCTGCACCGCTCTCAAGAAATGCGAGGTAAACTACGGACCCCGATCCAAAATAATAGATATGGGCACCCCATGAAGCCGAACGATCTCCTTGATATAAATCTCAACATACCTCTCGGATGAAAAGGTAATGGCAACTGGGATAAAATGTGCTGACTTGGTCAGCCTATCAACAACAACCCATATAGCATCAAACTTCTTCCGAGTCATCGGAAGGCCAGTAACAAAATCCACGGTGATTCTCTCCCACTTCCACTCGGGAAGCTTAATCCTCTGAAATAACCCACCAAGCCTATGATGCTCGTACTTAACTTACTGACAATTTAGACAACGAGCCACATATGCAACAATGTCTTTCTTCATCCTACGCAACCAATAATGTTGTCTCAAATCCTGATACATCTTCGCGGTGCCCAGGTGAATGGAATACCGAGAACTATGGTCCTCCACTAAGATCGACTCTCGAATACCATCAACATTGGGCACACAAACTCGCCCTTGCAACCTCAATACGCCATCATCTCCCAAAGTCATCTCCTTGGCACCTCCCCCTGCACCGTGTCTCTCAGAGCACACAAATGGGGATCATCAAATTGCCGCTCTCGGATACGCTCCACCAATGACGAGTGAGCAACCGTGCAAGCTAACACCCTGCTAGGCTCAGAAATATCCAATCTCACAAATCTAGTGGCCAAGGCCTGAACATCCAAGGCAAGAGGTCTCTGGCTGACCAGAATATATGCAAGACTATCCATGCTGGCGAACTTTCTACTCAATGCATCGACCACTACATTAGCCTTTCCCGGGTGGTATAAAATAGAAACACTGTAGTTCTTTTAACAACTCCAACCACCTCCGCAGTCTCAAATTCAACTCCTTCTGTTTAAACAAGTACTGAAGGATCTTGTGATCAGTGTACACCTTACACGTCACACCATACAAATAATGCATCCAGATATTCAAGGCATGAACAATGGCTGCCAACTCTAGTTTATGAACTGGATAATTCTTCTCGTGGATTTTCAACTGCCTTGAAGCATATGCTATGACCTTGCCGTTCTGCATCAACACTGCGCGTATGATGCGGGAGGCATCACAATATATAGTATAAGGCCCAGATCCCGTGGGCAAAACCAATATCGATCATAGTTAGAGATGTCTTGAGCTTTTGGAAGCTCGCCTCGCACTCATCTGGCCACCTGAACTGGGAACCTTTCTGAGTCAATCTAGTCTACGGGGATGTGATGGATGAAAACCCCTCTACAAAACATTTGTAGTAACCATCTAACCCTAAGAATCTTTGAATCTCGGTAGCTGAAGCTGGTCGAGGCCAGTTCTTGACTGCCTCTATCTTCTTCGGGTCCACCTGAATACCTCTGTTGATAAAACATGACCCAGAAATACGACTGAACTCCACCAAAATTCGCATTTTAAGAACTTGGCGTACAACTGACTATCCTTCAGGGTCTGAAGAACCACTCTGAGGTGCTGCTCATGCTTCTCCTGACAACGGTATTATACCAAGATGTCGTCAATGAATACGATTACAAACAAATCCAAATAGGGCCTGAACACTCGGTTCATCAACTCCATGAATTCTTCCAGGGCATTGGTCAACCCAAAAGACATGACCAAAAACTCATAATGCCCATGCCGACTACAAAAAGTTGTCTTAAGGACATCAGACGCCCTAATCCTCAGCTGATGATAACCAGATCTCAAATCTATCTTCGAGAACACCTTAGCACCCTGAAGCTGATCAAACAAGTCGTCAATCCTCGGTAGTGGATACTTGTTCTTTATTGTCACCTTGTTCAACTGCCGGTAATCAATGCACATCCTCATCGACCTGTCCTTTTTCTTCACAAACAACACTAGTGCACCCCAAGGTGACACACTGGGTCTAATGAAACCCTTATCAAGCAAGTCTTGAAGCTGCTCTTCAAATCCTTCAACTCTGGTGTGTCCATGCGTTATGGCGGAATAGAAATAGGCTGAGTACCAGGAGACAAATCAATACAGAAGTCAATATCCCTGTCGGATGGCATACCCGACAGGTCTGCAGGAAAAACTTTGGGGAACTCTCGAACAATAGGAATAGAGTTGATAGATTGAACCTCTGCGCTAGAGTCGCGAACATACGCCAAATAGGCTAGACACCCCTTCTCGACCATACGTCAAGCCTTGACATACGAAATAACACTACGGGTGGCATGACCTGGGGTCCCTCTCCACTCAAGTCGGGGCAAATCTGGCAAGGGTAAGGTCACTGTCTTGGCGTGACAATCCAAGATGGCATGATACTGGGACAACCAGTCCATCCCCAATATAACATCAAAGTCCACCATGTCTAAAAGAAAACGGTCGACATGGGTCTCAGGACCCTCAAATACCACCACACAAGAACGATGCACTCGGTCGACCACTATAGAATCACCAACCGGTGTGGACACATATACATGGATACCCAGAGCCTCACTAAGCATGATCAAATAGGGTGTAAAATTGGATGACACATAAGAATAAGTAGATCTCGGATCAAATAATACAGAAGCACCCCTATCATAAACCATTATAGTACCTGTAATCACAACATCAAATGAATCGGCCTCCGGCCTGGCTGGCAATGCATAACAATGGGGCTAGCCCCCACCTCCCTGAACCCTATCTCTGGGACGATCTGCTGCGGGCTGACCCCTACCTCTGGCTATTTGGGATCCACCTAAACGGTCTCTCCCTCCACCTCTATTATCCCTACCCCCGCCCCTAGCTGGCTGGGCGGCCTGTGGATCACCTGCTGCCTTAATCATATGGCGAGGGCCCTTTTGCTGAGAACTACTCGAGGCTCGAGGGAAAACATGATAATATGACCTGGGTCACCACAACCATAACATGCCCTCAGCTGTTGAGACTGCTGGTCCTATCGACCTGTATGTCCTCCCCTGACGCTTTGAAGTGGCGGTGCACTGATAGGGGCTGTGGTGCGCTAAAAGACTAGTGATCCGAATAATATTATTGATGGCCACCACCGCCTGGTGTACCATAAGAAACCTGAAGTACCGACTGGAATGGTCTCGGGGGATGGCCTCTGTCATGGAAATCCCTACCTCCAGATGAGGTAACACTAAATCTGCTAGAATGTCGAGGCCTTTTGTCTGAACCCTGCCTACCTCCTCGAACCAATTCCATCTCTACTCGGCGGGCCACATTGGCCGCCTCCTGAAAATTAATATCACTGCCAACTCTCATAGCCATCTGTAGGCGAATGGGCTGAATCAATCCATTAATGAACCTCCGGACCCTCTCCCGATCTGTAGGTAGTATCACTACTGCATGGCGAGCCAATTCAACAAATCTGGTCTCATACTGTGTAGCTGTCATGGAGCCATGCTGAAGGCGCTCAAACTGTATGTGAAGTGCCTCCTGCTGAGTGATAGGGAGAAACTTCTCCAAAAATAACTCTGCAAACTGATCCCATGTCAAAGCTGGTGACTCTGCTGGTCTAGATAAGCAAAAATCCCTCCACCAAGTCTTGGCGGACCCCACAAGTCTGAAAGTGCAAAAATCAAACACAATGGTCTCTACTATCCCCATAGTCCTGAGGATCTCATGACAACTGTATAGAAAGTCCTTGGGGATCTTCCAAAGACATGGTCGTCCCATCTCCGGCCTAGGCTGTAATGCCTGTCTGAGCTGCCACTGCGGGCTGAACAAACGGAACCTGAGTCTGGGGAGCTACCTGCTCCGTAGTACGTGTAGTAGGAGTCTGAACCCCTCCTCTAGCCTGAGAAGTGCCTGGTGCTACTGGCAGCAATCCCGCTCTAGCAAGAGTCCATAAAGCCTGCTATGCGGACAACAGCATCCTGAAGATCCGAAGAAAATATCACTCCTCCTGGGACCTGAGCTGGTCCCAGTGGAGTAGGTGGAACTCGAACCTCTTCATCAAAGTCAATATGAGGCTCCACTTCTGGAACTGCTGCCTGGGGCTGAGCTCTGCCCTCGCCCCTCGCGGGAGCTGCTGCTGGGGGCTTGGGAGGCTGCGCAGAAGAAGAATATGCACGTGTTCTCGCCATCTACAAAAGAACAGAGTAGAACGACAATCAATATTTGAAAAACAAAATCGCAAAACAAGAATGAACAAAGAGAAACTTTTCCTAACTCTGTACAGATGTATGTGCAATAACAGAAAGATAACAAAAATCTAAACAGATAATAGGGAGGGGACACGTTGGGGGTATAGCAGTTTAATTATCTAATCATCAACAATAAAGATATGGAAACTGTATGACAAACACCAATAAGAGAAAACCAGTAAAACAAATGTTGCAGGCACCACATATCGTGCTTTTACTCTCGTCCTCACCAATATAATCCATCATAGTGTACAACATCACCCATCGTACTTTATCACTCATCCTCACCCAATCAATAGCATAGAGCAGTTACACGGCATCACCCATCATGCTTTATCACTCTTCCTCACCCACTCCATAGAGTGGAGTAGATCAATGGTTGCACGACATCACCCATCGTGCTTTATTCATGGTTACACGTCATCACCCATCGTGCTTTACCACTCTTCCTCACCCATTCAATAGCATAAAGTGGTTATACGGCGTCACCCATCGTGCTTTATCGTTCATCCTCACCCAAGCAATATTCACAAACAATAGGGCGAAGGCATAAACAAAACTGCAATAGTAATAACTCCGACAAGGGGAATACAGCTCAACAATGAGCCCCGACACGGGAGGAAAAAAGTACCAAAATTTCCTTTTTTAGTTCATTTACTTCTCAACTATCACTTTGTAGTTCATTTAACAAGTAATTATCTCAATTGTCCACTTCTTTCAAAATTCTAATAGCAAATACGACTCACGGTCATGCTAGACTTGGGCGCAAAGGTAACCGTCACCATACCTATACATCGACTCAACATAGCACATAACGAATATTATCTAAATCCTATCCCCTCAAGCCAAAGTTGGATAAAAACCTTACCTCGAAAGCTTCCAAACTTAACTCACGCCTCTAGAATATCTTTACTCCTCGAATTCGCCTCAAAACCAGTCGAATCTAACCCCAATTTACTCAAATATATTAACAAATGCTAGTTAAATCAATTTGAATGCCTAAGAATGAAATTCCCAAAGTTTTACACAAAAGTTCCCAAAATTCCCCCGGGCCCACGTGGTCAAAACATGAGGTTCTAACCAAAACCGGGTTACCCATTCCCCCATGAGTTCATATATGCAATTTGTTTTGAAATCGGACCCCAAATTGAGGTCCAAATCCCCAATTTTATGAAAACCTAGGTTTTACCCCAAATCCCCATTTTTAGCCATGAAATCTTTGATTTAAAGATGAAATCATGTTAGAAGATGATAAAGATTGAAGAAAACTAGTAAAAGTTGACTTACAAGTAGTTTGGGGATGAAGGGGTTCGAGAGAAATCGCCTATGCAGGTTTTGGGTTTTATAAAATATGAAAAGTGAAGTTAAAAATCGGCTAAGTATAAGTTGCACAGGTGCATATGTCGCAAATGCAATATTGATTTCGCATTTGTGAACTGGGCAGAATTAAAGGGGACCTCGCATTTGCGAGAGATTGTTCGCAAATGCGAACTGGGCAGGGAAAAGGAAGAGCTCGCATTTGCGAGATTTGACTTCGCATTTGCGAAGTCTGGATGCTCAGGGGAATGATCACATTTGCGAGAAAACCTTCGCATTTGAGAAGTTTTGCCAAACAAAGGGGGTTCGCAATTGCGAGACTTTCCTCTCATTTGCGAAGAAGCAAGCAAAAGAATGGAGAGAGTTCGCATTTGCGAATAAATCTTCGAAAATGCGAAGAGTGCAGACACCAGTAGTTAAAAATGTTTCAAATGAGCCTAACACCTATCTGAAACTCACTCGAGCCCTCGAGGCTCCAACCTTAATATGAACTCAACCTCAAAAATATACTACGGACTTAATCGTGCGATCAAATCGCCAAAATAACATCAAAAATCATAGAAACAACCTCCTAAACTCATGTTTTTCATTTTAATGTTTAAAACTTTTCAAACTTTCAACTTTTAGTCCGAAACACGTCAAACGATGTTCGTTCTCAACCAAACTTTACAGATAGCATTTAACGCTCATTTAAGACTTGTATCGGTCGTGGAAACCAAAATACAAGCCCGATACCATCACTTTTGATCAAATTTTCATTTTTATTTTTCCTTAAGCATTTTCAAAAAAATTTCACATAAAAGCTCCGTACTCGGGCCTGGTCGATTCTGGGAATTCGCATGGGTCCCAAATTTCCTTACGGACCCTCCGAGACTGTCACATCATGGGTCCGGGTCTGTTTACCCAAAACATTGACCAAAGGCAACTATAGCAATATTATTATCAAAATTCATAGTTTTTAACAAAGGATTCAAATATTTCCACATAAAAATTCTTTGGCTTCGCTCCCGGACTGCGCCCGTAAATCAAGGCAACCAATTAAGAGGTTTTCAAGGCCTCAGAAGAACAAAGAAAGGGAGAATTAAGGTGATGACCCTTTGGGTCGTCACATCCTCCACCTCTAAAACAACTGTTCGTCCTCGAACGGACAAAAGAATGAAGTACCTGAGTCGGGGAATAGATGGGGATAATGACTAAGCATATCAGACTCGGACTCCCAGGTCGATGCCTCAGGAGGCTGACCTTCCACTGAACACGCACTGAAGGAAAACTCTACCACCTCAACTGTCGAACCTGCCGGTCTAATTAGCCATCGGCTCCTCCTCATATGACAGATCCTTGTCCAATTGGACAGTACTGAAATCTAACACGTGGGTAGGATCACCGTGGTACTTACGAAGCATGGATACATGAAAAACTGAATGCACAACTGACAAGCTAGGCGGCAACGCAAGCCTATAAGCCACATTTCCCGCACGGTCAAGAATCTCAAATTAGCCAATACACCTAGGGCTAAGATTTTCCTTCTTCCCGAACATCATCACGCCCTTCATAGGCGATACACAGAGCAATACCTGCTCACCAACCATGAAAGCAACATCCCTGACCTTACGATCTGCAAAACTCTTTTGCCTAGACTAAGCTGACCGAAGTCTGTCCTGAATGATCTTGACCTTATCCAAGGCCACCTATACCAAATATGTACCCAATAACCGAGCATCCCCCGGCTCAAACCATCCAACTGAGGACCGACACCTCCTACCATACAAAGCCTCATACGGGGCCATCTGAATACTGGACTGGTAGCTGTTGTTGGAGGAAAACTCTACTAAAGGCAAGAACTGGTCCCACGAGCCTCCAAAATCAATAACGCAGGCATAGAGCATATCTTCAAGAATCCGAATAGTCCTCTCGTACTGACCGTCCGTCTGGGGGTGAAATTCTGTACTCAACTAGATCTGGGTGCCCATCTCATACTGCACCGCTCTCCAGAGTACGTGTAGCAGGAGTCTGAACCCATCCTCCAACCTGAGAAGAGCCTGGTGCTATTGGCAGCAATCCTGCTCTAGCAACACTGTCTATAAAGCCTGTTATGCGGACAACAACATCCTGAAGATCCGAAGAAAACATCACTCCTCCTGGGACCTGAGCTGGGCCCACAGGAGCAGGTGGAGTTCGAACCTCCTCATCAAAGTCAATATGAGGCTCCACCTCTGGAACTGCTGCCTGGGGCTGAGCTCTACCCCCGCCCCTCATGGGAGCTGTTACTGGGGGATCGGGCTGTTGCGCGGAAGAAGAATACGCACGTGTTCTCGCCATCTGCGAAAGAACAGAGTAGAACGACAATCAATATTTGAGAAACAGAATCGCACGACAAGAATGAACAAAGTGAAACTTTTCCTAACTCTGTACAGATGTATGTGCAATAATAGAAAATAACAAAAATCTAAACAGATAATGGGGAGGGGACATGCTGGGGGGTATAGCGGTTTAATTATCTAATCATCAACAACAAAGATATGGAAATTGTATAACGAACACCAATAAGAGAAAACCAGTAAAACAAACATTGCACGGCACCGCCTATCGTGATTTTACTCTCCTCCTCACCAAGATAATCCATCACAGTGTACGATATCACCCATCGTACTTTATCACTCACCCTCACCAAATCAATAGCATAGAGCAGTTACACGGCATTACCCCTCGTGCTTTATCACTCTTCCTCACCCAGTCCATAGTATGGAGTAGATCAATGGTTGCACGACTTCACCCATCGTGCTTTAATCAATTGTTACACGGCATCCATCATCGTGCTTTATCACTCTTCCTCGCCCATTTAATAGCATAAAGCGGTTGCACGGCATCACCCATCGTGCTTTATCACTCATCCTTACCCAAACAATATTCACAAATAATAGGGCGAAGGAATAAATGAAATTGCAATAGTAATAACCCCGGCAATAGGGAGTACAGCTCAACAATGAGTCCCGGCAAGGGAAAACATCTCAACAATGAGTCTCGGCAAGGGAAAACAGCTCAACAATACGTCCCGGCAAGGGAGAAAAAAGTACCAAAGTTTCCTTCTTTAGTTCATTTGCTTCTCAACTATCACTTTGTAGTTCATTTAACAAGTAATTATCACAATTGTCCACTTCTTTCAAAATTCTAATATCAAATACGACTCACGGTCATGCTAGGCACGAGCGCATAGGTAACCGTCACCATACCTACACACCGACTCCACATGGCACATAACAAATATTATCCTAATCCTATTCCCTCAAGCCAAAGATGGATAAAAAAACTTACCTTGAAAGCTTCCAAACTCAAATTACGCCTCTATAATTCGCCTCAAAACCGGTCGAATCTAACCACAATTTACTCAAATGTATCAACAAATGCTAGTTAAATCAATTTGAATTCCTAAGAATTAAATTCCCAAAGTTTCACCCAAAAATTCCCAAAATTCCCTCGGGCCCACGTGGTTAAAACTCGAGGTTCGAACCAAAACAGAGTTACCCATTCCCCCACGAGTTCATATATGCAATTTGTTTTGAAATCGGACCCCAAATTGAGGTCCAAATCCCCAATATTATGAAAACCTAGGTTCTACCCCAAATCCCCATTTTTAACCATGAAAGCTTTGATTTAAAGATGAAATCATGTTATAAGATGATAAAGATTGAAGAAAACTAGTAAAAGTTGACTTACAAGTAGTTTGGGGACGAAGGGGTTCGATAGAAATCGCCTATGGAGGTTTTGGGTTTTTGAAAATATGAAAAGTGAAGTTAAAAATCGGTTAAGTATAAGTTGCACAGGTACAGATGTCGCAAATGCGATATTGATTTTTCTTTTGCGAACTGGGCAGAATTAAAAGGGACCTCGCATTTGCGAGAGATTGTTCGCAAATGCGAACTGGGCAGGGAAAAGGAAGAGCTCGCATTTGCGAGATTTGACTTCGCATTTGAGAAGTCTGGATGCACAGAGGAATAATCGCATTTGCGAGAAAAACTTTCAATTTGCGAAGTTTGGCCAAACAAGGGGGCTCACAATTGAGAGACTTTCCTCGCATTTGCGAAAAAGCAAGCAAAAAGGGAAGGGGGGGGGGGGGAGTTCGCATTTGCGAATCAGTCTTCGCAAATGCGAAGACTACAGACACCAGCAGTTAAAAATGTTTCAAATGAGCCTAACACTTTTTCGAAACTCACCCGAGCCCTCGGGACTCCAACCTAAACATGCACCCAACCTCAAAAACATCCTACGGACTAACTCGTGCGATGAAATCGCCAAAATAACATCAACAATCAAATAATCAACCTCAAAAACTCATGATTTTTGTTTCAAAGTTCAAAACTTTTAAACTTTCAACTTTTAGTCCAAAACACGTCAAACGACGTCTGTTCTCAACCAAACTTTACAAATAGTGCTTAACAATCATTTAAGACTTGTACCGGGCATCAAAACCAAAATACGAGCCCGATACGATCACTATTGATCAAATTTTTATTTTTATTTTTCCTTAATCATTTTCAAAAATAATTTCATAGAAAAGCTTCGTACTCGGGCCTGGGACCTCGGATTTCGATTCTGGGAATACGCCTGGATCCCAAATTTCCTTACGTACACTCCGAAACTGTCACATCATGGGTCCGGATCCGTTTACCCAAAACGTGGACCAAAGTCAACTATAACAATATTATTATCAAAATTTATAGTTTTTAACACAGAATTCAAATATTTTTATATAAAAATTTTCTAGCTTCGTGCACAGACTGCGTACACAAATCGAGGCCACTAATTAAGAAGTTTTCAAGGCCTCAAAAGCGCAAAGAAAGAAAGAATTAGGGTGATGACCCTTTGGGTCGTCACACATGCTATGCCAAAAGGAGTAGTGGATAATGATATTAAGCAAAGCATGCTAATAAAATATTATATAATTAATAAAATAATAATACTAAATAATAAATATTATGATAAAGCAATTAATAAACAAAAAAGGTTATTCGATGACAATCTATTTTCTTTAATTTCATATAGGTTTAATTAATAAAATAATATATTAAGAAGTAGGATAAAAGTTTTAATCTATATTAATGTAAAATAGTATTAAAAGATAAATCATAATTTAAAATAATTAATATTCTTTAATATTGATCACGTATGCACGTGTTTTAATATTTATATTTATATTATGTTGAAATGAGGGTAGATAGTATTGTGATTAAGTCAACAAGTGCTTTAAGAAAACTTTATTTGGTACTTTTAGCTCAAAAACCTAATAAGAATTACGAAAGATCCAACGAAATCAATATACAAAATTTGAATTCATAATGGAAAGATAAAATTATTTCTCACAAAAAAATAAACCCTAATCAATGAGATACCTAAATAAATTTGAATAAAGTTACATAAATGAATGTGACCATCTGCTTTAAGATAGGTATTTTATGAATGAATTCAATGAGAATATCATTAGTTTTATGATAAAATAATAAGGTGACATACCTTTTTTTAATTAGAAAAAAGTTATAATTATAATTTATTTTTAAATATGAAAGTATTTCGATTGTGTGTAAAATTCAAAATGAAAAAGCTAATTGTAATATTACAGTAGAGAAAGATGTACCATGATGGGAATAGAGTTATACTAGATTACACGTTAAATTAATTTTTAAAATAAAATTAACTTAGAAAATACTATACAAGATATTATTGAAAAAATTTTAAAAACTTAAAGAATCGTGAATAGTAAAATAAAATTTTAATAGTAATTTTTAATAAGTAAAAAAAATTTGTGCTATATCAAAAGGAGTAGTGGCTAATGAATTTAACTAAGCCAAGTCACTGTTAATAAAATATTATATTAATAATACAATGATGCTAAATGATAGATATTATAATAAAATATGTGACGACCCAAAGGGGTCATAACCGTAATTCTCCCTTTCTTTGCTCTTTTGAGGCCTTGAAAATCTCTTATTTGGTTGTCTCGATTGGTGTGTGCAGTCCGGACGCGAAGCCAGAAGATTTTTATGTTAAAATATTTGAACTCTGTGTTAAAAAATATGAATTTTAATATCGATATTGCTATGGTTGACTTTGGTCAACGTTTTGGGTAAACGGACCCAGACCCGTGATGTGATGGTCTCGGAGGGTCCGAAATTAAATTTGGGACCGGACGTATTCCCATAATCGAAATCCGAGGTCCCAGGCCCGAGAAAATAATTTTCTCAGTTTAATTGATTTATGTTAATGCTTAAGGAAAATGAATTAGAAAAATGAGCAAAAGGTGATGGTATCGGGCTCGTATTTTTGTTCTAATTCCCAGTACAAGTCTTAAATGAGAGTTAAGTGCCATCTGTAAAGTTTGGTTTAAAACGAACATCTTTTGACGTGTTTCAGACTAAAAATAGAAAAGTTTGAAATTTAGAACTTTGAAATGAAAATCATGAGTTTTGGAGGTTGATTCTTTGATTTTGATGTTAGTTTGGCGATTTGATCGCACTAGTGAGTCTGTATGATGTTTTAGAGGTTGGGTGCATGTTTGGATTGGAGCCCCGATGGCTCGGGTGAGTTTCGGATAGGTGTTAGGCTCATTTTGTTGCATTTGAATCTGCTGGTGTCTGCAGTCTTCGCAATTGCGAAGATTTGTTCGCATATGCGAACCTCCCTTCTTTGGCCTTTCTTCGCAAATGCGACGTTTATCTCGCAAATGCGATATCCCTCCTTTGATAGCCAGACTTCGCAAATGCGAAGTCAATCTCGCAATTGCAAGCTTCCCCGGCCTAAACCTGTTTCCGCATTTGCGAACATTTTCTCGCAAATGCGAGATCCCCTTCATTTTTGCCTAGTTCGCAATTGCGAACAGTTTCTCACAAATGCAAAGAACCCCTTATTTCTGCCCAGCTCGCAAATGCGAAGTTAATATCGCATTTGCGACATTTGCACCTACGAATTTTATACTTAATCGATTTTAAACCTCATTTTTCATATTTTCAAAACACAAAACATCCATAGGCGATTTCTCTCGAACCCTTTCGTCCCTAGACCAAATGTAAGTCAATTTTTACTAGTTTTATTCAATGTTTATCATCTTTTAACATGATTTCATCCTTAAATCAAAGCTTTCATGGTTAAAAATGGGGGATATGGCGTAGAACCTAGGTTTTCATAAAATTGGGGATTTGAACCTCAATTTGGGGTTCTATTTCAAAATAAATTGCATATATGAACTCGTGGGGGAATGGGTAACCCGGTTCTAGTTTGAACCTCGTGTTTTGACCACATGGGCCCGGGGGCATTTTGGGAATTTTTGGATAAAACTTTGGGAATTTCATTCTTATGCATTCAAATTGATTTAACTAGCATTTGTTGATACATTTGAGTAAATTCTGATTAGATTCGACCGGTTTTGAAGTGAATTCAAGGGGTAAAGCTATTCTAGAGGCGTGAGTTGAGTTGGAAGCATTCGAGGTAAGTGTTCGATCTAACTTTGGCTTAAGGGAATAGGATTAGGATAATATTTGCTATGTGCTATGTGGAGTCGGTGTATAGGTATGGTGACGGTTACCTATGTGCCCGAGTCTAGCATGATCGTGAGTCATAATTGTAATTAAATTGTCGAAAGAAGTGAACAATTGTGATAATTACTTGTTAAACAAACTGTGAAATGATAGTTGAGAAGCAAATGAGATAAGGAAGGATTTATGGTGTTTTTCCCTTCCCGGGATTTGTTGTAGAATTGTTTTTCCTTGCGGGGACATATTGTGGAGTTGTTCTCCCCCTGCCAGAATATTTTGGGCTATTAGTTGTACCCTTACCGGGTTAGACTGTTATATTGATGTGCTTCCCTATTGGGATCTTCTGTGAAGAGATTGTTCGAATTATTCAATTGCATTACATATTGGGATCATGTGGCACGCCGACCACATGATATTTATAATGGGATCGTGTGGAACGCTGTCCACCTATTTTTATTGGCCTGAGATGCCGGTGACATTTATTATGGGATCGTGTGGCACACCGTCCACCTATTGTTATTGGCCTGAGATTCCAGTGACATTTATTATGGGATTGTGTGGCACGGCGTCCACTTATTGTTATTGGCCTGAGATGCCGGTGACATTTATTATGGGATCGTGTGGCATGCCGTCCACCTATTGTTATTGGCCTAAGATGTTGTGACATTTATTATGGGATCGTGTGGCACGCCTTCCACATATTGTTATTGGCCTGAGATGCCGGTGACATTGTGCACAGAGAATACGGGAGCGTGTGGCACGCTGTCCACTGTTGATGCGTGTAATCATTGAGCTACTCCATACTATTGATTGGGTGAGGATGAGTGATAAAGTACAATGGGTGATGCCGTACACTGTGATGGATTATCTTGGTGAGGACGAGAGTAAGAGCACGATGGGTGGTGCCGTGCAACGTTTGTTTTACGGGTCTTTCTCATATTGGTGTTTGTTGTACAGTTTCCACTTCCTTGTTTTTGATGATTAGATAATTGAACTGCTACACCCCCAGAATGTCCCCTTCCTGCTATCTGTTTAGAATTTGTTATTTTCTGTTACTGCACATACCTCTGTACAGGTTGATTGTGGTAGGTCCGGTTTAGCCTCGTCACTACATCGTCGAGGTTAGGCCGGGCAACTTACCAACATATGGGGTCGGTTGTGCTGATACTACATTTCTGTGCCTTTTGTGAACAGGTCAGGACCCAGCATCTGGACCGCAGCCATAGCTCGGGAGTGATCCTTCAGTGAAGAGGCTCTGAGGTAGTTCGCTGGCGTTCGCCGGCCTCGAGTCTCCTCTATCTATTTCTTTCAGTTTGTTTAATTGTATCAAACAGAAATATTATATATTTCTTTCAGACTGTTGTTTTTTGTACTCTTTTAGTCGTTCGTGAGCAGTGACACCAAATACTGGGGAGAGACAGGTTGTTAGTTTTCCGAATTTTGTATTCGTTATTGTTATTAAAAGACTTTCGCATGCTTTAATTAATTATTCTAGTGCTAACTTGTTTTTGATTAAGTTCTGTTAAAATGATTATAAGGGTTGGCTTGCCTAGCATCGACAGTAGGCGTCATCACGATTCCCGATGGTGGGTCGTGACAAGTTGGTATCAGAGCACTAGGTTACTTGGGTCTCACAACTCACGGACAAGCCTGGTAGAGTCTGAGGGATCGGTACGGAGACGTCTGTATTTATCCCTCAAAGGCCACTGAGTTAGGAAAGTTTCACTTTGTTCATTCTTGTCGTGCGATTCTGTTTCTAAAGTATTGATTATCGTTCTACTTTGTTCGTTTGGAGATGGCGAGAACACATGCGTCTTCTTCTTCCGTGCAGCAGCCCGAGCCCCCAGCAGCAGCTCCCGCAAGGGGCTGGGGCCGAGGCCATGCCAGAGGCCGTGGCAGGGGCAGATCTCAGCCCAGGCAGCAGTTCCAGAGGCGGAGCCTCATATTCACTTTGATGAGGTGGTTCGAGCTCCACCAGCTCCAGTTGGCCCAGCTCAGGTCCCAGGAGGAGTGATGTTTTCTTCGGATCTTCAGGATGCACTTGTCCGCATAGCAGGCTTTGTGGACAGTGTAGCAAGAGCAGGATTGCTGCCAGTAGTACCAACCACTTCTTCGAATGGAGGAGGGATTCACACTCCTGCTACACGTACTTCGGATCAGGTTGCTCCCCAGACTCAGGTCCCGTTGGTTCAGCCTGCAGTGGCAGCTCAGACAGGCACTATAGCTCAGGCCGGAAATGGGTCGTCCATGTCTTCGGATGCTCTGTGGAAACTTGATCGGTTCTCCAAGATTTTCACTACTACTTTCGGCGGTGCTTCATCGGAAGATCCCCAGGATTTTCTGTTCAGTTGTTATGAGATCCTCAGGACTATGGGGATATTGGAGACCAATGGGGTCGATTTCTGCACTTTCAGGCTTGTGGGGTCTGCCAAGACTTGGTGGAGAGATTTTTGTCTATCTAGACCAGCAGGGTCTCCATTTTTGACATGGGATCAGTTCGCAAAGTTATTTTTGGAGAAGTTTCTCCCTGTCACTCAGTGGGAGGCACTTTGCAGCCAGTTTGAGCATCTTCAGCAGGGCTCCATGGCTGTTACATAGTATGAGACTAGATTTCTTGACTTGGCACGCCATGCAGTAGTGATACACCCCAAAGATCGGGAGAGGGTCCAGAGGTTCATTAATGGATTGATTTAGCCCATTCGCCTACAGATGGCTGTGGGAGTTGATAGTGATATTACTTTTCAGGAGGCAGCTAATACGGCCCGCCAAGTAGAGATGGCATTGGCTCGGGGAGGTAGTCAGGGTTCAGACAAGAGGCCTCAACATTTTGGCAGATTTAGTAGTACCTCATCTGGAGGTAGGGACTTCCATGACAGGGGCCATCCCCCGAGACCTTTCCAGTCAGCACTCCAGGCTTCATATAGTGCTCTAGGTGGTCGTAGCTCTCAGCCACAGTATTCTAACCAGCACCTCTTTAGCTCACCATCAACTCCTATCAGTGCACCACCACTACGGTATTCTCAGCAGCTGAGAGCTTGCTTCACTTGCGGCAACCCGAGGCACATTGCCAAGTATTGCCCTCGAGCTTCCAGCAGTTCACAGCAACAGGGTCCTCGTCCCATGATTCAGGCAGCAGATGATCCACAGGCCGCCCAGCAACCTAGAGGTGGGGGTAGAGGCCATAGAGGTGGAGGTAGGGAGCGTAGAGAGGGAGCTCAGATCGCTAGAGGCAGAGTTCAGCTTGGAGCAGATCATCCCAGAGATATAGTTCAGGGAGTAGGGGGTCAGCCCCATTGCTATGCTTTACCGGCCAGGCCGGAGGTCGAGTCAGCATATGTTGTGATCATAGGTACCATTCTGATCTGTATTAGAGGTTTTTCAGTACTATTTGGCGGTGAATCTATGTATTCTTATCTTTCAGTCTATTTCGCACCCTATTTGATCATGCCTAGAGAGGCTTTGGGTGTTCCTGTAATGTGTCCGCGCCAGTTGGTGATTTCCATAGTGGTCGACCGAGTGTATCGTTCTTGTGTGGTGGTGTTTGAGTGTCTTGAGACCCGTGTCAACTTATTGCTCTTAGAGATGGGGGGACTTTGACGTTATATTGAGGATGGATTAGTTATCCCCCTGACCTTGGTTTAACCAGGATTGCCCCATTGAGAATGAAGAGGGATTTTAGATCCTCCGGCCCGTAGTGCGATATTGTATGCGAAGGCTCGACACATGGTTAAGAGAGGAGTGCTTAGCTCAAATGGCGTATGATCGTGAATTCAACGCAGAGGTTCCTTCCGTGTGTTCTGTTCCTATTGTTCGGGAGCTCTTGCCGGGTATACCTCCTGACAGGGATATCGATCTTCGCATTGATCTGGCGCTGGGAACCCAGCCTATTTCCGTTTCTTTGTACCGAATGGCCCCGCTATAGTTGAGAGAGAGTTCAAGGAAGAGTTTCAGGTTTTTCTTGATAAGGGTTTCGTTAGGCCCATAGGTTCGCCTTGGGGCGCACCAGAATTGATTTTTGCCCACGGAATCTGGACCTTATACGGTTTATTGTGTTGCTTTATGGGTTGGGCTTGGCGCAGTGTCGATGCAGAGTAGCAGGGTCATAGCATATGCTTTGAGGCAGTTGAAGGTCCACAAGAAGAATTATCCAGTCATGACCTAGAGTTGGCAGCCATTGTTCATGCCTTGAAGATCTGGAGGCATTATTTGTATGGTGTGACGTGTGAGGTGTACACGGATCACGAGCCTTCGGTACTTGTTCAAGCAGAAGGAATTGAATTTGAGACAACGGAGGTGGTTGGAGTTGCTAAAAGACTATGATGTTTCTATTTTATACGGCCAATGTGGTGGCCGATGCATTTAGTAGGAAGTCTGCCAGCATGGATAGCCTTGCCTATATTCCGGTCAACGAGAGACCGCTTGCCTTGGATGTTTAGGCCTTGGCCAATAGATTTGTGAGATTGGATATTTCTGAGCCCAGCAGGGTGTTAGCTTGCACGGTTGCTCGCTCGTCATTGATGGAGCGTATCCGGGAGAGACAGTTTAATGATCCCCATTTGTATGTCCTGAGAGACATGGTACAGAGGGGAGGTACCAAGGAGATGACTTTGGGAGATAATGGCATATTGAGGTTGCAGGGGCGAGTTTGTGTGCCCAATGTTGATGGTATTCGAGAGTCGATCTTAGCGGAAGCCCACAGCTCTCGGTATTCTATTCATCCGGGCGCCGCGAAGATGTATCAGGATTTGAGGCAGCATTACTGGTGGCGTAGAATGAAGAAAGACATTGTTGCATATGTGGCTCGTTGTCTAAATTGCCAGCAGGTTAAGTACAAGCATCAGAGGTTCGGTGGATTATTTAGAGGATTGAGCTTCCCGCGAGGAAGTGGGAGAGAATCACCATGGATTTTATTACCGGTCTTCCGATGACTCGGAAGAAGTTTGATGTTATATGGGTTATTGTTGATAGGCTGACTAACTCAGCGCATTTCATCCCAGTTGCCACCACCTATTCATCCGAGAGGTATGCAGAGATTTATTTCAGGGAGATCGTTCGCCTTCATGGGGTGACCATATCTATTAATTTGGATCGGGGGTCCGGTACCTCGCATTTCTGGAGAGCGGTACAGCATGAGTTGGGGACCCAAGTCCAGTTGAGTACAAAATTTCACCCCCAGACGGATGGTCAGTCCGAGAGGACCATTCAGATTCTTGAGGATATGCTTCGAGCCTGCGTTACTGATTTTGGAGGCTCGTGGGACCAGTTCTTGCCGTTATCAAAGTTTGCCTACAACAACAGCTACCAGTCCAGTATTCAGATAGCCCCGTATGAGGCGTTGTATAAGACTTCGGTCAGCTTAGTCTAGGCAGAAGAGTGTTGCAGATCGTAAGGTTAGGGATGTTGCTTTCATGCTTGGTGAGCGAGTATTGCTCCGTGTATCGCCTATGAAGGGCGTGATGAGGTTTGGGAAGAAGGGCAAGCTTAGCCCTAGGTATTTTGGCACGTTTGAGGTTCTAGACCGTGTGGGGAATGTGGCTTATAGACTTGCGTTGCCACCTATCTTGTCAGCCATGAATTCGGTTTTCCATGTGTCCATGCTTCGGACCCACGTGTTAGATTTCAGTACTGTCCAACAGGACAAAGGATCTGTCATATGAGGAGGATTCTGTGGCTATTTTAGACCGGCAGGTTCGACAGTTGAGATCGCGGAGTTTTCCTTCAGTGCGTGTTCAGTGGACAGGTCAGCCTCCTGAGGCATCGACTTGGGAGTCCGAGTCTGATATACAGAGCCGTTATCCACATCTATTCCCCGACTGAGGTACTTCTTTCTTTTATCCGTTCGAGGACAAAAGGTTGCTTTAGAGGTGGAGGATGTGACGACCCAAAGGGGTCATCACTGTAATTCTCCCTTTCCTTGCTCTTCTAAGTTCTTGAAAAACTCTTATTTTGTTGACTCGATTGGCGTGCGCAGTCTGGGCGCGAAACCGGAAGATTTTTATGTGAAAATATTTGAACTCTGTGTTATAAACTATGACTTTTAATACCAATATTGCTATGGTTGACGTTGGTCAACGTTTTGGTTAAACAGACTCAGACCCGTGATGTGACGCTCCCGGAGGGTCCGTAATTAAATTTGGGACCCGGGCGTATTCCCGGAATCAAAATTCGAGGTCCTAGGCCCGAGAAAACAATTTCTCAGTTAATTACGTTAATGTTAAAGGAAAATGAATTTGAAAAATGAGCAAAAGATGAAGGTATCGGGCTCGTATTTTGGTTCCGACGCCCGGTATATGTCTTAAATGGGCGTTAACCGCTATCTCTAAAGTTTGGTTGAAAACGGACATTGTTTGACATGTTTCGGACTAAAAGTGGAAAAGTTTGAAAATTTAGAACTTTGAAATGAAAATTATGAGTTTTGGAGGTTGATTCTTTGATTTTGATGTGAGTTTGGCGATTTGATCGCACGAGTGAGTCCATAGGATGTTTTAGAGGTTGGGTGCATGTTTGGGTTAGAGCCCTGAGGGCTCGGGTGAGCTTCAGATAGGTGTTCGGCTCATTTTGTTGCATTTGAATCAGCTGGTGTCTTCAGTCTTCTCAATTGCGAAGACTTGTTCGCAAATGCAAACCTCCCTCGTTTGGCCTTTCTTCTCAAATGCGACGTTTATCTCACAAACGCGATATCGCCCCTTTGGCAGCCAGACTTCGCAAATGCGAAGTCAATCTCGCAATTGCGAGCTTCCCCGGCCTAAACCTGTTTCCGCATTTGCGAACATTTTCTCGCAAATGCGAGATCCCCTTCATTTTTGCCTAGTTTGCAATTGCGAACAGTTTCTCACAAATGCAAAGTCCCCCTTATTTCTGCCCAGCTCGCAAATGCGAAGTTAATATCGCATTTGCGACATCTGCACCTGCGAATTTTATACTTAACCGATTTTAAACCTCACTTTTCATATTTTCAAAATCCAAAACCTCCATAGGCGATTTCTCTCGAACCCCTTCGTCCCTAGACCAAATGTAAGTCAATTTTTACTAGTTTTCTTCAATCCTTATCATCTTCTAACATGATTTCATCTTTAAATCAAAGCTTTCATGGTTAAAAATGGGGATTTGGGGTAGAACCTAGGTTTTCATAAAATTAGGGATTTGGACCTCAATTTGGGGTCCGATTTCAAAACAAATTGCATATATGAACTCGTGGGGGAATGGGTAACCCGGTTTTGGTTCGAACCTCATGTTTTGACCACATGGGCCCGGGGGCATTTTGGGAATTTATGGATAAAACTTTGGGAACTTCATTCTTATGCATTCAAATTGATTTAACTAGAATTTGTTGATACATTTGAGTAAATTGTGGTTAGATTCGACCGATTTTGAAGCGAATTCGAGGGGTAAAGCTATTCTAGAGGCGTGAGTTGAGTTGAAGCCTTCAAGGTAAGTTTTCGATCTAACTTTGCCTTGAGGGAATAGGATTAGGATAATATTTCTATGTGCTATGTGGAGTCAGTGAATAGGTATGGTGACAGTTACCTATGTGCCCGAGTCTAGCATGACTGTGAGTCATAATTGCTATTAAATTGTCGAAAGAAGTGAAAAATTGTGATAATTACTTGTTAAACGAATTGTGAAATGATAGTTGAGAAGCAAATGAGTTAAGGAAGGAATTATGGTGTTTTTCCCTTGCCAGGGTTTGTTGTTGAATCGTTTTCCCTTGCCGGGACTTATTGTGGAGTTGTTCTCCCCCTACAGGATATTTTGGGTTGTTAGTTGTACCCTTGTCGGGTTAGACTGTTATATTGATGTGCTTCCCTATCGGGATCTTCTGTGAAGAGATTGTTCGAATTATTCAATTACATTACATATTGGGATCGTGTGGCACGCCGACCACGTGATATTTATTATGGGATCATGTGGCACGCCGTCCACCTATTGTTATTGGCCTGAGATGCCGGTGACATTTATTATGGGATTGTCTGGCACGCCGTCCACCTATTGTTATTGTCCTGAGATGCCGGTGACATTTATTATGGGATCGTGTGGCACGCCTTCCACCTATTATTATTGGCCTGATATGCCGATGACATTTATTATGGGATCGTGTGGCACGCCGTCCACCTATTGTTATTGGCTTGAGATGTCGGTGACATTTATTATGGGATCATTTGGCACGACGTCCACCTATTGCTATTGGCCTGAGATGCCGGTGACATTGATTATGGAATCGTGTGGCACGCCGTCCACCTATTGTTATTGGCCTGAGATGCCGGTGGCATTTATTATGGGATCGTGTGGCACGCCGTCCACCTGTTATTATTGGCCTGAGATGCAGGTGACATTAATTATGGGATCATGTGGCACGCCGTCCACCTATTATTTTTGGCTTGAGATGCCGGTGACATATATTATGGGATCGTGTGGCACGCCGTCCACCTATTGTTATTGGCCTAAGATGCCAGTGACATTGTGCACAGAGAATACGGGAGCGTGTGGCATGCCGTCCACTATAGATGCGTGTAATCATTGAGCTACTCCATACTATTTATTGGGTGAGGATGAGTGATAAAATACGATGGGTGATGCCGTACAGTGTGATGGATTATCTTGGTGAGGAAGAGAGTAAGAGCACGATGGGTGGTGCCGTGCAACGTTTGTTTTACGGGTCTTTCTCATATTGGTGTTTGTTATACAGTTTCCACTTCCTTTTTTTTATGATTAGATAATTGAAATGCTACACCCCAGCATGTCCCCTTCCTACTATCTGTTTAGAATTTGTTATTTTCTGTTACTGCACATACATCTGCACATATTTATTGTGGTAGGTCCGGTTTAGACTCGTCGCTACCTCGCCGGGGTTAGGCCGGGCAACTTACCAGCACATGGGGTCGGTTGTGCTGATACTACGCTTCTGTGCCTTTTATGCACAGGTCAGGACCCAGCCTCCAGACCGCAGCTATAGTTCGGGAGTAATCCTTCAGTCTAGAGGCTCTGAGGTAGTTCGATGGCGTTCGCGGGCCCCGAGTCTCCTCTATCTATTTCTTTCAGTTTGTTTAATTGTATCAAACAGAGATATTATGTATTTCTTTCAGACTGTTATTTTTAGTACTCTTTTAGTCGTCCGTGAGCAGTGACACCAGATACTGGGTAGAAACAGGTTGTTAGTTTTCCGCACCTTGTATTCGTTATTTTTATTAAAAGACTTCCGCATGCTTTAATTAATTATTCTAGTATTTAACTTGTTTTAGATTAAGTTTTGTGAAAATGATTATAAGGGTTGGCTTGCCTAGTTTCGACAGTAGGCACCATCACGATTCCTGATGGTGGGTAAATTCGGGCCGTGAGAAAATATAAGAAATACAAAATTATAAGATGATTTTATGATCTATTTTACTTTAATTTCATATAGATTTAATTAATAAAATATTGTTTAAAGAATTAAGATGCAGTTTGAATTCTATTTACTAAATATGATATAGTAAAATAAAAAAGTAAATTATAATTTAAAATAATAAATATTTTTTAATATTAATCGCGCATCGCACGAGTGCTAATACTAGTGCTAGTTAAGAATTGCGTTTGACTAACATCCATTTAAGATTCCATTTTCATTCGAACATGAAGATTCCATTTTCATTCGAACATGAATATTTAATGTTCGTAACACTTCTAAATTGGGCAACAAAGTTTGATCTCCGAAATTAATTCGTGTTCAAACGTGTACAGACAAAGAGAAGTTTCTAGGAATATTTCTGTCGTTAGCATTAAATAATAGTACTCACCATTTAACTGTATATCTCTCTCATCAAATGGCTATAAATTTGCGTGAATATAATCAAATGTCTCTGTAAGAATTTTGTTACTTTTGAATATTATAGTAAATTAATATTATAGAAAAATATATTATTTCCTCCATTCACTTTTATTTGACATCAAAAGCGGATGTAATGTATAACTTACGGGTTCAACTGAACTCATAACTTTCGACGCAAAAATAAAAATTTGTATGTAAAAATTTGCTAAAATTATAAAAATAGTAGATATGAACCCATAACTTTAAAAATATAATGGGTTCAGTATTAAAAATATTAAAATTGAACACATATAATTTAAATCTTGGATCCGTCTCTGCTTGGCATATATACTAAAAATAAATTTTTATTTTTACTTATCACTTTACATATATCAAGAGAAGTTAATTTTTTTTCCTGTTATACCCACAGTATTTATTACCCATTTCAAATCATTTTCTTAAATCCACTAAAATATACATCAATTAATATGGGTATTATCGTAAATTATTTATTTTATTTATTATTTCTTAATGGGCGTAAAAATTTAAAACGTACCAAGTAAAAGTGAATAAAGGGAGTATAATATAATAGGAAAATTATTTTCAAAAAAACTTAATTTTTATAGTAAAATCCTATTATATAGTGATGTTATTATAGAGAGGTTTAACTATAGTTCCATTTTCCATAACTTGCAATTGCGTCAATCTGCTGGTACTCTTTGTTTCCCAAATACATTTACAAAGTAGCATTACCTAATCTTGTGGACCATTAATATCCAATCACTTTCTTTAAAATCTAACTTCAACGATTAGCTAGAGTAATTTTTTAAGGGATTTTTACATATACATCCCATATAACAAACCTTATAACCACTCATGTTTAAGGATTGTGTTTATTACATTTAACTATACCACCTTTCAATTTATGTACCAAAATTATATTTAAGGTTTGATCAACTCATTAATTATTTGCTTGATTTGTGGAACAAAATCTTTTCAAACTATTTAATTAGAGGCTTGATTTGTGGCTATAAACTTTCCCATCCTCTTCTCTCACACAAAAAATTCCTCAAACAATGTGAATATTATTTCAGTTATTACAAATCGGATCCTTTCCCCTTAATAGCATTTTCAATCGTATTTGTATGAATGGGTTTCACTTCAATACTAAAGACATAAGCAAGAAAAATAAGTTAGAAAAAGAAGAGATTGTTGGCCGCATAATGTGTATACAAAATCTTTTCATATTTATTTTTTTTACACGTTCACATTTGACTACATTGCTCCTTCTTCTTCTCAGTCCCAAATTCTCAAATTCCATTTTTCTATGAGTGAGAAACGAGGGTTTTTTGGGGGAAATATGCGATTTCTGTATTGATTATTAGCAAAACCGAACTCGGTTGGAGAAGGAGTAGATTCGTCCCTAACAACGATTTTGTTTTTGTTTGTGGGTGGAGTTTCCAGTTTTCCACTATGTTATTCGATACTAGTTTTGAATTTGATACAAGTAGAAATACTTGCTACATTTAATTTAATGGATTTTTACATATACATGCCATATAGCAAACCTTATTACCATTATTGTGCATTCTTCTTTAATTTCATCCTCCATTGTCATCCTCCATTGTCTAAGGTTGCCATTGTTTCAGATCGAGAGTTTCATCCGCCATATTTTTCAGTCCTACGGTTGCATCAAAGTCCCATTTGTAGTTTTCAGCAACTCATACCATCCAGTAGATACAAAAAAATACGCTATTCAGACATATTTTTCAACTGACTACGATTAACTACAAGTAACTACAATTAACTACAAAGTTCATATAACTACAAAAATTTGACTACATTTTAAAAACACACTGGAAACACTGCATATAACCTTAACTACATTTACCTACATTTGACTACATTTTAAAAACACACTGGAAACACTGCATATAACCTTAACTACATTTACCTACATTTGACTACATTATAAAAACTCACTGGAAACACTGCATATAACCTTAACTACATTTACCTACATTTGACTACATTTTAAAAATTCACTGGAAACACTTCATATAACCTTAACTACATTTAACTACAATTGACTACATTTGACTATATTTTAAAAACTCACTGCAAACAAGTTCAACAGCTACAGTTTAATTTATGTCCAGTATGAGTTCAATTACTGTCTCGCTTTGCTATTTTTCTTTTATATATTATTTGGTCCAAAATTAGTGATTTGTCCGAGCATGTCCTGTATTGTATGTCAATTTATACATATATGAATACTATTTCATTCCTCTTTCATTCTAGATTAGTTCAAGGTTTAATGTTCAATGTGTAGTTAGTTTTTCCCTTCAACCTAAGTGCTGTTCTGATTAGTAAATCCTTCATCCTGGTTTTAATGTCTGATTCGATTTGGTTTGGGTTTGGGTACGAACTGATTTAAACATGATAGTATTCTGTTAAGCTTAATGATTAGTACCAGTATGATTTTTGGTTTATATTCAGCCTTAATGCCCCGTGAATTGCTTAGGATTTAATTTAGTCGATTTGTTTCTCCTCGTTAAGTTAAAATGGTTATAGCTGTTGTGTTTAAGTTAATTGATTAGGTGGATTAAGAAAGTATGATTAATTGAAGGGATTATTACCTTAACTGAATTAGCATTTATTTGGTACAAAATCAAAGACTAATTAGGAGCCATAAATACATGCGTTATTTTAGGCTATAAATTATTTAACATAGATTTGAGCCTTAATAAATGGCGTTATTTTAGGGTCCAACATCAGCAAAGATTTCGTTTGGTACATATTTTGTAACAAAAACATGGGATATGAGGGTAATAACCAAACAAGGCACAATAATGGTTATAAGGTTTGCTATATGGGATGTATATGTAAAAATCCCTTTTTTTAAAATAATTTTGTTTGTCACCCGATGTTTATTGTTGATTTTGTTATAACAAAATAACTATGAATGAAAAATGGAGGAAAGTGAAATTTTGAATGAGTTTACTTTAGTAATGCGCATTTCATTGGTAGAAGGAACGAAAATCTTTGTGTATATATAGAGAAGTTCATATTTTAGCTCTAGTAAGAAGAAGGCAAGTCTCACGTTGTCAGCGTCGCTCGGCTTCGGCTAATTATTTAATTAACAAAAATTCAAATTGAAATAACCCATGACCCACGACCTAGTCTGGTTCGGTCCGTTTTTTTTTTCCGGATATTTTAAATCTGTTTTGTTTTTCCCGCAATATTTCCTCACCTGTTTCAACAGCATTTACTGTTCTGGAAGGTTGCAAACCTTTTCAAAGACAATGTCAAACCTGTTCAAACAGCTATGGCTGTTCTGAAAGGTTGCATACCTTTTCAGAAATACTGCCAAATTGGCTATAAATATTCCTTCAAATCCCAAAATATTGACTTACAAAATTTTCTGTTCTTCTTCTTCTTCTGCACATAAAATTCCAATGTGTTTTATAGTCTTCGAGTGGTTCGCTGTTCATCGGCGTTTTTGGTACCAATACTCCAGTAAGTTAAATCGTTCTATCATGGAAGGATATATTACAGAACCTCGGGTACTTGAGGAGAATAATTTCCTTAAGGACACACTGTGTATTTAGTGGGCTCGATTTATTCCTATACTATTTTCAGAATTTATTTTGAAGTTACTATACTATTTCAAGAATATATTTTAACGTTCTAATTTCTATTTTTCAGAAAGTTTATTGTTTTATTAAGGCAAAATAGGCTAATGGCACATGTACTTAGCCCGCGTTGTCACGTCGGTCACCAAACTTATATATTTGCCAATTGAACACTTATACCCATTCAAAAGATGAATAATAAACGTTTATTCAGCGTGGCCTATCCTATCTGTCATATGTGGCTTCAGTGCATGATTCCCACTTCCATAAGGGGCGTGAATATAGTAAAAAGCCCTAACGGTAATAGTTTATCCTATTTAACAGTCATCTTCTTCTTTCTATCTTATTCTCCATTATTGAACTTTATAGAAGCTTAAGTTAGCAAATCCGATGCCTTCTTCTTCTTCGTTTTCCATCTTCTTCTCACTCACCTTCTTTCTACTTTATTCTCCATTTGAAAGTCATTTTTTTCTTGCTTCTCCTGTAACAAATATGCTACTTCCGGTTCTTCTCTTTCAACAATGAGGAAGGAACCTTTGTGTTATTGTGGAGTTGCTGCAGATCTCAAAATGTCATGAACACCCACCAATCCTGGAATGAGGTTCCTGGGCTGTCAAAGATATGAGATTGGTGAAGGTTGTGGCTTTTTCAGATGGGTTGATCCTGCAATTGAGGAATAACACTACAAGACTCTTCTTGTGGCTCTTATTAAGAAGAGTGATCGATGCCATTGTCATAGAATACAATGAAGGTCAAAGCTCAGAGTTACTGCTATTATAATTGTGATTGTAGTTGTTCTAATGTTTGCTATTATGTACTTTGTTTAGGATTGATAATGACTTTTCTTATTGCCTGGGTTTAGGCTTACATATATTTGTATTGATGTAAAATTTTATTCATGAAATATATTGACAAAGGATTCATTACTGCAATAAGTACTAATATAATGGACTGTGCTATAGGCAGTTAATAAAACATCAAAAATTAGGGAGTTGGTTTACAAGATATTTCCAATGATAGGTAATCAACAAAAACATACATAATAGCACTTGCTTTACAAAATACCGTCTACCACAGTCAACAAAAATATAGATATGTACATATTAATTGAGCACTTCAATTAAGGTCTGTTGTGGCTTGGCTGCTTGGTATGGATTGTGCAATTGGTGTGGCTTGAGTGGTTGTAGCAGACTGTGCCCTTCTGTAACTTTGTTCTTGCAGCTGCCTTTGCGTACTGCTGCTCTGCCCTTCCACTTTAGTCCAGGTGGTTTGAACCTAAGTTCAATGTTTGTTAGAGCAGAACTTATGAGTGTAGAAGGATTGTGTACCACTCTGTCAGTTGTTCCAGACTGCACAAAAATAAAAGGTTGTGAGTGAGGGATTATTGAGTAGAAAATTGTGTAATTCAGTTGTAATATTTACCCTCTGTATAACAGTGCCACTTGAATCAAATACACAATATCCTGCTGTCTTTGGTCTCTTAGACTCTGCACTTGCACCATCTCTTCTAGGCTCATTGGTCTTCCTTTTTGGACCTCCTGCAACATTAGTTGATTTTTGTGTGCTTGGATCAATAATTGGTGGAGTGAAGGATGCACTTTCCATAGTTGAATGTGCTGCAGTTGAAGGTGCTGCTGCTGATCCAATTGTTGTTGTTGATGTTGCTGCTGATCCACTTTCAGCTGGTGCTGCTGATCTAGATGTTGCTGGTGCTGCTGATCCAGTTTCTGCTGGTACTGATGCACTTCCACCATCTGCAGTTCTACTTTCAGCAGTTCCACCAACACTTGAACTAGTTCCAGCCCTTCCCCCTTGGTCAACAAATGGCTCAACCTCATAGTTCTTGTAATGCATTGCTGTAATTGCATGTGCACATGGAATTCCTTTGAGTCTCCATGATCTACAAGTACATGTATATGCCCTAAAATCAACAACATGTTTATATGCCCCATCCTGGATTTCATACCCAGTTTCACTAGTAAATTTGACTTCACATTTGGTAGTTTTTTGAGCATTCTCTCCAAGTATTTCCATAGCCATGGGTGATATCTCACCTACCCATTTTTTTAGAAAACTCTCTCATGCTATTGATCCTCTCCTTACATTTGATTCTAATTTCCTCCAACATAGTAATGATAGACTTGTGCCTAGCTGCTAATATGCAACTATTGAATGTCTCACACATGTTGTTCTCCATTACATCACACTTACTATGTTCTTTGAAGTATGCCCTACACCATGTTTTCTTGTTGTATTTCAGTAAGTCCTGAACAATATTTCCCCGATCTGGTCCATTTCATCCAACTTCTTGCAAAAGTAAACTTCAAATATTGCTCTTGCACACTGCCAGAATTTTTTCCTTATTTCTTCACCAGGCCAAGTTTGCTTCCAATTAGCCCAGATATGTCTAGCACACCATCTCATTTCAGCATTAGGGAATAACTGAGTTATGGCTAGATGTATACCCTACAATCATAAACGCTATATTGTTATAACTTAAAAATAAATGAAAACATTTACACTTTAAAGAAAGAGTATTAGAAAGCATACCTTCTACATATCAGACATGACTTTTAGCATTTATGGACATGGTAGTATGTAATCACCCTAAAGTTACTGGTGCTGCCTTCTATGCTACCAAGGATATGCCATGGACAACCCTTCTTTGTGCACGTTGCCCTAACCCTTTCCTTCCCATTAGGTTTCAACTTAAAGTTGTAACCTTTTTGAATAGAATATGTTTGAAGTGCCTCCCTAAACTGTACAACATTCTCAAATATCATATATAGTTCAAAAAAAATTTTTTTGGCAGATGGATCAAAGTACACCTTCTTACTTGGATTCCTAGATGGTGCATCCCTTACTTCATCAGGGCCAACAAGTTCTTTTTCCTCATCACTACACTCACTACCTAGATCTGAGCTATCAAAATACTTTTCATCCCCTCCTAGTTTCCCTTCATATTTCCCCATTTTTTTCTTATGCATATCTTCAAAACCAACATCTATACCAACTGGACCAGATGGTATCTCATCTACATTAACTTGGGCATCCTTCTTTTTGTTGAGTTTAGACTGTCTAGTTTACGCTAAATCATCTTCCAAATCACTACACTCTTCAATGTTCTCATCTATATCAAACAGTGAGTCAGACCCTTCGGAATCATCAAGCTCATCATCACAATCAGATTCTGATGTTTGAAGGTGTTCAGAATATAATTCATTACATTGACCTTCATCTGATTCTTCTATCTCTTCATTTATATCTGCCCCCTCATTTATATCTATCCCCTTACCCTTATCTTTGTCATTTTCTGTCCTAGGTGGTGACACATCAGCCCTAGCATTTACCGCACAGTCATGTGATTGTACAGTGGGGTCTAGTTCACTTAAGTCCTTAACAAGAATAGGCTCACTAATTTTATGTACAATACACACATCAACAAAGTCACCACCTTTCAATGAATTAATAAACTTTAACACACCAGCATCTGTTTTTAAAATGAAATATCCACCACTTTTGTTAACTTTGCATCCAAACAAATCAACTTCTAAAACTCCTAAGTCTCTAACAAACTTGTGAAACAGCATAATATGTAGCTCATCAACATCAACTGTAGCTAATTGAGGACAAGTTAGTCCATTTGCATACCTTAGGTGAGGGTCGGGTACAAAATTACCACTGTAGTGGATTTGTAGGTTAACTAGGGTTGAAGCTATTTTCTTTTCATACCTGCAAAGTAACATAAAAACAGTGTTATAATTGACTAATTGTTATCAAAAGTTGCACCTTTACACAACTCCATAAATAAAACAACAAAAAGACAGATTTTAAAAGTAAAAAAGCTTCCAAGATTCACTTTTCCTCCCCCACATGCCATATAATATTCAGAAAATACTGTGGTGGACAACTGAAATGAAGGAGACCCAACAAAACCAAAAACACTAAACGAAATAACCAAATGTGCCATTACATGCATGACACTACATTAAAAAGGGCTTTCACTCTAATATATAGCAAAGCACAAAAAAATTCTTATATAGTGCGGGATATTAAACAACAATTACGGCCTAACCCAACCTTCCCCTAAAAAGCCCTAAGCAGAGCAAAATCCCCGTAAATAGAAGGAAATGAAGAAGAATAACTACAAAATATGAATAACAAATGAAGAAACGTACCCCACAAACTTCGATAACATCTATAACGATAAAAATCATGGCAACAAAGACGGAGAAGAGAGGAGAGACCCATTGTCGTTAGAACCCTAATTAATCGGGGTAATTGAAAAATGAAGGGAAATGTTGGTTTGGGTCGGTAAATAATTCCTTCTCGATATTACCGTCCTATGTGGCCATCAGACGTGACATGGAGCCTACGTGGTTTTACTTTAATAACTTGGCATCCAACGTATAGGCGATTGTAACACACGCACTGGCAGCCTCCTTGGATAAGCGTTTATTATTCATCTTTTGAACAGGTATAAGTGTTCAATTGAAAAATATATAAGTTTGGGGACCGTCATGGCAAAGTGGGCTAAGTACATGTGTCATTTAGACCATTCTTCCTTTTATTAATTTTACAGCAATACAAATTGAATAATATTTATATCTGTATTGAGGTCCCGGCTAATTCGGATCATACTGCATAATGTCCTTAAAGGATCAGCTCTCTGTTCCAACATTTTTTCTATAATCAAGGCTTGAATTCAAGACTTCTGGTTAAAACTGAAGGGACTTTATCCGTCCCATCATAACGCTTAAGGGTCATTTAATAAGATGTATTAGAAAAAATAATATACATGTATTAATTTTGATATTATTAATTCCTTATTTGATAAGTAGTATTTTTAGCATATGTATAACTAATACCTATATTAGTTATATATCATATTTAGTACTATTCTTATACATAGGAATAATACTAAGGACTTGCATATGATATCTATCGACTTAGAAAAAGCGTACGATAAAGTTCCAAGGGAAGTTTTGTGGAGATGTTTGGAGGCTAGAGGTGTACCTGTTTCCTACGTTAGGTTGATTAAGGGCATGTATTCTGGAGTAAAGACCCGAGTGAGAACGATGGGTTGGGATTCGAACCTTTTTCCGGCTATAATGGGGTTGCATCAAGGGCTTGCACTCAGTCCTTTATTGATTGCTCTGCTGATATACGTATTGGCATGCTACATCCAAGGGGAGGTGCCGTGGTGTATGCTATTTGCAGATGATATTGTATTGATTGATGATACTCGAGAAATTATGAACGCGCAATTAGAGGTATGGTGGAAGACCCTGGAATCTAAATGTTTCAAGTTGAGCAGGACCAAGACAAAATACTTGGAATGTAAGTTCAATGGCGAGAATCAAGGAGGGGAAGATGAGGTAAGTCTGGACTCGCAAGTTATCCATGGGAGAGAGAATTTTAAGTGTCTTGGGTTTATTATTCATGGGGATAGGGGGATTGATGAAGAAGTCACACATTGTATTGGAGAAGGATGGATGAAATAGAGACTCGCTTCCGATTGAAGGTGCCATCGAAATTTAAGGGTAAGTTTTACAGAGCGCCGGTCAGACCAACGATCTTGTATGGGGCTGTTGGCCAGTCAAGATGCCTCATGTCCAAAAGCTAAAGGTAGTAGAGATGAGGATGTGGAGATGGATGTGCGGACACACCGAGTTAGATACGATTAGAAATGAGTTTATTCGCGACAATGTGGGTGTGGCCTCTATTGAGGACAAGATGCGGGAAGCACGATTGATCATGTGAGGAGGAAGAGCACAGACGTCCCGATGAGGAGGTGTGAGAGGTTGACATTGGAGGGCCTACGAAGAGGTAGAGGTAGGCCAAAGAAGAGGTGGGGAGATGTGATAGGCAAGACATGACGCAACTTCAGCTGACCGAGGACATGGCCCTTGATAAAAATGTATGAAGGTCGATGATTAGGGTAGCAGAGTAGGTAGTCTAGAGTGTTCATAACAACAATATTGGCACGCAGTCTCGCTTTCTGTTGGTAATAGTTTTTATGACTAACCATTATTTTCTTTTATTGTTGATCACCTTACTCTCTTGTTATTTTTATTCTGCTTTTATATGGCTTTTTGCTACTGACCCTTCTTATCTATATTTTTATTAATGTTGTGCTTATGCTTTCTTGAGCTGATGGTCTATTACAAATAATCTCTCTATCCTCACAAGGTGGGGGTAAGGTTTGCGTACACACTGCCTTCCTCAGATGCCAGAGTCTGGGATAATACTAGGTATATTATTATTGTTGTTATCGTCGTCGTCGTCTTATACATAAGAAACCATGACATTAAAAATACCATAGTTTTTTATATTTGGATAAGCATGTATAAATACAGAACTGTCAGTTTAAAAGTTGTTCCAAATTCCTTTCAAAGAATATAGAGGATATTTTTATAAAAACAAAAAGTTGAAAAAAAATGATGCAATACATTTTATTTTTAACATACTCAACTAAATAGTCAATAAGAAATAATTTCAATATAATTAATATCAAAATTACTAATATACTACATTTCGTATCATTCTTATACGCCCTACCAAATGCCGTCTTAGTGATATAATTTGCAACTTATCCAATAATAAGAAGTGAATATAGAAGTACGTCGTTTTCAGGTCCTTTAATTTTATCTTAAGGCAGGAAAAGAAAAAGAGAGCAGATATTATAGGCCAGGACGATAAAGAGTTACCCGTCTTTTGATCCTTTGGCTTCATCATTGGGGTAAAATGTTTTTGACTGTAGTTGCGCCTCTTCGTTTATCTTTGGGCCAAAAAAGAAAGAAAAAGAAAAAGATTTTGGACACGAGGAGAGATTTTGTTAAAAAATTCCTTTTAATTTGAGAAAGATTAATATGTAAAAATTTCTGCCACCGTCATTCTAATCTGATTTGTGATACTAGTAATAGTTTAGTCGCCATTTTTATCAGGTTAATATTAACAACTTAATGCGTATTATAAAGATTTATACATAGTTAGCTTATAAATAAAGGCAAATTCAGAATTTTTTAATTGCGGGTGGTCAATAGTCTTTAACTGTACTTTTTACTTTTAGGATTGGATGGTCAATCAATATTTTTGTATATAATTACTAGTTCCCAAAATAGAAATATAATATTTTGCTAAAAAATAACGAATGCTTAAGTACTCATAGGGTTGAATATAGACTCGCCATTGCTTATAAGTAGTTTTTAAGTACATAAAATCCACTTTTCTAACTTTTCAAAGACAAAATAAATATTTAGGCATTATTATTTTATCTTTAAAACTTAAAATTTGCATCAAACACACTATTCTATGGCTAGATCAATTTTGATTTAGGGGCAGGTCTGATTCGACCATTTTCATTCACATGACCATGTGAGTTTTTCACCGGAACCCGACAGAACAAGTGAGGAATCACTATAAGAGACCGACCATCAAGCTGTTAAAATCTGCTTATTATGAAAAATATTTTTTTTAGAAGTGTTTTTTTCAAAAATATTTTTAGAACAAAACAATTTATATTGGGTGAATTTATCTAAGAAATACTTTTTTCAATATTTGGTATACAAATTATGTTTGGCCCATCGTTCTAAAGTTGTACTTTTGAGTGTCAAATTACCAAAAAGAATAATACCTTACAATTCTTTTATTGAGTAAAATGAACTCAAATATTTATTGTAAAAAACTTTTATTATTTTTATTTAATTTAATTAAAATATAAAACATAAAACAAATATATTAAATATTTAAATCAATTTTACATATATAGTCATACTAAAGCATATATTATTATCTAGTATAATTACTTTTTGTTACATGATAATTTGAATCATCAAAATACATCATTCAGTAAAAATTAGAAGTCTATTTCACAAATTACTATATATTGATAATATACCATGAAACAATAAGTAAAGTCACTCATACATGATAATATTTCTCAACAATTTTATCTCTACGTCTATCATACAACGCTTCCATATTAGTAGAAGACTTGTCTTGCATTTCTAAAGCAATATCAGAAGGCCCGTCTCCTTCCCCAATCTCAGCAGTAATATCTTAATAGCATAAAATTGAATTCTTTATCGGTAGAAGAATGCCAACAGAAGAAATTATGTATAGCCATAGGGATTGTAATTTGATGATTCTACGTGTCAAAATTGAAAGATGACATTGAATGTAAAATAGAAATAATTTTAATTATATAAAAATATTTTTGTTTGAAAAAAGTAGTTAAGTAGTTTAAATCTAAATTCAAAAGAGTAACTAATTATTAACAACACATTATATATAATTTATTTATTCTTTAATTTAAATTAAAAAAAACTAATTAGTATTACCTAATCTTACTAACTTTGTCCTAAATTGCCAAATGACCTTTTAGGTTACCACTTAATGTGTGATGCCTTTTCTTCCTTTTTAATAATATATTGATAGATTATACGATAGAATTGTAAATTTATTATCTATATTTAGATAATTTTCACAAATTAGATTTGATAACTATTTTAAAGATTCGGGAACTAATAGCATATAATAGAAGAAATTATAAATAATTATTTGTAGTAAGAGATTTGATAATCCAAAGAATGATGTTGATAATTTGCTTTAGAGTAAAAAAAGAAGAAGATAATATGGAAAGTTATAAGACATTACACAAAGAAAAAATAAAAAATAAAAAAAAAGTCAATAAAGAAGTTGAAAAGTTGCAATATGATTTATGTATATGATGTTATCTTTAGTTTTAATAAAATGTTAAAAACTAGAAACAAAAATAAAAAGAAAAAATTTATATTAGTAAGTGATAATTTGAAAAATATAAATTTATGATGATGATAGTTTTTTCTTGAATACATTAATTTTTCACTTATGCTTCTGCTTCTTGGAAGAAGCTAGATTTTTCTGTTTCATCACAAATGCAGAAAAACTGCTGCTGGCCAAAATACTTTTCTATATTGGTCAAACAACTTAAACTTTTTTAAAGTACTTTTTAATATTTGGCCTTCCAGAAGCTTGGTCAAACATGCTCTAAATCTTGTTTTTCAATCGACTAATTTGCTATTATTATTAATTACTAATATTGCATTTTTAAAAAATTAAAGAAAATAAAGGGTGCGGCAGCCAAGCTAATGCCAGAAACAATTAAACACGCTACTATCACTTTCAATTTTTGTCACTTTCTCGCTCTCTTGATCCAATGCTCTTTTAATTTAATTATTTATTGCAAAAATGGTCCAGCTTGGACACAATACATTAGCAGAACACACGCTCAACCAATGGCCACACGTGCAAACTCCGTGTACCCTTAATTTCTCGGGCAGGTAAGATTTTTAGCCTCAAACGTACTTTTTCTAAAGCATCATGTACAACTACTTAAAGACAGATCAAGTCATTCCTGAATTTTATACCCCATCTATAACAGCATGACTTGTGTCATACCCTTATATCCTTTTTGATAAAATAATTAAAAAATCATAGTTATCTGGTCTTTATATAACAGAAATTAGTTACCCTTAAATTTAATGTGTAGTTTCTTGAAGTTTTGAGATTGGGATTGAAATTAAAGAAAATAAAAAGATGGGGTTGGAAAGTATGAAGAAATTGAAGCCTTTGCTGCATTTGCTGTTGCCACTATGTGTTCATTGGATTGCTGAAGAGATGACAGTTTCTGTGCTTGTTGATGTTACAACTAGTGCTCTTTGTCCTGGCAATTCCACTTGTTCTGAAGCTATTTACATCAATGGTGTTCAACAAACAGTATGGAATTTTCCACTTATTCTTCTTCTGGTCTTTTACTGTGTGCATGCTATTCTTATTTTGTTGGGGGTTTTGTTTTCCTTGAGGAATCTTGACATAAAGACTGTTTCTTTGTATGTAGGTGCTTGATATTGAATTGTGTGACTTACCTCGTATAAAAGCTTAAGCTGTTTGTGATTTGAACATAGGACCTCTGCCTGCTTTGATACGATGTTAAAGTGTGTTAGCGGCCAATCTAAAAGCTTAAGTTGTCAGAAAAAATGCACTTTTATTTATTTTTTTATGTCTTCAACACTTGATTCTATGATTTGTGTTTTGAAATGGGACGCTGATTGAAAATAGAAGAAGCTGAGCTCTGTACAGGACTGGACTGAGTAATGGAACTTGTTATGTACTAGGCTTGTTTCATTTGTGGATATCTTGAAGATAGTTATTACATTAAATGTTATTATTACTATGGAGCAGTAATGTGTAGTTGTGGTGATGGTAATGATCATCTTCAGCATTGAACTATTCAGCTACAACATTTTTGTGTCAGTGCTTAAATTTAAGTATACTATTGTTATCTTGACATAAAGACTGTTCCTTTGTGTGTAGGTGCTTGATATTGAATTGCGTGACTTACCTCGTATAAAAGCTTAAGCTGTTTGTGATTTGAACACATCACCTCAGCTTGCTCTGATACCATGTTAAAGCGTGTTATCGGCCCATCTAAAAAGTTGTTAGAAAGAGGACACTTTTATTTACTTAATTATGGTCTATGATTTATGTTTGGAAATGGCTGATTGAAAAAAAGAAGAAGCTGAACTCTATAGTGGACTGCGCTGAATAATGGAACTTGTTATGTGCTAGGCTCGTTTCATTTGTGGATATTTTGAAAATAGTTATTCATTAAGATATTATTACTATGGAGCAGTAACATGTGTAGTTGTGGTGGTGGTAATGATCGTCTTCAGCTTTGAACTATTCAGCTACAACTTCTTTTTTTTTTGCGTCAGTGCTTAAATAGAAGTATAATATTGTGATTTTTGAGGGATGTATGACTCTATTTATCAAGATAGACTTTTCATTTCGACAAATAGAAAAGGGGAGTGAGCTAAATTGTATAAGACGCCATTTAACATGGACTGCGTCATTTAAGGAACTGTAAAGTAACCTGTTTCTCTTTCAGTTGTGGAATTTTGGCAAAAACGCTCCACTCTTAGATGTGATGAAATATCTTTGTAACGACGAAATTCCTGCTGTACTCTTGGACTTAAATCTTCTTTAGATATCCTCAGAAGCATTTGGAATACTTTGATCTTTATATTGAATATCCATTTGTATAGTTTGTAGATGCTTGTGGCTTTTAGCCTATGTTTCCAGTCATTCTAATGATAATAAGATCTTAGGAGTTAGAATTTAGAAATACAATTTTTTGAACATGCTAATGTTATGCCTATGGTTAAGAAGGTGGGCAGAATTAATTCCCTTCAAAAGTAAATTTGAATTTCTGTATTGGGGATATTCAATAATTGTTGCCACAAGGGTGGTGAAGTGGGACTAGGTAACTTCAATTTTGTTTATCCTGGTAACCGGCATTGTAAATTTTCTATAGAAAGCGCAGCACTCAGCCAATGGCTTTTCACTATTCTCCAACTTTAATGAATGTTCTGCAAATGCAGGTTGTCGGAATATTCAAGATGCTGGTCCTTCCTATCCTAGGTCAGCTTTCAGATGAGTATGGACGTAAACCACTTCTTCTCCTCACCATATCTACAACAATTATTCCTTTTGGTATGTAATGCATTTTTTATGTTATCCAGAAATCATCTTTAGACAATATAATAGTATCTATATAGATTTGGAGTCACTGTTCTATGTACGACTGGCAGTTTTATGCTATGGCTAATCGGCTATTTTGCATTATTAATTCTCATTCTTTCTGTCTCTCTGTTTTTTTAACCTTCCAGGTTTACTCACCATCAATAAGTCAAAGGGATTTGTCTATGCTTATTATGTCCTGCGGACAATTTCTTATATCATAAGTCAAGGGAGCATTTTCTGCATCTCTGTTGCTTATGCGGTAGGACTTTCAACTGGTAAATTTGCCGACGACATTAACCTGCTTAATTTATCATGAATCTAACTGCAGGTCTTCTTTTGCTTTGTCAGGCAGATGTTGTTGATGAGAGTAGTAGAGCTGCAGTTTTTAGTTGGATTACAGGACTTTTTTCTGCATCACATGTTATGGGGAATGTCCTAGCGCGTTTTCTTCCTGTAGGCTACATTTTCCAGGCACGTTGGTTCTCCTAGCTTGACACTTTGTGAGCCATATTTTCTACTTTTGTTATATATTTCAGCGCTCCTAATGAAATTTCTCCTTCAGGTTTCAATAGTTCTCTTGATCTTTGTTCCGGTTTATATGATACTGTTTCTAGAAGAGACTGTAAGTCCACAAACAGAGGTGGACCAAAGCTCAACGGTAAAGAGCAAGGCATTGAAGGTTGTTCAGGAACGATATAATTCGATGAGATATGCTGCAAATATTGTCACTAGCAGGTAATTTTGCACGTGTCTTCCATTACATTTCAGGTTCTGCTACCAGATGTCAATTTGGAGTGCACAAATGATTCCCAATACGAGTTCATTGGTGTTATCTTGTATCACTCTCCTCGTGTTTTCTAAATGATATTTATTGTTCTCAGTCCAACACTGAAGTGCATTTCTCTTGTTTCTTTCTTCTATGAGTTGGGAATGTCCGGCATCAGCAGCGTTTTACTGGTATGTCACCTGCTTCTTTCAATCAAAAGATTTTCCTAGTCCATATTGGTACCACCCTTCTGGATCATCAAAATACGAGTACTGATGAGTTTTTGTTGCCTTTTCAAGGAATTTTACAATGTAAATCCCGACTTTATATGTAATGATTGAAAATTCATGTACGTTATTTTTATTTGTGCAGTACTATCTGAAATCAGCTTTCGGCTTCAACAAGAATCAGTTCTCAGAAATTTTAATGATGGTGGGAGTAGGTTCTATAGTCTCACAGGTAATCAGAATATTGAGCCTTGAGATGTCCTTTTGATAAAGATATTGAAACCGTTCCGGCTATGTGCGTCTTTAACAGACTATTCCATACATTTACCTCTTTTCTGTATTAAATGTATCTAGCCAAGTTTTTGTGCTTGTCATATGCAGATAATTCTTTGTTAATATGTACATAAATAGATATATGTTCTAAAATATTGGTGAGATCACATATCTTATACTCACAAAGATATAATGAAAGTAAGCATTACAATGTTTTGTCCTACCTTTCAAAGGAAATGCCATGTCAGAATATTGGTTTCATGTTCGACGCATTATCCATTCCATGTCCTTGTTAAATAGCTCATAGATATCTCTTCTATACTATCTCCTAAATAGGCCTTTCTTGTCCTTCAGACCCACTGAAATCTGTATTTTTATCTGCAGCATTTTTGGCTAGTTCACCGTGTATCCTGTACAAACTCTAGTTTCATTATGTAAAATTTCTATTTTGTACTTACCTTTGAAATTTCATATTTCCAGATTGTGGTGCTTCCTCTTATAAATCCTCTTTTTGGGGAGAAAGTGATACTTTGCATGGCCTTGCTTTCATCAATAGCCTATGTAAGTTCCCTTGATCAATTTTAAGACAAAAAAAGGCACATATTCTAAAGGGAAAATAATAACCTATTATTGCGCTTTGTTTTGCAGGCAATGCTTTATGGATTAGCATGGGCACCTTGGGTATGTTACTAATTTTTTAAGGCAGATGTGTTTGAAAACAGAATGTCCACTCTTAACTTCATAGTTTCCTGAGGGTCGTATCTACGCAAAAAAAAAAATGTCCTCTTTTCTTTAGTAGAGTTTCTACGACTTAACAAATTGTTTTTGATAAGACAAGAAGAAAACAACATGAAAAGATGCCGATAGGTCTCCTTTTCAGTGAGCTTAAAATGAACTGGCATTTTCAAATACACTAATAGACCACTCTTTTGTGTGAGTCGCTTATTATATATAACAAAAGATTTTTTTGGCTTTTTCCCTCTGCTCTAAATCTGTATCAATTCATTCTCATTTTCATCTTCTCCTCGCCTTCACCGAGATTTAACTTTTTCTGTAACCCTTTTTTGTTTTGTTGATCAAAAGAACTAAGTATAGTATATGACTGCTATTGCTAACACAGGTTCCATATTTAAGTGCTTCTTTTGGGGTCATCTACATCCTTGTTAAACCCTCTGTGAGTAATTTCTTCAAACTATTGTCCATGATTTCACATTATGTTGAAGAGCTTAATACTTGTTGATTTTCTTCTTAATAATCCCTTGTCCTTTTTACTTTCTCCACAGACTTATGCTGTTATATCCAAAGCGGCACTTTCAGCAGATCAGGTTAGTGAAATCTTGAGATTTGCTTTAGCATAGTCTTCTTCATGCATTTCTGCCCAATACAAGCCAAAGTCCTGGAAAAAAAGCTAATAAAGGGACCTGATTCGGTTTTTAAATCAAGAGGCAAAAAGATGCTTAATTTAGGGAACTCGCTCAGGTCCTATCAAATCATGGACTAACTCAAGCCAGTGTCTTCTGTCCGAGATCTGCCTTAACAAAATCTCTATCCTAAGGATTTATGGAAAAGTTTCAACCTAATTGCTTGTAGTTATAGCTAGCTAGGAAGCTGAAGTCCAAGAGACATTATATTGAAGCAATCCCATTTTCACCTAGTTCTTTTATAAACACATGCTAACTTCTCATTTCTATTACAGGGCAAAGCACAGGGATTTGTTGCTGGCGTTCAATCAGTTGCAAGTTTGTTATCTCCAATTGTGATGAGTCCATTGACATGTAAGTCATCTTCTGTGCTCTGAATCCAAAAATTTAGAGGCATCTTAATCGACTGTGTTTAATCACTGACATAACGTTCTTTCAGCGTGGTTTTTGTCACGTGATGCACCTTTTAACTGCAAAGGATTCAGTATACTTTGTGCTTCTTTATGCATGGTAAGATGTTTTTTTCTTTCTTTCCGCGACTTTTTCATATGTCATACCTGTTCTTGTGAAAGCTTTAACTTATACAAATTCTGCAGGTGGTTTCACTGTATTATGCGTGTGTGCTAAAAGTAGAGGCTCCATTGAAGAAGACCTTCGACGAAAATGCAGAGAATATTGAAGCACCACTTTTGGCATGATACTTGAGACATATGTGACCATTATACCAAAATTTTCCCAGCTATAGTCCACGAAGGCTGCGCTTACAATGACGATTAGTCCGATCTTCCTATGATAGAGCTGTAAATCTTTTGAATGAAGCTAAGTCTAATCTAGGTTAGAAGAGGTGTATTAGTCTTGTAATCTAATTTGTTCTCTGTTTAGTTATTCTTCAATGCATCACTTCATTTTTTTTTGTCTCAATTAAATTGTTGGCTTGTACTTTGTACTCTGAACTTTACATGGAAATGGGATAATGGATATATTGGTAAATTCAATAGGTTGCTTACAATAGCATGGATATACCGAGTGATGTGTTGGTTAGATGCATGTAACGGATTCGAACTTTTGCCAAAGACAAACTTTTGGTGTTAAGATGGAGAAGAATAGAGAGGGGCTAATTATCCAATGAGTTTCGAACTGTGTGTCACCAGTCTCAGAGATTTTTGCCTACCAAAAAAGAAAAAAAGAAAAAGAAAAATACTTAACCTTACTATACACTGTTCATAACAAAGTTGAAAGCTCCAAAATAAATTAAGTTTAGAAATGAAGCAGTTATATTCTCTAGAGATGATCCAAATGGGAACTGTTTTGTATTAAAAATGAGATTTAGAGCTCACATGCTACTTTTAGGGTGCATCACAGTCTAAACTCTAAAGTCATTAATTTTGAAATTAAAAAAGCAATTTGTTTATTTTAATTTCTAAGCTGCCTAATTGGAATGTTTCCCCACTAATCGAACATGAGTTTCAATGGTTATAGCAGTACGCAGGGAAAACACTTATTTATATGGGGTTTTATCGTTGTTAGCCCACCCCAGAAACTATTTATATTTGGTAGTCGAAAAAGTATATAAAATTTGTATAATTTTCGTATATAACACATTATATATTTATTTATTTATTTATTTATATTGTTTCGACTGTTATTTTTTACAGCGACTACAATGTCATTTTTCCATTTGTATTGTAGTGTTTACGTTTTATTGATTTGATATAATTGACGAGACAATAAACTTTTTCTCCGAGTCTTAGCACTATGAGAAACTTTTTTTTTGTAAGAGCAAAATCATAACAAATCTTATTGAACGTTGTAGCTAATTTTGAATACACTATTGACCCAAAAACATCACAAGAACTAGGAAATCTAGTATGTCAAAGTTACATAAAATTTAGTTGTCAATACATTATATTGACCCAAGTTTTTCACCAAAAAAATAAAATAAAAAATCATAAGAATTAGCAAAATGTAGTATGCCCATGTTCCGGGGCCAAGAGTGAGAAGATATCGAACTGGTATTCATGTTGCAACAAGAAATAAAATTCAGAATCAACAAGACTATTTTTGTTGCCCATTGGAGCAAGGCTGTTCAATTGGACCAACTTCATAATTAGCAGTAGAAAACCCAATCTCTCCATTCCAGTAAGTGCATGGCCGTATTTCAGTTGGACCAAATTCTTGAGCATTAACAGAGGCGGAGTTGCTACCACCTCCAATAATATCGCTCAATATTTCTGCAAATTCTCCATCACCATCACAATTCATAATTGATTTCCCATTCAAGAACTCAATTCTCCTTTTTACAGCCTCAATTTTTGAGTCCAATGCCAATAAAACATCCTCTTTTCCCTTTGTATTTTCAACATCAACAACAACATTCTTTTGCTTTTTCAAAGAATATTGTCTGTACTGATCAAGAATTGGGTTGACATCAGCGGGACTTTTGGGCCAAATTTCTACGGTTTCGTCAAGCCTTGACGTCGCAGAGAATTGAAAGCTCCATCGTCTTCTTCAAAACACAAGCCTCTCTCTTTAACATTGCTCTTTTGTCTGCGGCCTTCATTGTAAAATAAAGAAAAAAGGAAAAGGGTCAGAACTGCCCCTAACGTATTGACTCCAAGTTAAAAATGTACTTCGTTAATCAATTTTAAAAAAATGCCCCTACTGTTAAAAATGTGCCATATTTATACCCCTAAGTCTAACAACTGACGGTACTTATATTTAAAACGGTATGGACATTTTTTTTCAAAATAGGTTAACGATAGGGGCATTTTTAAACTGGAGTCAATACGTTATGGGCTCAAATATGCCAGAATTTTAACGGTAGGGGTATTTTTTTCAAAATAGGTTAACGAATAATATTTTTAAACTTGCGTCAATATGTTAGGGGGCAGTTCTGATCCTTTTCCGTAAAGAAAATAAAGGGGTGCGGCAGCCAAGAAACACACTACTAGTATATATCACTTTCAATTTTGGTCACTTTCTCGCTCTCTTAACCCGATGCTCTTTTAATTCAATTATTTATTGCAAAAATGGTCCAGCTTGGACACAATACATTAGCACAACACATGCTCAACCAATGGGCCACACGTCCAAACTCCGTGTACCCTTATACCGTAGTTGTATCATTATTCCCCATCGTTTTATAACGTATCGTATTATATTATATTATACTATTATATTATATCGTTTTAATTGATATAACGTTTGGATAGATTGTATCGTTTGTTATAGTTAAATAACATCTTTATTGTTTGGCTTGACTATATTGTACTGTACTGCTAAGTTTACTAAAATAACCTCAATTATTTTATTAAAGGTCGGAAAGAGGTATAACACTTGAGACTAATGGTAGGGTCGAAGCACCTATACCTATGATTATTTTTTTGCTATTTACCTGTTAAATGGCATGTACTTGTCAAAATATGTAGTACTAAATGCTATTCTTTGAAAAAAGATATATCAGATCTAATACGGGCACAAGTAGAAGATAACTAAACAACCACAATATAGAGAAAATACATGAAGTGGAATTATATTATTCCATATCACAAATAATTTCAAACTTAAAGTGTACAATATAATAACAATTTCTAGCAACATGACATATAAAATTCATATCGATATAGTCAAAGTCTATGAAATCCTCAATAGCTAAAGCACAAAAAATATTTAGTCTAACTCAATTACCAGGTGACAACATCAAGGTCAGTAAAAGAAATAAACCTTTTTGAAGTTTTAGCGGGTCTTGTCTATTTAACGCTTCTTTCATGATTCTTGAACAGATGCCGTCCCTTCCCAACCAGCTGAGACATATGTGAATTTTAAATCAAATGTACATGCAGCCAATACATTTTGTGTTGGATAATCTTTTCTTCCACGGTATCTAGGTGCTTCACGTTGTGAAACTTTAACACGTATATGTGTTCCATCAATTGCACCAATACAATCCTGAAATTATTATAATAAATTATATGCAATAAACCTTGAATTTAGCTAAAAGTTCAATAAAATTGTATTTGTGTTCACCTTAAAATATAGGTAGAATCTTGGGCTGCTGGCAATTTCAGAAGGAACTTGAGAGCCATTAGGTTGTTTAATAAAATCTTCATATAACCCCAAGATCGCTCGTAGGACAATATGAAAATGAGGACTAACCGACTCTCCAGATCGTCGAAAGATAAAAGCTAACTCGCAATTTGTCGTATTATGCGCTAACAGGTAAAGTGTTTTTGCAATTTTCTCTTCAACTGTAGCTTGAAGTGTTGGTCTAAGATCACTACCCTCTCTAACTAACATCTCACATAAATCGGTAAAAGCTATAGGTAGTGGCGGAGGCAGGATCTTCACGAAGGGGGTTCAAAATTTTTTTTGCAGCTAGTGGGAATTGAACCCATGACCTTATGCAAATTTTGAACTCCTTGACCACTAAACTACACTTTTGAATGTTGTTAAGGGTGTTCAAAACTTAATACATAGAGATAAAAAATATATTTTATCTTATATATACAGTGTAATTTTTCGGCGAAGGGTGTTCGGGTAAACACCCTTGCACCCCCCTAAATCTGCCGCTGGCCAAAGGGGCCATTCTAATAATATTACGACAAAGTTCAGTTGAGAATAAATGACTCAATAATTCATGTCTAACTTGTTCACTTTCTAGTCATATATCATGTGTGATCGTACGTCGGTCATTTTCAATTTCACGTACATAAGTCCAAAACCAAATAGCTACTAAGCAAGCAGCATATGTAGCTAAAGAGCTCACTTGTTCCAATATCTGTCTATTATTTTTATTATTCCTATCAGTCATTTATAATAAAATTAAGTGAGATGCACCAACAAATATCATAGATGAACTAACTAAAAAAAATACAACAATGTGATAGTAGTAATACCAAATAATTGACAGAAAAACAAGAAGACAAATACACCCCATTAGCATTCTGAAGTAGTTCAACATAAAACGATATGAAAGTGATGTAAATTATACAAATACATAATGATATGAAAGTGATAACAAGCAGACAAATAACTAAGTGGTTCAATGTAAGAAAAGTGACGTAAAAAGAGCAATGATGCAACATAAATAATACTATAATTCATAGCTGTCGATATTTATATTTCATATGTTTATGAAAGTGAATTGACTACAACGACTCCACTCAACGAAAATAGATGAAAGAGAGGATACCGTCGTTGGAAAGACACCTAACTATAAAAAGTTGGTTGGAAACTAGAAAGAGACGATACCATTTGTTGACTTGCACGGCAGAAACAAGATGAGACAAAGTATTTATTATAGTGAATAAAATAATAATAATAGGGTGAAGAGTAAAATTAAAATATAGAATAATAAGTGTGTGCATAATTGGAAAGAAAAATATGAAATAATCCCACCACACGGATTTGGTTGTTTCATAAAATGAGATTTTTCATTATTCCGGAGCAATGGATTAAATAATACGATACAATCATTTTTATATAAAAAATCAAAATAAACATTGTATGTAGGGTAACAATACAATACAATACAACCGGAAATAACCATCCAAACACAGTGTTAATCTCTCGGGCAGGTAAGAGTTTTATCCTCAAATGTACTACTTCGACAACATCATGTACAACTACTTAAAGCCAGATCAAGTCATTCTTGAATTTTATACCCCATCTATAATGAGTCCGACACTTAAATGACAAGTTTTTAGATTCAAATTACGTTTCTACAGTTTTAAAAAAAGTTACTTTTCTACCTAAAACGTAGTATTATACTGTGTTTTACTTTAACGGAATTTTAGCCGTTAAAGTAAAATGTAATATAATACTGCATTTTAGATAAAGCACGGTATTTTTTAATCCCACGCGGTCCCCCCTTGTTTTCTCAAACAAAAAAAATCGAGTGGATCCCACTCGTCACACAAAAAGTTAAGATTGTAGGTCCCACATACAACCAAAGCCTTCTATTGTTGTGGTTTCCTTGTGTCGGGCTCAAAATTTCAATTTTTTGACTTTTCTAAAAACATAAATCGAGATATTTCAATTTAGTTTTTGTCGAAACGTGTATAATAATGCATTAATTGTCTTGATGTGTTTCCTCGTTGCTTTGTATATTGTTTGGGATTAAATTAGTATGTTATTTTTATGCGGTTCAAATTATTAGTGTTTTAAAAAAAATACTTAAAAGTTGAGAAATAATTTTTCTTGTTAATATAAATGTTCATAAATTTCTTTACTGTTTTATATGTAAGTTCGTAAATGTTATGTTATGAAAATATTTTTGTTGTTTTTAATTTAGTTTTGATTATTTATTTGCTTAAAGAATAGTGCACATATAACATAGTAAAATATAGAGCCTTATAGCGTAGTACAATATAAAGTCTTTTAGCATAGTAAATATCTAGCCTTTTAGCATAAAAATCTCTGTAGTTTAAGTATCTACTAACTACAAACTCTATCCAATTACATTTTACGAAAATTAATTATTTAATTAATAAAACAAACACACAGAACTAACAAATTAATATATATTGTCAAAATTCTAACAATATCAAAATTGACACACATAAGAATTCAGGACAACTTGGTGCTACTGGGCCTAAAATATCGAGCCTAGAACCCATTGATTAGGTAACAAGTTTTCTGAACTACTTCATCTCAGAATGACTTAGGCAGTTTAACCATTCTGAGCATGTTTCTCACCTTCTCAACAATAGTGCGGTTCATTCTCTCAACTACACCATTGTGTTTTGGGGTTCCAGGAAGTGTCTTTTCATGTCTGATCCCATGGCTCGAACATGACTCTTCAAATTCCCCTGAGATGTACTCACCTCCATTTTTACTTCAGAGAAACTTTAGCTTTTGACCCGTCTCCCTTTCCAGCAGAGCGTCAAACATTTGAAAAACTTGAAACACATGTTGGTTTTGAAAATATAAATCAATAATTTTCGTGAAGCATCATCAATAAAAGTAACAAACTATTTTTTTACCACCCATGGATTCAATTTATATTGGACCACAAACATCAGAATAGACCAAATCAAGTATATTCAATTTTCTTTCAGACGATGTCTGAAATAAGACTCTATGCTGCTTACCAAATAAACAGTAGTCACAAGGTTTTACCGTTGTACCTTTGGCCTAAGAAATGAGTGATTTTCTGGAAAGTGTCACGACCCATTTCCAAACAGGTCATGATGGAGTCCAACAACCTTGCTGGACCAGCCAAGTGCAGAATATTACTAACAATTTTATAACATTTGCTTAAATTTAACTGAGATACCCATTTAGCTTGGGTTTAAAAACTAAAATTGTAAATGTAACGAGTAATATAATATTACAAACCCAAAAAGATCAGTCTACTAAAGTGTATGTGCCAAGACCTGGTGTCACAGTGTAAGGGCAACGAGTAGAATATACACATCTCTACCCTACTGTCTGAAATAAGGGAAAGACAAAAAAAATATAAAAGTAGACTTCATCCGGCTGCCGAGCGATATGGAAGGGAAACATCTCACCGTAGAAGTCTAAAAAACTACTCACTGGCATGCACCCTGACGGTATCCAGATGAATCAGCCTCACACCCTGTACATTTAAGTACAGAAGCATAGCATGGATACATATTGTAAGTATCCTGTCTAATCTCGGAGAAGTAGAGACGGGAGGTCGACTTGATACCTACTAGGTCCAGATAATATCATAGCAATTATTTACAGTATATAACATGAATAGTGAAATTGAATAACAATTATCACAGAAGTCATATCATGCTGGTAGTTATATATATGTCACAGTTAAATTGAATAACAGTTATCACATTTACTTTTTTTATTTATTAGCAACAAATCATGAAGAGCCTAAGCTTCAACATAAACATATAAATCATGCGCAATAACGCTGAGGTCAATGGCCCGCTCCAACAAAATGTAAGATTTTATGCACTGTCGAGGGTCGAACGACCCGTACCATAGATGCATCTATTTCACCGAGGCGATCGACCCGATCCACAGATATCAAGACAACATCAAGAATGCGCAATAAGGCATCAAGTATATACAAGGTAAAAATCATTCCAAGTTCATAAATAAGCATATGTTCATTTTTCATTCCCCTCAAATCTCTAGCAAGTCGTACAAGACCATTTGCTTAGTTCAAACAGGGAAAAGTTCACATTAGGCATGATGTGGGCCCTAAACTACCTAAACATTAACATTATAGTAGCTACGCACGGACTCTCGTCATCTAGTACGTGTGCAGCCCCCGCATTTTATAGCAAATTATTATTTATTAACCTTAGAGGGACAATTCCCTCTCACGAGGTTAGAAAGGGGCCTCACCTTGCTCCGAAGCGCTCTTTCAATAACGAGAATAGGCTCCAAGCTCAATTCAAACCCGAACAAGCACCAACTAGTTAAATAAGGCAAGAACTAATCAATAAGTGCTCACAAAGTCAAATTCTAACTAATATAAGTGATTTCCCAACCTTTCCCGCAAGTTTCCAAAATTCCGACTCCGGGCCTACGTGCCCGGATTCCGAGATTTTTCGAAGGAAGTTGTTATCCATGACCTAAGGATAACTAATATGTGATTTTTAGTTCATTACATACCTAATTAGGTTTTTATATCTTAATTTTACCAATACACTAGGTCTAGCGCTAACCCTTGATTTTAATTGATTATTAGTGTTAAATCTATCTAATGTCCATGTATTTAAGCTAAGAACAAGTGGGGATTACTTAACTTGTGATGTTATGTTGAAACCCTCTCTTTGGAAGTTCAAGAATCACCCAAGTGTGGAGGAAATGGGAGAATAATGCACTTGAGGTCGTATTAAATGAGTTTCACAACCCTGTTATTTCCGCTTCTGCAGTTTGGGGACCGCGACATCGGCGAACAATTGACCAAATTTGTTGTTTTGAGCAAGGGAGAGGTCAACCGCTTCTGCGGTCTGGGGGACGCATCAGCGGATTCTGCTTCTGCGGTTCCTTGGCCACTTATGCGGTTACCCCTGGCCGGCCTGGCCGCTTCTGCGATGAAAGAACCGCTTCTGCGGTCCAAGAGCTGCAGAAGCGGTTTTGACAGAAGCAGCATGTTTTGTTCTTCTTAAAATTCTAATTTTGCTCGAACCCGACCATTTGATGCTCGGGGCTTCCGAGCCCCGCTCGAACATACCAACAAGTTTGTAATCACGAGGCCGACCTAGTCGCAACCTCGAAACTCCCAAGACGACACTAAATCAAGGAATCGGACCCCAAAACCATTTGATCAAACTTAATGAACTTCAAGTTCTAAATTTCCTCCAATGGGTCAAAACACCCTTAGACTACTCGGGTTGACACCAAATTTTGCGGATAGGTATTAACGGATATTTTGGACTTGGACCAAGTTATAGAACCGGAATCCGAACCCGATACATGAGTTTTTAATGAATAATTAGATTCTTTAAATCTTTAAAACTTTGATTTAACAATTTTACATAAAAATTTCGTACTCGGGCTTCCGAGCATACGCCCAGGTCCTATATTTTTCCACGGACCTCCCGGGACTGTCAAAACAAAAGTCCAAGTCTGTTTCCCAAGAAAGTTGACCGAAGTCAAACTTGGCTTTTTAAGGAAACCATAAGGGAATATTTGCTTATTATTTTCACCCAAACTCTTCTACTTCCGAACCAATCGCTTCCGTAAGTCGTTATTTAGCTAAGGAAGGCGTGGAAAGTTTTTATTTAAGGGAACGGGGTTCTAAATAGTAAAACAACCAGGCGAGTCGTTACATTCTCCACCTATTATACAAACATTCGTCCTCGAACGGACATAAAAGAAAAGTACCTGGACTGCATAATAGGTGGGGATATCGGCTCTGCATGTCCTCCTCAGACTCCCAGGTCGCCTCCTCGACCGGTTGGCCCCTCCACTGGACCGTTATTACCGAAACTCTCTTGGACCTCTACTGACGGTCCTGTCTATCAACAATTATAATCGGCTCCTCCTCGTAGCCCAAGCTCTCATCTAGCTGAATGGTACTGAAGTCCAATATATGGGAGTAGTCGGCATAGTACTTCCGAAGCATCGATACATGGAAAACTGGATGGACTCCTGATAAACTAGGAGGCAAAGAAAGCTCATAAGCAACCTCTCCAACTCACCTCAACACCTCAAATGGGCCAATAAACGTTGGGCTCAACTTGCCCTTCTTCCCTAACCTCATAATACCCTTCATTGGCGAGACCTTAAAGAGAACCTTCTCGCCAATCGTGAATGATACATCACGTGCCTTATGATCCGCATCGCTCTTTTTCCTGGACTGAGCTGTGCGGAGCCTCTCCTGAATCAACTTTACCTTATCCAAGGCATCATATACCAAATCTGTACCCAGTAACTTAGCCTCACCAGGCTCAAACCGCGCTATAGGAGAAAAACAACGCCGACCATACAATGCCTCATACGGGGCCATCTCTATGCTGGACTGGTAGCTATTACTATATGCAAACTCCGCCAAGGGAAAAAACTGATCCCATTGCCCTCCAAAGTCAATCACAATACTCTAAGAATATCCTCTAGAATCTGAATTGTCCGCTCCAACTGCCCGTCGGTCTGAGGTTGAAATGCTGTGCTGAGATTTATGCTCGTGCCCAAGCCCCTATGGACGGCTCCCGAAAAGTGAGATGTGAACTGAAGGCCCCTGTCTGATATGATGGAAACCGGTACACCATGCAACCGAACTATCTCGCTGAATGTAAATCTGAGCATACCTCTCTGCTGTATTAGTGGTCGCCACCAGAATAACCCACACCCAATCAACCTTCCGCAAAGTCTACCAACCCAACCACAAAGTCTATAGTGATGCGCTCCCATTTCCATTTCGGAAGGGGCATCTGCTGGAGTAGGCCACCTGGCCTCTAGTGCTCACACTTGACCTGCTGGAAATTGAAACATCTAGCCACATACTCAACAATGTCTTTCTTCATCCGCCGCCACCAGTAATGCTATCTCAAATCATGATACATATTCGTGGCACCCGTATGAATGGAGTACCTCGAACTGTGGGCCTCCTCTAATATCCTCCTCTGCAAGCCATCCACATCAAGAACACATACACGGCCCTGAAGTCGTACCACTCCATCCTCACCGATAGTAGCCTCCTTGTAACCTCCCTGAAGTACCGTATCTCTAAGGGCTGTCAAATGCGGATCATCTAACTGTCGGGCCTTAATCTGCCCTAATAATGAAGACCGAGCAACCACGCATGCTAGAACCTGGCTGGGCTCCGAAATATCCAACCTCACGAGTTTGTTAGCTAAGGACTAAATGTCCAAAGCTAATGGTCTCTCCGCTGAAGGAATAAATGCCAAACTGCCCATGCTCTCCGCCTTTCCGCTCAAGGCATCTGCGACCACATTCGCCTTACCCGGGTGATAAAGAATGGTAACATCATAATCTTTTAGTAACTCAAGACACTTGCGCCTACCTCAAATTAAGGTCCCTCTACTTGAACAGGTGCTGCAAACTGCGATGGTTGGTGTAAACCTCACATGACACCCCATATAAATAATGCCTCTATATCTTCAGAGCATGAACAATCGCTGCCAACTCTAGATCGTGTAATGGATAGTTCTTCTCATAAATTTTCAGCTGACGTTAAGCATATGCAATAACTCGTCCCTTCTACATCAATACACATCCGAAGACAATGTGAGAGGCATCGCAATAAACAGTAAACATCCCCAAACCGGAAGGTAGTACAAGAATCAGTGCGGTAGTCAAAGCCGTCTTGAGCTTCAAGAAGCTCTCTCTACACTCATCGGACCAGCAAAATGGGACACCCTTCTGGGTTAGTCTATTCAAGGGCGAAACAATAGAAGAAAAGCCCTGCACAAACCGCTGGTAGTAACCTGCTAACCCCAGAAAGCTCCCGATCTCGGTCACTGAAGTAGGTCGTGGTCAACTCTAATCTTCTGAGGGGCCACTCTAATACCCTCTCCGGACACAATATGCCCCAAGAATGCCACTGACTCTAGCCATAACTCACACTTGGAGAACTTGGCATATAGCCTCTTCTCTTGCAAGGTCTGAAGTACTACTCTCAAATGTTGCTCGTGCTCCCCCAAGCTGCAGGAGTATATTAGGATGTCGTCAATGAAGACGATGACAAAAGAATCAATAAAAGACTGGAACACGCTTTTCATCAAGTCCATGAATGCCGGTAGAGCATTTGTCAACCCGAAGGACATCACCAAAAACTCATAGTGACCATATCTAGTCCTAAATACAGTCTTCAAAACATCTGAATCCTGAATCTTCAGCTGATGATACCCTGATCTCAAGTCAATCTTAGAGAACACCCTAGCCCCCTGCAACTGGTCAAACAAATCATCAATGCACGACAATGGGTATCTGTTCTTGATGGTACTGGTGGTAATCAATACACATTTTCATAGTCCCATCCTTCTTCTTTACAAAATAGCACCGGTGCACCCCAAGGAGACACGCTGGGCCTGACAAACCCCTTTGCTAATAACTCCTCCAACTGCTCCTTTAACTCCTTCATCTCTTTAGGAGCCATGCGGTACGGTGAGATAGATATAGGATGAGTGCCCAGAGCCAAATCAATATCACGATCTGGAGGTATGCTTGGAGATCAGAAGGAAAAACATCGGTGAATTCTCGGACCACTCGCACTGAGTCAATCATCGGTGACTCTGCTGCGGTGTTTCGAACATAAGCTAGATAAGCCAAACAACCTTTCTCAACCATATGCCGGGTCTTGAAAAAAGAAATAACCCTGCTAGGGGTATCAACTATGGAACCCATCCACTCCAATCTCGGAAATCCTGGCATCACTAGCAAAATAGTCTTGGCATGACCACCAAGGATGACATGCTAGGGGGATAACCACTCCATACCTAGGATGATCTCAAAATCTACCATATCATGCAACAAGAGATATACTCTAGTATCGTAACCACACAAGATTGGTAGATCCGGTCCACAACCACAGAATCACCCACGAGAGTGGACATATGAACAGGAACACCCAACGGCTCAGGAGAGATAACCAGAAAACGGGCAAATAGAGAGGATATATATGAATAAGAAGATCCTGGATCAAATAATACAAAAGCATCCCTACCGCTGATTGAAATAATACATGTGATGACGGCGTCTGAGGCCAATGCTTCGCTCGAACCTCGACCATTTGACGCTCGGGGCTCCCGAGCCCCGCCCCAACATACCGATAAGTTAAAAACCACGAAGTGGACCTAGTTGCAACCTCGAAACTCCCAAAACGACACTAAATCAAGGAATCAGACCCCAAAACCATTTGATCAAACTTAATGAACTTCAAGTTCTAAATTTCCTTCCAACGGGTCAAAACGCCCTTAGACTACTCGGATTGACACCAAATTTTACGGGTAGGTCTTATCGGATATTTTGGACTTATACCAAGGTTTGGAACCGTAATCTGAACCCGATACCTCAGTTTTTAATGAATAATTAGATTCTTTAAATCATTAAAACTTTGATTTAACAATTTTACATAAAAATTCTGTACCCGGGCTAGGGACCTCGGAATTCGACTCCGAGCATACGCCCAGGTCCCATATTTTTCCACGGACCTCATGGGACTGTCAAATCACAAATATAGGTCCATTTCCTAAGAAAGTTGACCGAAGTTAAACTTGTCTTTTTATGGAAATCTTAAGGGAATATTTTCTTCTTATTTTCATTCAAACGCTTCTACTTCCAAACCGATCGCTCCCGCAAGTTGTTATTTAGCTAAGGAAGGTGTTGAAAGTTTTTATTTAAGGGAACGGGGTTCTAAATAGTAAAATGACCAGGCGGGTTATTACAGAAAGAATATACGATCCCTTCTCGATCATATGACCCATTCTTTTGTACCACAAATCTGTAGAATTCTCATTTTGTGTCGCGTTCAATTCACCTTGGCATATTTCTGCATTTGTCCTGTACAATGTGCCATGAGCAACTCCCTTTGCAATCACCAAATGTCCTTTGGTGAGTTTCCACTTTTGATTTGCAAAATAGTTCTCATATCCATCTCGATCTAATGAAATTCCCAAGATCAAGTTCATCTGCAAATCAAGTACATGTCGCACATCCTTTAGAACCAATGTGCATCCGATATTTTTCTTGATACAAATGTAACCAATCCACTCAATATTTGAGTAACTCATGTTACCCATTCTCACAGTTCCAAAATCACCTATAATATATTTACAAAAAGTTTCTCTTATCAGTGTGGAATGGTAAGATGATTTTGTATCAACCACAAATTCCGACTCTGGAATTGACAAGTGCATGTGTTCCTCTTCCTCATCTATAAAGCGTACAAGATTATCATTGTTTTGCATCATGGCAGTTGTGTTGTCTTCATTATTCTGGTCACTGCTTTCACATTTTCCCTTCCTTGGATTTGCGCAATCTCTTTTGAAGTGACCTGGTTGATCACAAGTGTAGCAATATTTAGCTCTTGATTTGGATTGGTTCTTGGACTTCCCACGAGCTCCGGGTCTACAATAGTTGCTCGAACTCCTTTGATAACTCCTGCCTCTACCTTCTGTGATGAGATCCTGTCCTTGATTTTTAGGCTTCTTTCTCATCTTCTTATTAGGTAGAAGAGTCAATGTGACATCCTTCAATTTAGTGGTAGTCTTACCATGCAGGATGATTGTTTCCAAATTAGCGTACGAAGATGACAACGAATTTAATAGCAAGATGGATTTATCTTCTTCCTCGATTTTCACTCTGATATTGGAGAGCTCTGTGATTAGTCTGTTAAAAACATTTAAATATGACAAAAAATTTGTACCTTCATCCATGTGTAGGGTGTATAGATGCTTCTTCAGGTATAATTTATTTGTCAATATTTTGGACATGTAGAGGCTTTCCAAACTTGTCCAAATGCCACATGTGGTGTCTTCATCAATGATGTTATTTACCACATCATCAGATGAGTGCAATCTGATTGCACTAGCAGCCCTTTCATCTAAGTCAGCCCACTCCACAACTTTCATGGTATCAGGATTTTCGGCACTAACATCTAGTAGCTTGTGTAATCCTTATTGGATGAGCAAATACATCATCCTTCTTTGCAATGTTGATAAACCGCTATCTTCGTTGAATTTTGCTACCTCGTACTTTACGGATATTTTTTCCATATAGTAGTACAGATAGTGAATAGTACTTCTTGGAACGAGCAGAACATTTTCTCTGATAAGTTGTTAAGATTAAACCCTCACAAAAATAATATTCACGGTAATAATAATGTAACACCGAGATGCGGTAATTAACAAGAATAAAAGAGTGACAATGATACTAAGATTTTTACGTGGAAAAGCCTTTTGACTAAGGGAAACACCACGGCCCCGAGAGGAGCAACTGATATCACTATGTCAAGGAATTTGACACTTTGTAGGTCTGAGTAAAATGTCACGACCCAAAATCCACTAAGGGTCGTGGTGGCACCGGACACCGCTATCAGGCAAGTCAACCAAAATACTTAATTAAATTCGTGTTTAAATATTTCTGAAAACACTTCCTTAATACGATTAAAACAATGGTTAGTCTATTCCACCGAAAAAATAATGAAATATTTAGCAACTTTTAAAATTTTTGAAGAAACCCAAACACATCCCAGAACCCGGTTCACAAGTACATGAGCAATTGCTAAGGAATCAAATAATGTACAGCGACTATTCGGAATATAGGTGGACAGAAATGGAAATATAATACAATACAATACTCTGAAGGAGACTCTGCTGACTGCGACCGTCTCGATAGATGCAACTCACATAAGTCTCCGTATCAACCATGCCGCTACGCCACAAAGCCACTAGCCACACATAAACATGTGCAACAAAAATGTACATCAAGTGTAGTATGAATACGAAAAAAATATGTACTCAGCAAGTATCCCGTCTAATCTCGAAGAAGTAGAGACGAGAGGTCGACTTCAATACTTGCTAGTGGTCAAATAATAATATAATAAAAATGTGAGAAAATCATGGATTTATATAGCAGTTCTAATTCGTAAAGCCAGAAAAATAGGTAAACACCTTTGACAAATACTAAAGGATTTTCAAGATTTACTTTTCATTATCTCTATTAGTTTATAGCAGGCCAAAAAGGCAATATGAACTTCAATAAGTTTCAAGGTAAGCAATACAAGCATGCGCATATGTCAACAATTATCCAAAGAACACCAATTCTCTTTTAATGATTTTTGAAAAATGAAGTTTAATCTTTTTGGAAGTTCATTTTCTAATTTGATGTTATTTAAGCAATTCAAATGTCAATAAGTTTACAAATCCAAGTATAGTATGCTTTTATGACCCAGACTACCCGAACAATAGCATAATAGTAGTTACGCATTGACTCTCGTCACCTTATGCGTATGAATCCCCCACAAATAGGAGCACATAATCAATTAACTCACCCATGGGGACAATCCCCTCTTACAAGGTTAGAAAAGAGACTCACCTCGCCCCGAAGATCCATAACCGGCATTCCACGTCCTTTCGAAGACTCAGACCGATGAACAAAGCTCCAAATATAGCCAATAATGATATCAATCCATCAATACATGCTCAATTACTCATTACAGCCCGATTTATAACAATACCTAACACAGATCGAAAAGTTAACGAAAACACCCTAGGGCCCACGTGCCCGAATTTTGAAATTTCTCGAAGATCAAGTTTACCCATGAACTCACGAACTCAAATATATGATTTTTTCTTAATTCCATACCCAAAAATCGTGGTTAAATTCAAAGAATACTAATTTTCTAGGTTTTCCCTCAAACCCCATGGTTTTCTACAATTTTCCATGCCTAAATCCACATATAAATCTTGTATTTACTCAAGACTAGAAGAAATTACTTACCTCATGCTTGGTGGTGAAAATGGCACTACAAAGTTGCTCCAAAAATTGACCCCCATGGAAGAAACAAAGTGAAAATGAGCTAAGAACCGGTTTTAAAAGAATATATTGCCTCCAGTACTTTCTACACCTGCGGTCGTTTGACCGCTTCTGCGGTTTCACAGGTCCGAGCCTCTCTACTGCATCAGCAGTTTCCTCCAGGCTCCCCTTCCCCGCTTCTGCGGCACCCTGACCACATCTGCTGTCCTTTCGTACTCGACCAAATGCCACACCTGCGCCCTCCTAGTCGCTTCTGCGGCTTTGCACTTGCGGCCCCTTTCTCGCAGGTGCGGTTATGACAGGAACCAGCAAGTTCAGCCCTTCCAAAACTTCCATTTCCGATCCGTTAACCATTTGAAATCCACTCGAGGCCCATGGGACCCCAACCAATCATACCAACCAGTCCCATAACATGTTACGAACTTGCTCGAGGCCTCAAATCACATCAAACAACGCTAAAATCATGAATCAACATCCAATACAATCCTTATGAACTTTAGAATTTCAAACTTCTACATTCGATGCCGAAACCTATCAAATCTTAATCGATTGACCATAAATATTGCACACAAGTCATATTTGTCACTACAGACCAACTCCAACTTCCTGAATCGGATTTCGACCCCGATATCAGAAAGCCCACTTCCGGTCAAACTTCTCAAAACCTTCAATTTTCTAACTTTAGCCAAATGACTCCAAAATGACCTACGGACCTTCGAATTCACTTCCGATCGCGCTCCCAGCTCCAGAATTACTGTATGGTGTTGCTCCCAGTCATGGAATCCCAAACAGATATCAATCACTGAAGTGCACTTCAAGCCAAACTTATGAGATTTCTTCCAAAATGCTATCTTCCACAATAGGCGCCAAAATGCTTTCGGGTCATCCAAAACCCGATCCGGGCATACGACCAAGTCTGAAATCATCATACAAACCTGCTAGAACCTTCAGATCCTGATTTTGAGGTAATTTACTCAAAAATTCAATCCTGGTTAATTCCTTCGACTTTAAGCTTCCAAAATGAGAATTCTGTTTCTAAATCAACTATTAACTTCCCGAAATTCAATTCCGACCACGCATACAAGTATAGTACCTGAAATGAAGCTGCTCATAGCCACAAACCACAAAACAACGGGCTAGAGCTCAAAATGACCAGTTGGGTCATTACATTCTCTTCGATTTAAACATACGTTAGTCCTCGAACGTGCTGAGAATTACACTGTAGTAGTCTGAAATTACTATTTAACACCTCGTGCACCTTCCCGTGCTACCAAAACTCAGTTGAGCATATTAGCTCGGTTACTTCTGAAGATACTCCCTTTTATTCAAGCAAATAAACCTTAGAGACCAATCCCAACATCTAGAATTCTCTGCCAAGACCGTTTCCAACATAAGATCACCATATCACTCACTACACGCTGTATCCAAGCATGACTACACAATTTTGCTGAACTCACACCTTGCATCACTTTATTCACCGGACCACCATAACACCTTCTATCGACTTAGTCAAATTTCCACGAATCTGATGCTCCCATTGCACCTCATGACATGCATAGGTCTTACTCTAACTGTTACAATACCGCCACGATGAAAGAGATGTGTAGAAATTTATAACCAATTGCCGAGTCAACAAATCATCGGGTCTATTCTCCTGACAAGAACCATAAATTCATTCCGAGCCGAATAATGATCTTTGCTCCTCAATATACTTCATATAATCAGATTGCACTGATCCCAAATCCAAAAATCTCGTCTCACCCAGTTCGAATTGCTCAGGCACCTGGATGTGACCAAAGTCTCACATGACGCCACGGTGTGCCAATAGGCTGCCAATTCGAATATGTTACAGAAGGAAGATGAATTCTAGAAGGAACTACTCAACTCACACAATAATATGGACTTCCCTTATAAAATAGGAAGCAAGGCATAGAAAAATAACACATAGAAAAGCTATACTCAACATCACATTATTGCGGTGCGCAACTCGATCCAAATAACATATCACTCACCTAAGAAGATGCACATCGAGCTAGATTGATCATTATAACAAGATAATGAATATCGCTCAAAAACACGCTAAGTGCAAAATACTATCCCTGAGGGACATAATTCTATAAGCTACAAAACTCAAGCACAACCGAGGTGCGTTACACGATCTGAATCTCAAGAGCCATCCTGCTCATATAACATCATCGCTACGCAGAACCTCAACACATAAGAAATTAACCAAGCCGTCTCACAACTCATATGTCGCAATATATCACTATATGAAATAGCTCACTACGTAATTACACCCCGACCGCTTTTCCATAAGGAGTGCAATGCCAAAATGAACACCTCTGGCCTGATATAGGGCCCATATTCACATTTAAATCCATCCACCGACCACAAGTCGATCTTGATCATACCAAACTAGGCCAATAAACTTTCAAAGGTTCATACTAACTTTCCTCTTCTCATAGCACACAAGAACAACCATCATAACCAGAGTACTCATCCACAGTCCACAACTCAGTAAGCCATGTTCCTTCCTGGCATCAATTCTCAAATTGACGATATCACCACAATCTTCATACTTGGTTTAAATCTTTAATCAATCAAGTGACCACATGCCAAACTTATACAACCTTCCCGTGGGATACGGTCCCACAACCTTCCATAACAAATAATAGGTCTGAACGTCCAAACCATTCACCGAACTAACGTTGAAAAGCGATCAAGAATTTCTTTACAAGGATGCAAAGCCTTTTTTACAAAACATCAATCTCGGGTGACGCCGAAGACAATACCAACTTACTTTAAACATCTAAACCCCCTCCTGATCGTCCGAGCTCGTGATATCCTTGTCAATAAAGAACTGCAGCCTTGATCCTTACTTCAAATTCCAAACCACTCACTACACCCCAACATGCCAATATACTATAGAACACGATCTTTATCATAACTCCAAAATTGCTAATAGATTAAAACTTCATTATATAAAATTTTTTCACTTAACTCACTTCAGGATAACCATGGCAACACACAAGTGAATCCTCATAGCCGTAGAACATTCAAATCCCTAAGTAGCAGTCTAATCCACCACAACCCTTCCGGGATCCACCTCCACATAACAAGCCATAATGGTAGAATACTTCTAAATAACATCAATTACGGCGGCCGACAGGACTCACACGTACCATCATAAATCACTTGCATAACTTGATCATGCCAAAGGAACAGATCACTGATACCAATATGCCAATTCAACTATGGCTAATCAATCTACCTGTCACACCTCCATTTTCACTACACCCCGCAAAGGCTCAAATGAGTTTTTCCAGTTAAAGGACAATCAGAACGAGATTTATTTAATATGATCTCAGAGTCGCCGCTTAGGAGATTAATGGTGTCCAAAGTTTCCAGTTGAATCCCTAACCGAGGAAAAAGATGACTCTGTTAACAATCTGCAAACCAGAAATCCAGATAAGGAATTCTGTTAACTCGGGAGAAGGTGTTTGGCATTCCCGGGATTCGTGGTTCTAGCACTGTCGCTCAACTTTCGTGTTTAGCTTATTATCTGATTTTATTACATGAAGAACCTATGTGCCAATTTTTACTTTTTACCGCTTTTACTTAATATGTATTTTCAAAAGAAAGTTGAACGTTGATTAAAGCGGGCCTTCGGATCGCGTCACATGAAATGCACCCGCAATCCTAAGCATACCCTATTCAACATCTTGGGATTTGATTTGGGTCGCATGAAATGCACACCTAAGTGTAAGAATGTAATTTAACTAAATTCATGCTTAAAGAGACTAACGCATTATTGTCTATTGGGAAGGTCGAAAATTCGCTAAACGGCCTGTCCTGAACTTCTAAGTATTTTTAATCAACCATTTATTGAGGGCCCCACAATTTGCATTTTATTTAGCGAGGCTCGTCTCATCATTTTATTAACGGGACAACCTAAAATTGACTACGATTTTCTATTCAAGTTATCTCTAAATAAAAAAAGAAAATTCCCTAATTAATTGGTATGAACCGACATTGAAAGTATTGCCTCATGACATGAAATCAAGAAAACTCTAATAGACATCATAGATCTTCAGCAAATTGGCTTCACAACTGCCCAAAAGAGAGGAATTAATTCGACTTTACGGGGGTAATAGGATGCTAGATGTTGGGCCTTAGAAAGGTTCAAGCCCAAGCTTTGTTCCTCAAATACAAACTATCTCGTTTGGGACTCCTACACATCCAGATTCCTTGTTGATTTTTCTTTATGGTTTTGATTAACAATAGGTCTGATTATTGGTGAACACATAAGGTATTATAGGCCTGGGCAAGAATTATTTGGGCTTTTGGAATCACAGCAGCCCAGTTCGATCAACTAGCACAGAAATGTACCTAACTTGCAAAATTAATTCACACTTGCGTCAATTTAGAAATTCTCATTTTTGCACTCAACATTGACATCATTTTAAGCTATTGTAGTATTGACTTTAACACACATAATATCACTTATCCATTACAGCATATGACTCAAGATTGTTTGCTTGTTCCTATTAGATACGAAACCACACATTTATCCTTAGCTCTTGATTTCAAATTCTTACATAGCTACTAGAACTCAGGATCTTAAACTCCTTCACTCTATCACTACTAGACATGAAACTCCCACAATTAGAAGAAATAATTACACTACTCCAATAGTCCAAAGTTTACTAGTACTGTGCATCTAATTGACTACCAAACAAGATGAGATCATATTAGTAGAAGACTTTATGTCATTTCTGAAATTATCAACTATACATTGGCATGATTCAGTCTTTCATACATCAATGGGAGCTGTAGAAGATACCTTGACAGAATAAAATGAAGAAGAGATAAGTAGCTCGACAGTGAATAGTAGCATTTCAATCTCCAGGAAACCAGATCAGATTTGATTCCAAAACACCACAATAGACCCAAGACTAATTTACAATAGATCACACACCATACAACAAGCAAACCATGGTAATTGGACCAAACTTTACTCGGAATCAACCACAAAATTAGAAAACTAGCTAGGAAACTGAACAAAATAGTGCATTTTTTATTTTTCTATTGCATTTTTGTTGTTTTTTGGTTTTTTCCAGTAATATCTAAGATCTAAGAAAGAAATTCTGAACTCCTATTGATTTTGAAATTCAAATATCTAGATCCAGAACTGCGGAGAGGGTTTTGGAGAATTTTTGGGCTTCCAAACTTGCTTCTCAAAGAATTTTGATGCCTTTAATAGGCCTAAGGGAGGGCAAACCTCAATTTTGCACTGTTCATATTAGTCCCTCCCTTTTCAGCTTTTAATCCCTCATTTATTAACTTGTTTCCCAAGCTAGTGCCCTAAGTTTATTGAATTCTACACTAAAATCGTATTCTAGAAGGCCTAGGGTGTTCTTTTAGCTATACAATACCTATACTACCTTTGTATTTGTTTTGAAATTACCATTTCTAATAAAATTACCCTTTTCCATGCCTAAAGTACCCCTGAAAACCCCCTAAAATTAATGCCCAATCAGACCCCCTTTTATCTAAGTTAAAATCTAACTATGGTTAACTACAATGATCTAACCTATTCAGCTATAACTAAACAACTCAAATTAACCAAAATTAAACAAACAAAACTTCAAACACTCATTCAAAATCAAACAAAGCTTTTTATTGTTCAAATTAAACTGGTCACGAATCAAAATGCAACGACTAACACATAATCGAACTTACTAGAACAGACTACACTTGTATACGAACACTTAACATGAAACAACTAATCAAAACTGCCAAAACATTCTCTTAACTAATCCAAACATGATTAAAACCAATTAAAACACAACTGACTAGAACAAACAACACCCAATATTTGATCCAAAGAATGAAAAATATGCAACTAAAACAGAATATCCTAATTAAGTACTAGTTTGAACAACTAATCACAGAACAATGAGAAGTAATGTGATCTAATCCTAACTGATTAATCAGCAAACAGGGTTATAAACTAATTACATTCAACCAAACTAATCAACACAAAACAAAAACTGAACAAAGCGATAGAAAGAAACTTACTAAATTTCGATACCCCCATGGCTTGACTGGCTTCGAACACGGCTTCCAGTTTATGTTACGTGTTTATTTCATCTGAAATAAACAAGTAACATTAGCTCAAAGTCAATTGAGCAATCGAATCTCAATAAAGACATAAATTTGAAAAAACCCTAGATTCACGATTCGACAATTTCCGATGATATTTGATGGGAACTAATGAGATGTTAGGGATGAGGGAGGTCAAGGGAAGGTATGGTGTGAATTTGAGCTGGTTTGTACAGAGTAGTGATTTGGCAGGAAAAGTTAAACTCATGATTCGAAGACCTTGGCTTTGATTAAAGGGAAACCAAGCCTGGGAATGGAAAGAGGACGCAGAGAGGGTTCGGTGATGTAAATTTGGGCCCATTTGGAGCTCCGCTGCTGGCGTAGACGATTTTCGGTCGGCGGCCCTGACGGTTGAACAGTGAAACAGAGGGGTACGAGGAAGGCGATTATGTCTCTAGGGTTTTGAGACATTTATATCTAATGGCTAATCTCGAATGGCGACCGTTGGATTAAAGATTTAACTGCATTGATGAAAAGAAAGAAAAACGAGGTCGTTTTAGGGAGAAGGGGCCAGGGCCGGGTATTGAGGTGTTAGGCCTGGGTCCGGATGGATATATACCGGGCTTGGGGAGGATTAATTGGAACAATCCACATATGGTCATTTATTAAATTAGCCATCTTCCTTTTGTTCTTTTCATTTCTATTTTCTTTTATTTTCTTATTATTTCCTCTTTTTGTTTTTTTTTCATTTTGTATTTTTTTGTATATATATTTTTTGATTTTATAAAAACGTAAAAATTAAAATAAAGTCCTAACATGTTTCAAAATGAAATTAATTAATTTCTTAAATTATTTTAAAATCTATTTCGAGACGAATTCACAATTTAAACAGTAAAAAAAATACAAAAGTGAACTCTTTTTGTGATTCTTTATGTTTTGTTCTAAAACAAGTTGACCACTAGTTAATCCTAAAATATGAAATCATATCCTAAATGCAAATGTATATTTTTGTACTTTTATATGAATTAAAATGCACAAATAGAATGATAATTACTAGAAAATGACAAAAAATTCACAAAAATTCGTAAAATATAAGGAAAAATCGTTTTGTTTTAATTTCGTGGGTCATATATTGGGCAAAAATCACGTGCTCACAGCTGCCCCTCTTTTCTCGAAAATAAAAAGAGTTTTCGTGCAAAGATAAGTGAGAAAATACGATCGATTTTTGCCTGGTTGAATATTTCGTGTGAAGAATTTTTTAAAGAGTTGACCGCGCCCTGCTTCCGAGTTTACCTACATATCCTGGGCTAAGCAGGAATATGGTCAGTGTAGTTTTGAAGTGTATGGTAACTGGGACTACCAGTAGCTGTAATTGCACTGCAATTGCAGCTGCTACTGCTCGCTGAACTTCCTTATTACACCATGTCAAAAATAAAAGAAGCTAGACTAAGCTATGCACTATGAATTACAAAAGTCCTATCTAAAAATCTTTAAACTTGCATCTTGTACTTCCTTGTATTCTTGTTGTCTTGTATTTTATTTGTGAAATCCATTGTCGTTTCTTCGACTTGCTGACTGCGATGTTTTTCCTTCTCTCCAGATTGGTGAACTTGAATAGTCTTGAACTTGAATGTATTCTTCAGTTATCCAAGCGGGCTCCTGATTGCTGAACTTGAAATTGAATGTATTCCTCTATTATTCAGGCAGGCTCATGACTTCACAAAAACAGACAAAACAAAGAAAACTTTCTGCCTCAGTTTAGAAGATTGGGTGCTTGTTACCATATATTAATAAGAACTAAGACTCGAATTGTGATAAGACTGGAATGCAACTTTAAAAAATTTAAAGACTGAGATTAAAATTTAAAATTAATCTTAGGTGAAAAATTCATCAGACTAAGATTTTCAACTTAGGAGAAAGATTCAGCATACTAAGATTTTTATCTTTATCTTAGGTGAAAAATTCATCAAACTAAGATTTCCATATTAGGTGAAAGATTCAACAGACTAAGATTTTTATCTTTTATTTTAGGTGAAAAATTCATCAGACTAATATTTTCTTCTTAGGTGAAATATTCAACAGACTAAGACTTTTATCTTTTATCTTAGGTGAAAAATTCATCAGACTAAGATTTTCATCTTAGGTGAAAGATTCAACAAACTAAGATTCTGACTCTAGGAGATAATTCATTAGACTAGGTCCTTATTTGTGTGATCTAAGGAGAAAGATTCATCGGACTAATATTTTGACTCTAGGAGATAATTCATCAGACTTGATCCATATTTTTGTGATCCCGACTTTCTTAATATTCCAAATTCCAACTTCCTTTCTTTTCAAATTCTGCCTTCCTTTCTTGTTCCCAAATTACGCCTTCCTTTCTTTTTCCGACTTCTGCCTTCCCCTTCTTTAAATTATGCCTTCCTTTCTTTTTCCTAGAATTCTGCCTTCCCTTATTTTCCAAATTATGCCTTCCTTTCTTTTCCAAATTATGCCTTTATCTCTGGTGAAAAATTCAACAGACTAAGAATTTTATCTCAGGTGAAAGATTCAACAAACTAAGATTCTTCATCTTAGGTGAAAAATTCATCAGACTAAGATTTTTCTTTTAACAATTTTCCTCCGAAACTTGTATACCTTCTTGAATTAACTTCCTTCAGAACTATTTCCGTAAAAATTGGTGTTGTCCTCCTTCAAAAACTATTTCCCTAGACTGGCATTACTTTCCTGACAACTACTTCCCTCTCTATTTTTCTCTTTTTAAAACAACTTATATTGACCTTCATGTTCTTCATGTGGGTACCCGACTTCAAAAAAAATTTCAATGCGACAAAAAATTTTCTGCCCCTGTTTGATAATCCTTCTATAGCATATTTTTCCGCCACCAATAATATTTTCATGCCCCTGTTTCAAATCAAAGAAAATTCTATCAGTTTAAAGTGCGGTGGTTGGTTGTGGTACTCTTGCTGGTGATGGCTTTCCTTTTCTCCTTTCCATGCTCTGCGTTGTCCGGCCATCTTTGGAACTTAGATGATAACTTCTGCCCTTCTTGATGACTACCTCTCAATTATTACTTCTAGTCTTCTTATCTGACCCCATATGTTTCTATGACAACTGACGCTTCTTGAAGATCTTGCATGTTTACTGATTAACCACCTTTCTCGTCATCTGTGGCACAAAATATACCTTTTCTACATTCCAACCCTATACCTTCTGTCCGTTGCACCACTTCTGACCGGCTTTTACCAACCCTTGTGCCTCATGTGAACCCCCAAAGCATGTTGATTGCCCCCTACAGTATGTTATTCGCCCAAATTGAAACCCCTGACCCTTGACCTTGAAGTTTATTGCTCCCCCAAAGTATGTTGAGTATTGCCAGCTTAGTGCTCTTGTTATTTTTCTTCACTTGTGACACTTTGATACGCTAGCCAAATCCCATTTTGTGTAATTGGACAGCTGGTGGCCGATTTTAAAGTCATTTCTCACTTTTTAGAACCGACAGAATCAGAAAGAGGAAGTGTACAAACAGAGGAGCAAAATGAAGGACAAAGGAAAGAGATAATTCCTAAAAGAAAAAAACTACGAAGTAGAGACCTATCAGATGAGGATACCAAATCTAATGACCATGACATGCACCTATAGCTATTCTTTCAATCAAACTTGATGTTCAGCTTTTGTTGTACCTTTTTGTTGTGAGACTGGGCTCCAATGCTGCGCTTATCCAATCTAAGTTACATTCCTTATTCGGCTTGTAGTGCCCAAAGGGTTTTCACCAACAAACCTCTCTCATTTGTTATTTCTCTCAACTTACCGTCACCTCAAGGTGCTTGTGAAGGTTTTCACCAATAAGACTCTCTCATTTTATTTCTCTCGCTTTCATCGCCTTGCGATACCCATGAGGGTTTTCATCAATAAGACTCTCTCATTTTCAGTTTCCTTATTTGGACCGGAGCGTTTCCCCTGACATGAATCATCTTTGCCTGCTTGTTTTGGCATGTCTCAAAGACTGATCGGAAGGTCTTTTTTTGGATCGTAATGTGGTCTTTTGGATTGTGTTAGAAAGAAAGGGCTATAAAGGCTCAAAACAATTTCAAAATGGGTTAAAATTACAAAATTTTCGGAATCCAATTTCTTTCAAAAATCACAACTTCTGCCCCTGTTTCTTGGTTGGGGAATTTTGGATTTTATTTCGGTATGAATGAACCTCAGACAGGCTGCCTACGTACCCTTTCGGGATCAAGTCAAACGTAGTTCACGTCATCGAAACTACGTTGTTGTGATTTTCTTTTTCTTCATTTCTATTTGTATTTTTTTTTCTTTTTCCTTTTCTTTCTTCATTTTTCTTTTATTTTTCTTTTCTTCCTTTCTTTCTCCTTTTCTCCTTTTCCCTTTTCTTCTTCTTTTTCCTTTCCTTCTTTTTCTTTTTCCTTCTTTTTCCATTTGCTTATCTCCGGCACTTGCGTTTCTTTGATTATGCCATTGATTCCGAAAGAGGGGTATAAAGATAACAAATAAGGCTCAAAGAGGGTGACAAAAGGGTAAAGTGTTTAGATAGTAGAAAAAAATGACTTCATCATTTCAAACTTCAAAATATGCCAAATACAAACAAGTACAATCAGAATAAAGAAACCATACACATCATCTCCTGACCGCTTGATGGCCATTTCCACACATTTGCCTTCTACATCTGCCAGATATAATGAGCCATTGGGCAACACTCTTACCCTTATTACCACGATCGCCCCCTGGCAATTTGGCCAACTTGCTTTTATGGGATTTATGTTTTACTTGCCCCAGTTTCACATGGTTCGGGTGTCAAACAATCTCAAACGTCCAAATATTTTCTTATTTCTTGAAGTACCCCCATAGTTTTCAAAATGGTTTCATTGCTTTCTGACTAACATAGCTTTTAAAGACCCGACTGAGAATTATGCGTGCATGTCATGTCACTAGAACCAACATTCGACAAAAGACAAAACAAAAGGATAGAAAAGAACTAACCTAATAAAAATGATCGGAAGTAAAAAAGACCGGAATTTGCAGTAGACAATGACAAAACAAGCAAACAAACTGGAGTACAACCCTAGAATGAACCTGAAACAAACATGGACAACACTAAAACAAACGACTATGACTAAACAAGCTAGACAAAAATGAAAGGATAAAAGGGTTTGATCACAAGACAATATCCCGATTACAACCCAACAAACAACCCAGACAACAGAAATGACAGCAAAATGGACCACCAAAGCTCTACTCCATCTGACCCAAAAAATGAGCATCTTTCCAATTACCAAGTAAGGTATCTTAGCCACGAAATTTTGCATCAACAATACTAAGACCTTTAAATCACTTTTCCAGATAAATCATATCTGCCATGTGCGTCTCATTTTGTACATGCGATGGACTTTGGCTGGTGTCAGCTGCATCTAGATTTGGCACAACGATGTCGCCTGCATCAATAAGCTCCTAAATTACTTTCTTCAGCCTCCAACACTTTTCTGTGTCATGTCCCGGGGCATTTGAGCAATATGCGCACCTTTGGGAAGATTCTAACTTTTTTGGAAGAGGGTTTGGTATTTTATCTGAATAGGATTCAACACGGCCGAACTCCTTAGCCTCTGAAACATATTGTCGTATGAATCTCCCGAGGGAGTGTAGGCTTTATTTTTCTACAACCTCTCATTCCTAAATGCCTGATTTGGCTGGAAACCTAATCCAGAGACGAATCATCGGGGTAGGTCACCTGGTGCACAAAGATATCCGTGGGGCTGACGTCGAGGCGGAGAGGGTTAAGCAAAAATGACCAATGGACCCCGTCGTCGGTGGAGGGAATGACCTGGTGGTTGGACATATGGCTGGGTGTTGTTTGGCGGATAGTACTGAGGTGGCTTATGTGGAGTTTGGGGACATTCACGTGGTCGGTATTGAGGCTAAAAGGATTTACCAAGAACAACCACCGGTCCCTGTCTTTGGCAGAGGGAGTGACCTAGTGTTTGGACACCTGACCTTCCATTGTCTGGAGGATAATGTAAAGGTAGTTTAGGTGAGGCTCGGGGACAGGTTTGGGATTGGAGTTAAGGCTGAAGACTCTTGGCAGGAACGACCACTGGGATATGTCGTTGGCGTGGCTCAACATTAACTTTTTAATCAATGGAAGGAGTATCCTGAGAAACTTGTTCGTTCCATCTGACCCAATACTCCTTAAGACTTTCCTTGGGTTTCTTTTCTGTCTGAGACGGGGAGGACTGGTTTGGGACAATGTCTTTGTTGTACTGAAAATATCGCACAAAATCATGAGCCACGTCGTGCAACGTGTGCCACTTCCCGACATCTTGACGATCATGCCATTCCAAGGCAACCCAGTCAGGCTCTCACTGAAATGCGACATCAACAACTCATCTTCCTTGCTGACATTCCTCATTTTATTGCAATAATTTCTTAAGTGGGCTACTGGATCTCCCCGCCCATCATACAAATTAAACTTCGGCATCTTAAACCCTTCCATCTTTCTGGATATCTCATCCCGCTCTACTGTTTTAGCAAGCTTTGTAGTCTCACCAGAAGACTCAAAATGAATAGCGTGATGGTATGGACTCGAGACCTTGGCAATTGGTTCTGGTGCATAATGTTGGGCATTGGGAACTGATGAAGGAGGACACTAGTCCAAGCTTTGTGCATTCCGACTATTTGTCTTTTCAACCTCAAAACCTCTTTTTCAGCTCAGATTCTGATTCAACAATGCCCCAAGATGGATCAGTAATACCTGTGTTCAACCCTTTGCCAGCCATGACTGCCTTGCTTTTCGACCTTGTGTTGAATGGATTAGTTCCACAAACCAACCACCTCAACTTTCATCACAATTCAAAACAAAACATGTTAGAATTGATTGAGTCGGTCCTCATTATTAACAACATCTCTTTCCAGTTTTTTCAATTTTTCTTTATTCAATTTTCTTTTCTATTTTTTTGGTTGTGGTCGAATCTTATGGAGATTGCCTACGTATCATGACCCCGCATGAATCAGACCGTGCGTAGTTCTTGCAGATAAAAGGTAAAAAATAATAAAATATTTTTGGAATTTTTCATTTTCATAATAACACCAAAACTAACCAACTTAACGATGAAATACAGACTCAAAAATAAAACGACCCATATACTCTAATAAAAAGAAATACAAAATCCGAACAGTATTCACTTGCCACTGATTCTTTTTCTTATTTTTGAATTAAAATAAACTACCCGATATTGCAAACACGGCCTTCCAGCGCCTCGGGAACGAAGATTTTAAGGCTGTGATAGTCAAAAATAAAAATATGACCAAAGGTGGCTGTTTATGCAAAGTCAGCCTTTCGGCGCCCCTTTTGGGAACATTTAGCTATTTTTGACAAAAACGACGTCACCCAACTTATTTATGGCTGAAATTAAAATTTTAACATTTTTTGGTTATTTTTGCAAAGGGGAGATTGAACTCAATAAGGGTTGCCTACGTATCTCACGCCCTGTGAGAATCAAACCATGTGTAGTTCGGGCCAATTAACCGAACTATTTAAAAAAGCAGGACTTTTTTATTTTAATTTTTGGCATTTCAAGTAAAAAATTACTTTTAAAAACAAGACCTTTTTTATTTTTCAACAAACAAGAAAACAACCTATTTTTCCAAACTAAAAATACAAGACTCTTCCTCTTTTCTTTTTCAACAAATAATAAAATAGCCTATTTTCTTTTCCGTCGGCAAATAAACTATTTTGAAACAAGAAAAATAAAAATCAAGACTCTTTTTCTTTTTCATTTTTTATGGCAAAACCAACTGTTTTTCCTTTTCTATTTTAGCAAAGAAGACAAAATAACAATTTTTTTTTCATTTTCAACAAACCAAACAACCGATTTCCCCAAACTAAAATAAAGACTTTTTTATTTTTCTTTTTAGCAAAAAATTTCCAAAATTGAAATACTCTTTTTTCTTATTTTCCCTTTGATTTTTAGTAAAAAAACTATTAAAAATAAAAATTATTTTTTAAAAAAATTTTGACAGAGTTTCGATAGTACTTGGGCATTGATTTTTTTCAAAACAATCAGTTAACTCTCCAACTACTATTTTTCTCTTTTTCCCTTTTTCTCTTTTTTTTTAATTTTCTAACATTTCCGAGATTCAAAAGCCGGTCAACATGTGGGTCCGAAACAAATAAATGCACAAAACACAAGTAGGATGCATCAAAATGGTCTTTTTCATTTCAGGTAGCTAGCCCTTGACGGACCTAACCCCTGTGTTGAGTTCCCTAAGTCAAAATGCACATGATGCAAATAAGCATTCCTACCAGGGATCCGACATGAAGTTGAGTTATTCTAAGTTCAGAACCTGGGTGTTTGTTCTAGGCCTGGTTTTCCGAGCGGACAACTCGAGCCGAGGGGGAGGCAGTGTATCGGGAATACAGAAGCTTCACCAGCTTTTAAACTTATCCAAACCGTGTTCGAAATTGGTAATTAGACACTATACAGAAAATAAGTCACACGAAGTGCACCATTCTTCATGATTTAGAAGACTCATTGAGGAGATGGTTTTGGCACAGTTTATACACCGTTCACAAAATATCAAGGCGGTAAAAGCAGTCAATTGGCATATTAATCACATATCATGTAACAAAATCAGACAAAGCCAAACACAACTATTATTGTAAGCTCGAATTCTGAACCCGAACAAAATGTTATGGGTTCTTTTCCCCAGCAGAGTGGCCAGAGCTATCACACCTCCTTTTTCACTACACGCCGCAAGGGCACAAAGGTGTTTTTCCAATTAAAGGGCAATCAGAACGAGAATTATTACTAAGATTTCAGAGTCGCCACTTGGGAGATTAATGGTGTCCCAAGTCACTGGTTGAATCCCGAACCGAGGAAAAAGATTAGGGGTGTGCATACTTTGGGCAAGCCCGAAATCCAAACCTAAATCCGAATTTCTTGGATTTTTGGTTTTGATTTTCAGATTACGGATTGAATTTTGGTTTTAATGTTTACAATTTTTGGATTTTGGATTGTATATTGGATTTGGTACTTCGAATTATTGGATATCCGAATATCTGAAATTCTTATACTTTATACTTACGCCATTATTCATCTGTCAATACTAATAATTTCAATACCTACGCATTAGATATTATCATATATATTCAATATTAATTACTAAGTTATTTTGAGAATACTTTCTATTTTGACATGGTTTTACTCTTTCTACTTCTTATTTGTCATATTAACGTCTCTATTGTATTTTTTATTTATTTTTTATATGATAATTTCATTACTTTAATATTTTATTTGGATGACTGAAGTGAAAATGAAGAACTTTTCAAGCAGTTTAACATGGGTGATTCATTTGGATATTCATTTTTGTAAAAAGAAGAAACATCCTAAGTTATAAACTCAAAACCGAAAATTCAAAATATCCAAACCGATTAATCCGAAACCGTACTTAAAAAATCTGATCCAATCCAAACTAATTTGGATTGGATTTGGACTGTCATTTTGTCAATCCGAAAACTGAAAATCCAAACCAAAATTTCATATGCAATCCGAACTACCCGAACGCCCACCCCATAAAAAGATGGCTCTGTTAACAATCTGCGAACCCGAAATTCGGATAAGAAATTCTGTTAACCCGGGAGAAGGTGTTAGGCATTCCCGGGTTCCGTGGTTCTAGCACGGTCGCTGAACTGTTGTGTTTAGCTTATTATCTGATTTTATTACATGAAGAATATATGTGCCAATTTTTACTTTTTACCGCTTTTATTTAATATGTATTTTTAAAAGATAGTTGAACGTCGTTTAAAGCGGGCCTTCAGATTACGTCACATGAAATGCACCTGCAATCCTAAGTATGCCCTATTCAATGTTTTGGGATTTTATTTGGGTGTCATGAAATGCACACTCGAGTTTAAGAATATAATTTTATTAAAATCGCGCCTAAAGAGACTAGTGCGTTATTATCTTTCGGGAAGGCCGTGAAATTTGCTAAACGGCCCCGTCCCGAACTTTTAAGTATTTTTAATCAACCATTTATTGAGGGCCCCACAATTTGTATTTTATTTAGCGAGGCTCGTCTCATCATTTTATTAACGGGCCGACCTAAAATTGACAGGATTTTCTATTCAAGTTATCTCTAAATAAAAAAAGAAAATGCCCTAATTAATTGCTATGAACCGACATTGAAAGTATTGCCTCATGACATGAAATCAAGCAAACTCTAATAGACATCACAAGATCTTCAGCAAATTGGCTTCACAACAGCCCAAAAGAGAGGAATTTTTTCGACTTTACAGGTGTAATAGGATGCTAGAGGTTGGGCCTTAGAAAGGTTCAAGCCCAAGCTTTGTTCCTCAAATACAAACTATCTCGTTTGGGACTCCTACACATCCAGATTCCTTGTTGATTTTTCTTTATGGTTTTGATTAACAATAGGTCTGATTATTGGTGAACACATAAGGTATTGTAGGCCTGGGCAAGAATTATTTGGGCTTTTGGAATCACAGCAGCCCAGTTCGATCAACTAGCACAGAAATGTACCTAACTTGCAAAATTAATTCACACTTGCGTCAATTTAGAAATTCTCATTTTTGCACTCAACATTGACATCATTTTAAGCTATTGTAGTATTGACTTTAACACACATAATATCACTTATCCATTACAGCATATGACTCAAGATTGTTTGCTTTTTCCTATTAGATACGAAACCACACATTTATCCTTAGCTCTTGATTTCAAATTCTTACATAGCTACTAGAAATCAGGATCTTAAACTCCTTCACACTATCACTACTAGACATGAAACTCCCACAATTAGAAGAAATAATTACACTACTCCAATAGTCCAAAGTTTACTAGTACTGTGCATCTAATTGACTACCAAACAAGATGAGATCATATTAGTAGAAGACTTTATGTCATTTCTGAAAATATCAACTATACATTGGCATGATTCAGTCTTTCATACATCAATGGGAGCTGTAGAAGATACCCGGACAGAATAAAATGAAGAAGAGATAAGTAGCTCGACAGTGAATAGTAGCATTTCAATCTCCAGGAAACCAGATCAGATTTGATTCCAAAACACCACAATAGACCCAAGACTAATTGACAATAGATCACACACCATACAACAAGCAAACTATGGTAATTGGACCAAACTCTACTCGAAATCAACCACAAAATTAGAAAACTAGCTAGGAAACTGAACAAAATAGTGCATTTTTTATTTTTCTATTGCATTTTTGTTGTTTTTTGGTTTTTTCCGGTAATATCTAAGATCTAAGAAAGAAATTTTGAACTCCTATTGATTTTGAAATTCAAATATCTAGATCCAGAACTGCGGAGAGGGTTTTGGAGAATTTTTGGGCTTCCAAACTTGCTCCTCAAGGAATTTTGATGCCTTTAATAGGCCTAAGGGAGGGCAAACCTCAATTTTGCACTTTTCGTATTAGTCCCTCCCTTTTCAGCTTTTAATCCCTCATTTATTAACTTGTTTCCCAAGCTAGTGCCCTAAGTTTATTGAGTTCTACACTAAAATCTTATTCTAGAAGGCTCTAGGGTGTTCTTTTAGCTATACAATACCTATACTACCTTTGTATTTGTTTTGAAATTACCATTTCTAATAAAATAACCCTTTTCCATGCCTAAAGTACCCCTGAAAACCCCCTAAAATTAATGCCCAATCAGACCCCCTTTTATCTAAGTTAATATCTAACTATGGTTAACTACAATGATCTAACCTATTCAGCTATAACTAAACAACTCAAATTAACCAAAATTAAACTAACAAAACTTCAAACACTCATTCAAAATCAAACAAAGCTTTTTATGGTTCAAATTAAACTGGTCACGAATCAAAATGCAACGACTAACACATAATCGAACTTACTAGAACAGACTACACTTGTATACGAACACTTAACATGAAACAACTAATCAAAACAACATTCTCTTAACTAATCCAAACATGATTAAAACCAATTAAAACACAACTGACTAGAACAAACAACACCCAATATTTGATCCAAAGAATGAAAAATATGCAACTAAAACAGAATATCCTAATTAAGTACTAGTTTGAACAACTAATCACAGAACAATGAGAAGTAATGTGATCTAATCCTAACTAATTTATCAGCAAACAGGGTTACAAACTAATTTACATTCAACTAAACTAATCAACACAAAACAAAAACTGAACAAAGCGATAGAAAGAAACTTACTGAATTTCGATACCCCCATGGCATGACTGGCTTCGAACACGGCTTCCAGTTTATGTTACGTGTTTATTTCATCTGAAATAAACAAGTAACATTAGCTCAAAGTCAATTGAGCAATCGAATCTCAAAAAAGACATAAATTTGAAAAAACCCTAGATTCACGATTCGACAATTTCCGGTGATATTTGACGGGAACTAATGAGATGTTAGGGATGAGGGAGGTCAAGGGAAGGTATGGTGTGAATTTGAGCTAGTTTGTACAGAGTAGTGATTTGGCAGGAAAAGTTAAACTCATGATTCGAAGACCTTGGCTTTGATTTGAGGGAAACCAAGCCTGGGAATGGAAAGAGGACGCAGAGAGGGTTCGGTGATGTAAATTTGGGCCCATTTGAAGCTCCGCTGCTGGCGTAGACGATTTTCGGTCGACGGCCCTGACGGTTGAACAGTGAAACAGAGGGGTACTAGGAAGGCGATTATGTCTCTAGGGTTTTGATACATTTATATCTAATGGCTAATCTCGAATGGCGACCGTTGGATTAAAGATTTAACTGCATTGATGAAAAGAAAGAAAAACGAGGTCGTTTTAGGGAGAAGGGGCCAGGGCCGGGTATTGAGGTGTTAGGCCTGGGTCCGGTTGGATATATACCGGCTTGGGGAGGATTAATTGGAACAATCCACATATGGTCATTTATTAAATTAGCCATCTTCCTTTTGTTCTTTTCATTTCTATTTTCTTTTATTTTCTTATTATTTCCTCTTTTTGTTTTTTTTTCATTTTGTATTTTTTTGTATATATATTTTTTGATTTTATAAAAATGTAAAAATTAAAATAAAGTCCTAACATGTTTCAAAATGAAATTAATTAATTTCTTAAATTATTTTAAAATCTATTTTGAGACGAATTCACAATTTAAACAGTAAAAAAAATACAAAAGTGAACTCCTTTTGTGATTCTTTATGTCTTGTTCTAAAAGAAGTTGACCACTAGTTAATCCTAAAATATGAAATCATATCCTAAATGCAAATGTATATTTTTGTATTTTATATGAATTAAAATGCACAAATAGAATGATAATTACTAGAAAATGACAAAAAATTCACAAAAATTCGTAAAATATAAGGAAAAATCGTTTTGTTTTAATTTCGTGGGTCATATATTGGAAAAAAATTACGTGCTCACAGCTGCCCCTCTTTTCTCAAAAATAAAAAGAGTTTTCATGCAAAGATAAGTGAGAAAATACGATCGATTTTTGCCTGTTTGAATATTCCGTGTGAAGAATTTTTTAAAGAGTTGACCGCGCCTGCTTCCGAGTTTACCTACATATCCTGGGCTAAGCAGGAATATGGTCAGTGTAGTTTTGAAGTGTATGGTAACTGGGACTACCAGTAGCTGTAGTTGCACTGCAATTGCAGCTGCTACTGCTCGCTGAACTTCCTTATTACACCATGTCAAAAATAAAAGAAGCTAGACTAAGCTATGCACTATGAATTACAAAAGTCCTATCTAAAAATCTTTAAACTTGCATCTTGTACTTCCTTGTATTCTTGTTGTCTTGTATTTTATTGGTGAAATCCATTGTCGTTTCTTCGACTTGCTGACTGCGATGTTTTTCCTTCTCTCCAGATTGGTGAACTTGAATAGTCTTGAACTTGAATGTATTCTTCAGTTATCCAAGCGGGCTCCTGATTGCTGAACTTGAAATTGAATGTATTCCTCTATTATTCAGGCAGGCTCATGACTTCACAAAAACAGACAAAACAAAGAAAACTTTCTGCCTCAGTTTAGAAAATTGGGTGCTTGTTACCATATATTAATAAGAACTAAGACTCGAATTGTGATAAGACTGAAATGCAACTTTAAAAAATTTAAAGACTGAGATTAAAATTTAAAATTAATCTTAGGTGAAAAATTCATCAGACTAAGATTTTCAACTTAGGAGAAAGATTCAACATACTAAGATTTTTATCTTTATCTTAGGTGAAAAATTCATCAAACTAAGATTTCCATATTAGGTGAAAGATTCAACAGACTAAGATTTTTATCTTTTATTTTAGGTGAAAAATTCATCAGACTAATATTTTCTTCTTAGGTGAAATATTCAACAGACTAAGACTTTTATCTTTTATCTTAGGTGAAAAATTCATCAGACTAAGATTTTCATCTTAGGTGAAAGATTCAACAGACTAAGATTCTGACTCTAGGAGATAATTCATTAGACTAGGTCCTTATTTGTGTGATCTAAGGAGAAAGGTTCATCGGACTAATATTTTGACTCTAGGAGATAATTCATCAGACTTGATCCATATTTTTGTGATCCCGACTTTCTTAATATTCCAAATTCCAACTTCCTTTCTTTTCAAATTCTGCCTTCCTTTCTTGTTCCCAAATTACGCCTTCCTTTCTTTTTCCGACTTCTGCCTTCCCCTTCTTTAAATTATGCCTTCCTTTCTTTTTCCTAGAATTCTGCCTTCCCTTATTTTCCAAATTATGCCTTCCCTTCTTTTCCAAATTATGCCTTTATCTCTGTTGAAAAATTCAACAGACTAAGAATTTTATCTCAGGTGAAAGATTCAACAAACTAAGATTCTTCATCTTAGGTGAAAAATTCATCAGACTAAGATTTTTCTTTTAACAATTTTCCTCCGAAACTTGTATACCTTCTTGAATTAACTTCCTTCAGAACTATTTCCGTAAAAATTGGTGTTGTCCTCCTTCAAAAACTATTTCCCTAGACTGGCATTACTTTCCTGACAACTACTTCCCTCTCTATTTTTCTCTTTTTAAAACAACTTATATTGACCTTCATGTTCTTCATGTGGGTACCCGACTTCAAAAAAAATTTCAATGCGACAGAAAATTTTCTGCCCCTGTTTGATAATCCTTCTATAGCATATTTTTCTGCCACCAATAATATTTCCATGCCCCTGTTTCAAATCAAAGAAAATTCTATCAGTTTAAAGTGCGGTGGTTGGTTGTGGTACTCCTGCTGGTGATGGCTTTCCTTTTCTCCTTTCCATGCTCTGCGTTGTCCGGCCATCTTTGGAACTTAGCTGATAACTTCTGCCCTTCTTGATGACTACCTCTCAATTATTACTTCTAGTCTTCTTATCTGACCCCATATGTTTCTATGACAACTGACGCTTCTTGAAGATCTTGCATGTTTACTGATTAACCACCTTTCTTGTCATCTGTGGCACAAAATATACCTTTTCTACATTCCAACCCTATACCTTCTGTTCGTTGCACCACTTTTGACCGGCTTTTACCAACCCTTGTGCCTCATGTGAACCCCCAAAGCATGTTGATTGCCCCCTACAGTATGTTATTCGCCCAAATTGAAACCCCTGACCCTTGACCTTGAAGTTTATTGCTCCCCCAAAGTATGTTGAGTATTGCCAGCTTAGTGCTCTTGTTATTTTTCTTCACTTGTGACACTTTGATACGCTAGCCAAATCCCATTTTGTGTAATTGGACAGCTGGTGGCCGATTTTAAAGTCATTTCTCACTTTTTAGAACCGACAGAATCAGAAAGAGGAAGTGTACAAACAGAGGAGCAAAATGAAGGACAAAGGAAAGAGATAATTCCTAAAAGAAAAAAACTACGAAGTAGAGACCTATCAGATGAGGATACCAAATCTAATGACCATGACATGCACCTATAGCTATTCTTTCAATCAAACTTGATGTTCAGCTTTTGTTGTACCTTTTTGTTGTGAGACTGGGCTCCAATGCTGCGCTTATCCAATCTAAGTTACATTCCTTATTCGGCTTGTAGTGCCCAAAGGGTTTTCACCAACAAACCTCTCTCATTTGTTATTTCTCTCAACTTACCGTCACCTCAAGGTGCTTGTGAAGGTTTTCACCAATAAGACTCTCTCATTTTATTTCTCTCGCTTTCATCGCCTTGCGATACCCATGAGGGTTTTCATCAATAAGACTCTCTCATTTTCATTTTCCTTATTTGGACCGGAGCATTTCCCCTGACATGAATCATCTTTGCCTGCTTGTTTTGGCATGTCTCAAAGACTGATCGGAAGGTCTTTTTTTGGATCGTAATGTGGTCTTTTGGATTGTGTTAGAAAGAAAGGGCTATAAAGGCTCAAAACAATTTCAAAATGGGTTAAAATTACAAAATTTTCGGAATCCAATTTCTTTCAAAAATCACAACTTCTGCCCCTGTTTCTTGGTTGGGGAATTTTGGATTTTATTTCGGTATGAATGAACCTCAGACAGGCTGCCTACGTACCCTTTCGGGATCAAGTCAAACGTAGTTCACGTCATCGAAACTACGTTGTTGTGATTTTCTTTTTCTTCATTTCTATTTGTATTTTTTTTTCTTTTTCCTTTTCTTTCTTCATTTTTCTTTTATTTTTCTTTTCTTCCTTTCTTTCTCCTTTTCTCCTTTTCCCTTTTCTTCTTCTTTTTCCTTTCCTTCTTTTTCTTTTTCCTTCTTTTTCCATTTGCTTATCTCCGGCACTTGCGTTTCTTTGATTATGCCATTGATTCCGAAAGAGGGGTATAAAGATAACAAATAAGGCTCAAAGAGGGTGACAAAAGGGTAAAGTGTTTAGATAGTAGAAAAAAATGACTTCATCATTTCAAACTTCAAAATATGCCAAATACAAACAAGTACAATCAGAATAAAGAAACCATACACATCATCTCCTGACCGCTTGATGGCCATTTCCACACATTTGCCTTCTACATCTGCCAGATATAATGAGCCATTGGGCAACACTCTTACCCTTATTACCACGATCGCCCCCTGGCAATTTGGCCAACTTGCTTTTATGGGATTTATGTTTTACTTGCCCCAGTTTCACATGGTTCGGGTGTCAAACAATCTCAAACGTCCAAATATTTTCTTATTTCTTGAAGTACCCCCATAGTTTTCAAAATGGTTTCATTGCTTTCTGACTAACATAGCTTTTAAAGACCCGACTGAGAATTATGCGTGCATGTCATGTCACTAGAACCAACATTCGACAAAAGACAAAACAAAAGGATAGAAAAGAACTAACCTAATAAAAATGATCGGAAGTAAAAAAGACCGGAATTTGCAGTAGACAATGACAAAAATAGCAAACAAACTGGAGTACAACCCTAGAATGAACCTGAAACAAACATGGATAACACTAAAACAAACGACTATGACTAAACAAGCTAGACAAATATGAAAGGATAAAAGGGTTTGATCACAAGACAATATCCCGATTACAACCCAACAAACAACCCAGACAACAGAAATGACAGCAAAATTGACCACCAAAGCTCTACTCCATCTGACCCAAAAAATGAGCATCTTTCCAATTACCAAGTAAGGTATCTTAGCCACGAAATTTTGCATCAACAATACTAAGACCTTTAAATCACTTTTTCAGGTAAATCATATCTGCCATGTGCGTCTCATTTTGTACATGCGATGGACTTTGGCTGGTGTCAGCTGCATCTAGATTTGGCACAACGATGTCGCCTGCATCAATAAGCTCCTAAATTACTTTCTTCAGCCTCCAACACTTTTCTGTGTCATGTCCCGGGGCATTTGAGCAATATGCGCACCTTTGGGAAGATTCTAACTTTTTTGGAAGAGGGTTTGGTATTTTTATCTGAATAGGATTCAACACGGCCGAACTCCTTAGCCTCTGAAACATATTGTCGTATGAATCTCCCGAGGGAGTGTAGGCTTTCTTTTTCTACAACCTCTCATTCCTAAATGCCTGATTTGGCTGGAAACCTAATCCAGAGACGAATCATCGGGGTAGGTCACCTGGTGCACAAAGATATCCGTGGGGCTGACGTCGAGGCGGAGAGGGTTAAGCAAAAATGACCAATGGACCCCGTCGTCGGTGGAGGGAATGACCTGGTGGTTGGACATATGGCTGGGTGTTGTTTGGCGGATAGTACTGAGGTTGCTTATGTGGAGTTTGGGGACATTCACGTGGTCGGTATTGAGGCTAAAAGCATTTACCAAGAACAACCACCGGTCCCTGTCTTTGGCAGAGGGAGTGACCTAGTGTTTGGACACCTGACCTTCCATTGTCTGGAGGATAATGTTAAGGTAGTTTAGTTGAGGCTCGGGGACAGGTTTGGGATTGGAGTTAAGGCTGAAGACTCTTGGCAGGAACGACCACTGGGATATGTCGTTGGCGTGGCTCAACATTAACTTTTTAATCAATGGAAGGAGTATCCTGAGAAACTTGTTCGTTCCATCTGACCCAATACTCCTTAAGACTTTCCTTGGGTTTCTTTTCTGTCTGAGACGGGGAGGACTGGTTTGGGACAATGTCTTTGTTGTACTGAAAATATCGCACAAAATCATGAGCCACGTCGTGCAACGTGTGCCACTTCCCGACATCTTGACGATCATGCCATTCCAAGGCAACCCAGTCAGGCTCTCACTGAAATGCGACATCAACAACTCATCTTCCTTGCTGACATTCCTCATTTTATTGCAATAATTTCTTAAGTGGGCTACTGGATCTCCCCGCCCATCATACAAATTAAACTTCGGCATCTTAAACCCTTCCATCTTTCTGGATATCTCATCCCGCTCTACTGTTTTAGCAAGCTTTGTAGTCTCACCAGAAGACTCAAAATGAATAGCGTGATGGTATGGACTCGAGACCTTGGCAATTGGTTCTGGTGCATAATGTTGGGCATTGGGAACTGATGAAGGAGGACACTAGTCCAAGCTTTGTGCATTCCGACTATTTGTCTTTTCAACCTCAAAACCTCTTTTTCAGCTCAGATTCTGATTCAACAATGCCCCAAGATGGATCAGTAATACCTGTGTTCAACCCTTTGCCAGCCATGACTGCCTTGCTTTTCGACCTTGTGTTGTATGGATGAGTTCCACAAACCAACCACCTCAACTTTCATCACAATTCAAAACAAAACATGTTAGAATTGATTGAGCCGGTCCTCATTATTAACAACATCTCTTTCCAGTTTTTTCAATTTTCTTTATTCAATTTTCTTTTCTATTTTTTTGGTTGTGGTCGAATATTATGGAGATTGCCTACGTATCATGACCCCGCATGAATCAGACCGTGCGTAGTTCTTGCAGATAAAAGGTAAAAAATAATAAAATATTTTTGGAATTTTTCATTTTCATAATAACACCAAAACTAACCAACTTAACGATGAAATACAGACTCAAAAATAAAACGACCCATATACTCTAATCAAAAGAAATACAAAATCCGAACGGTATTCACTTGCCACTGATTCTTTTTCTTATTTTTGAATTAAAATAAACTACCCGATATTGCAAACACGGCCTTCCAGCGCCTCGATAAGATTTCATTATCTCTATTAGTTTATAGCAGGCCAAAAAGGCAATATGAACTTCAATAACTTTCAAGGTAAGCAATACAAGCATGCGCATATGTCAACAATTATCCAAAGAACACCAATTCTCTTTTAATGATTTTTGAAAAATGAAGTTTAATCTTTTTGGAAGTTCATTTTCTAATTTGATGTTATTTAAGCAATTCAAATGTCAATAAGTTTACAAATCCAAGTATAGTATGCTTTTGTGACCCAGACTACCCGAACAATAGCATAATAGTAGTTACGCATTGACTCTCGTCACCTTATGCGTATGAATCCCCCACAAATAGGAGCACATAACCAATTAACTCACCCATGGGGACAATCCCCTCTTACAAGGTTAGAAAAGAGACTCACCTCGCCCCGAAGATCCATAACCGCATTCCACGTCCTTTCGAAGACTCAGACTGATGAACAAAGCTCCAAATATAGCCAATAATGATATCAATCCATCAATACATGCTCAATTACTCATTACAGCCCGATTTATAACAATACCTAACACCGATCGAAAAGTTAACGAAAACACCCTAGGGCCCACGTGCCCGAATTTTGAAATTTCTCGAAGATAAAGTTTACCCATGAACTCACAAACTCAAATATATGATTTTTTCTTAATTCCATACCCAAAAATCGTGGTTAAATTCCAAGAATACTAATTTTCTAGGTTTTCCCTCAAACCCCATGGTTTTCTACAATTTTCCATGCCTAAATCCACATATAAATCTTGTATTTACTCAAGACTAGAAGAAATTACTTACCTCATGCTTGGTGGTGAAAATGGCACTACAAAGTTGCTCCAAAAATTGACCCCCATGGAAGAAGCAAAGTGAAAATGAGCTAAGAACCGGTTTTAAAAGAATATATTGCCTCCAGCACTTTCTGCACCTGCGGTCGTTTGACCGCTTCTGCGGTTTCACAGGTCCGAGCCTCTCTACTGCATCAGCAGTTTCCTCCAGGCTCCCCTTCCCCGCTTCTGTGGCACCCTGACCACATCTGCTGTCCTTTCGCACCCGACCAAATGCCACACCTGCGCCCTCCTAGTCGCTTCTGCGGCTTTGCACTTGCGGCCCCTTTCTCGCAGGTGCGGTTATGACAGGAACCAGCAAGTTCAGCCCTTCCAAAACTTCCATTTCCGATCTGTTAACCATTTGAAATCCACTCGAGGCCCATGGGACCCCAACCAATCATACCAACCAGTCCCATAACATGTTACGGACTTGCTCGAGGCCTCAAATCACATCAAACAACGCTAAAATCATGAATCAACATCCAATCCAATCCTTATGAACTTTAGAATTTCAAACTTCTACATTCGATGCCGAAACCTATCAAATCTTATTCGATTGACCATAAATATTGCACACAAGTCATATTTGTCACTACAGACCAACTCCAACTTCCTGAATCGGATTTCGACCCCGATATCAGAAAGCCCACTTCCGGTCAAACTTCTCAAAACCTTCAATTTTCTAACTTTAGCCAAATGACTCCAAAATGACCTACGGACCTTCGAATTCACTTCCGATCGCGCTCCCAGCTCCAGAATTACAGTATGGTGTTGCTCCCAGTCATGGAATCCCAAACAGATATCAATCACTGAAGTGCACTTCAAGCCAAACTTATGAGATTTCTTCCAAAATGCTAGCTTCCACAATAGGCGCCAAAATGCTTTCGGGTCATCCAAAACCCGATCCGGGCATACGACCAAGTCTGAAATCATCATACAAACCTACTAGAACCTTCAGATCCTGATTTCGAGGTAATTTACTCAAAAATTCAATCCTGGTTAATTCCTTCGACTTTAAGCTTCCAAAATGAGAATTCTGTTTCTAAATCAACTATTAACTTCCCGAAATTCAATTCCGACCACGCATACAAGTCATAGTACCTGAAATGAAGCTGCTCATAGCCACAAACCACAAAACAACGGGCTAGAGCTCAAAATGACCAGTTGGGTCATTACATTCTCTTCGATTTAAACATACGTTAGTCCTCGAACGTGCTGAGAACTACACTGTAGTAGTCTGAAATTACTATTTAACACCTCGTGCACCTTCCCGTGCTACCAAAACTCAGTTGAGCATATTAGCTCGGTTACTTCTGAAGATACTCCCTTTTATTCAAGCAAATAAACCTTAGAGACCAATCCCAACATCTAGAATTCTCTGCCAAGACCGTTTCCAACATAAGATCACCATATCACTCACTACACGCTGTATCCAAGCATGACTACACAATTTTGCTGAACTCACACCTTGCATCACTTTATTCACCGGACCACCATAACACCTTCTATCGACTTAGTCAAATTTCCACGAATCTGATGCTCCCATTGCACCTCATGACATGCATAGGTCTTACTCTAACTGTTACAATACCGCCACGATGAAAGAGATGTGTAGAAATTCATAACCAATTGCCGAGTCAACAAATCATCGGGTCTATTCTCCTGACAAGAACCATAAATTCATTCCGAGCCGAATAATGATCTTTGCTCCTCAATATACTTCATATAATCAGATTGCACTGATCCCAAATCCAAATATCTCGTCTCACCCAGTTCGAATTGCTCAGGCACCTGGATGTGACCAAAGTCTCACATGACGCCACGGTGTGCCAATAGGCTGCCAATTCGAATATGTTACAGAAGGAAGATGAATTCTAGAAGGAACTACTCAACTCACACAATAATATGGACTTTCCTTATAAAATAGGAAGCGAGGCATAGAAAAATAACACATAGAAAAGCTATACTCAACATCACACTATTGCGGTGCGCAACTCGATCCAAATAACATATCACTCACCTAAGAAGATGCACATTGAGCTGGATTGATCATTATAACAAGATAATGAATATCGCTCAAAAACACGCTAAGTGCAAAATACTATCCCTGAGGGACATATAATTCTATAAGCTACAAACCTCAAGAACAACCGAGGTGCGTTACACGATCTGAATCTCAAGAGCCATCCTGCTAATATAACATCATCGCTACGCAGAACCTCAACACATAAGAAATTTACCAAGCCGTCTCACAACTCATATGTCGCAATATATCATTATATGAAATAGCTCACTACGAAATTACACCCCGACCGCTTTTCCATAAGGAGCGCAATGCGAAAATGAACACCTCTGGCCTGATATAGGGCCCATATTCACATTTAAATCCATCCACCGACCACAAGTCGATCTTGATCGTACCAAACTAGGCCAATAAACTTTCAAAGGTTCATACTAACTTTCCTCTTCTCATAGCACACAAGAACAACCATCATAACCAGAGTACTCATCCACAGTCCACAACTGAGTAAGCCATGTTCCTTCCTGGCATCAATTCTCAAATTGACGATATCACCACAATATTCATACTTGGTTTAAATCTTTAATCAACCAATTGACCACATGCCAAACTTATACAACCTTCCCGTGGGATACGGTCCCACAACCTTCCATAACAAATAATAGGTCTGAACGTCCAAACCATTCACCGAACTAACGCTGAAAAGCGATCAAGAATTTCTTAACAAGGATGCAAAGCCTTTTCTACAAAACATCAATCTCGGGTGACGCCGAAGACAATACCAACTTACTTTAAACATCTAAACCCCCTCCTGATCGTCCGAGCTCGTGATATCCTTGTCAATAAAGAACTACAGCCTTGATCCTTACTTCAAATTCCAAACCACTCACTACACCCCAACATGCCAATATACTATAGAACACGATCTTTATCATAACTCCAAAATTGCTAATAGATTAAAACTTCATTATATAAAAATTGTTCACTTAACTCACTTCAGGAGAACCATAGCAACACACAGGTGAATCCTCATAGCTGTAGAACATTCAAATCCCTAAGTAGCGGTCTAATCCACCACAACCCTTCCGGGATCCACCTCCACATAACAAGCCATAATGGTAGAATACTTCTAAATAACATCAATTACGGCAGCCGACAGGACTCACACGTACCATCATAAATCACTTGCATAACTTGATCATGCCAAAGGAACAGATCACTAACACCAATATGCCAATTCAACTATGGCTAATCAATCCACGTGTCACACCTCCATTTTCACTACACCCCGCAAAGGCGCAAATGAGTTTTTCCAATTAAAGAACAATCAGAACGAGATTTATTTAATATGATTTCAGAGTCGCCACTTAGGAGATTAATGGTGTCCAAAGTTTCCAGTTGAATCCCTAACCGAGGAAAAAGATGACTCTGTTAACAATCTGCAAACCAGAAATCCAGATAAGGAATTCTGTTAACCCGTCGTGTTTGGCATTCCCGGGATCCGGTTCTAGCACTGTCGCTCAACTTTCGTGTTTAGCTTATTATCTGATTTTATTACATGAAGAACCTATGTGCCAATTTTTACTTTTTACCGCTTTTACTTAATATGTATTTTCAAAAGAAAGTTGAACGTTAATTAAAGCGGGCCTTCGGATCGCGTCACATGAAATGCACCCGCAATCCTAAGCATACCCTATTCAACATCTTGGGATTTGATTTGGGTCGCATGAAATGTACACCCAAGTGTAAGAATGTAATTTAATTAAATTCGTGCTTAATGAGACTAACGCATTATTGTCTTTTGGGAAGGCCGTGAAATTTGCTAAACGGCCCCGTCCCGAACTTCTAAGTATTTTTAATCAACCATTTATTGAGGGCCCCGCAATTTATATTTTATTTAGCGAGGCTCGTCTCATCATTTTATTAACGGGCCGACCTAAAATTGACAGGATTTTCTATTCAAGTTATCTCTAAATAAAAAAAGAAAATGCCCTAATTAATTGCTATGAACCGACATTGAAAGTATTGCTTCATGACATGAAATCAAGCAAACTCTAATAGACATCACAAGATCTTCAGCAAATTGGCTTCACAACAGCCCAAAAGAGAGGAATTTTTTCGACTTTACAGGGGTAATAGGATGCTAGAGGTTGGGCCTTAGAAAGGTTCAAGCCCAAGCTTTGTTCCTCAAATACAAACTATCTCGTTTGGGACTCCTACACATCCAGATTCCTTGTTGATTTTTCTTTATGGTTTTGATTAACAATAGGTCTGATTATTGGTGAACACATAAGGTATTATAGGCCTGGGCAAGAATTATTTGGGCTTTTGGAATGACAGCAGCCCAGTTCGATCAACTAGCACAGAAATGTACCTAACTTGCAAAATTAATTCACACTTGCGTCAATTTAGAAATTCTCATTTTTGCACTCAACATTGACATCATTTTAAGCTATTGTAGTATTGACTTTAACACACATAATATCACTTATCCATTACAGCATATGACTCAAGATTGTTTGCTTGTTCCTATTAGATACGAAACCACACATTTATCCTTAGCTCTTGATTTCAAATTCTTACATAGCTACTAGAACTCAGGATCTTAAACTCCTTCACACTATCACTACTAGACATGAAACTCCCACAATTAGAAGAAATAATTACACTACTCCAATAGTCCAAAGTTTACTAGTACTGTGCATCTAATTGACTACCAAACAAGATGAGATCATATTAGTAGAAGACTTTATGTCATTTCTGAAAATATCAACTATACATTGGCATGATTCAGTCTTTCATACATCAATGGGAGCTGTAGAAGATACCTGGACAGAATAAAATGAAGAAGAGATAAGTAGCTCGGCAGTGAATAGCAGCATTTCAATCTCCAGGACACCAGATCAGTTTTGTTTCCAAAACACCACAATAGACCCAAGGCTAATTGACAACAGATCACACGCTATACAACAAGCAAACCACGTACAATTGGACCAAACTCTACTCGAAATCAACCATAATACCTCTGAAATTTGAAATTACCAGATCACTGACCCAGAAATGCCAATCAGCTACTAAAATTAGAAAACTAGCTAGGAAACTGAACAAAACGGTGCAGTTTTAATTTTTCTATTGCATTTTTGTTGTTTTTTCGTTTTTTCTGTAATATCTAAGATCTAAGAAAGAAATTCTGAACTCCTAAATGCAAATGTATTTTTTTATATGAATTAGAATGTACAAATAGAATGCAGCAGTTACCAGAAAATGACACAAAATTCACAAAAGTTCGTAAAAATAAGAAAAAATCATTTTGTTTGGAATTGTGTGGGAATAATTCATATATAGGGCAAAAATCACGTGCTCGTACTACATTCTTCCAATTTATCCTTGATTGCCTTAGAAATAATACTAACTCCATTCAACACATAACATACTCCACCCGCACTCATCCCGAGTGATCTTGTATCACGAGACCGTGATGTCCCAAATTCCACGAACCATTTCGTACATCCCTTGTGCGCACATCCGCATCCTCGACCGGTATACCTATTCTGACAATCCCACTATGAATCCGAAGTATTTTCTCATCTTCCTCCCAAGTGCTACACTGCAAGTAAAAACATCATAGAACATTCTGGGCCTCCACTCATATGCTCATGCAAAAGCTTGATTCTCAATCACACCTATAGGCTTGAAATCATTAGGCACCACACTTTACCACTTTTGAATCCATTAGGACCATTGCTAAGAGCCACCGGCTATGACTTGGCTCCGAATATAACTGTCACACCTCCTTTTTACGCTCCCAAAAGGGATGAAGGAGCTTTTTTCCATTTAAAAGACAATCGAAGGGGATTTGTTTATTTATTTCAGAGTCACCACTTGGGAGATTTAAGGTGTCCCAAGTCACCAGTTTTGAGTCCCTAATCAAGGAAAGGAATTGACTCTAAATTAAAGTCTGCATACCAGATATCCAGATAAAGAATTCTGTTAACCCGGGAGAAGGTGTTAGGCATTTCCGAGTTCCGTGGTTCTAGCATGGTCGCTCAACTGTTATATTTGGCTTATTTATCTAATTTTAACAATTATATACTTAATGCAAATTATGACTCTTTTATCGCTTTTATTATTATTATCATTATCATTATCATTATTATTTTTAACAAAGAATTGCAACGTTGTGAAAATGTATTTCGAACCACGTCACAACCAGTGTACACGTGGTCGTCGAAACATTTCGACTCCATTGAGATTTTGATTTGGGTCACATCAACGTACACCCGGGTTTAAGAAAGTAATATTATTAAAATACGCTCCTAAAGAGTCTAACACGTTTTTATTTTGGGAAAGCAGCTGTGAAATTTTCTAAACGGCTCATTCCGAAATCTATCTAATTATTATGTATATTTATTGAGGACCCCGCAATTTGTAACTTATTTGGCGAGGCACGCCTCATTTTATATTAAAGGATCATCTCAGAGTGACTATATTTTCCATTTTTTCGTTCGTCTGTAAAATGAAAAGAAAATTTCCTACTTTATTTACATGCTTATTAGTTATTAAAATTAGGTTTCGAACGTGACTCGTCGAATCTGAAAATAGAGGTGTACGTGGACCTTTTTTTAACAGTTATGCGCCCAGGCCCAACGTGTATGGCACAAAGTTGGACATGGGCCGTCCTTATTTTGATTTTTTCTTGGACTTAGCTACATTATTCTATACATGCTTGAGACTTATAAAGCTGAAAAGTAAAATTAGTTATATCTAATTAAAAACCTATCCTTACAAGTCTAGATGAGCAACTTATCAACTGAAATATTCTAAAGCTATTGAGTAATCAATCCTAAGGCCTCACATGCATTTAGAGTATACTTTTCCTAAAAATAACTGAGGCAGAGTATTAGTACTACATCATATGTTATCCTTAGCTAGCATACATAGGGAATTTATTCACTAAATTACTATCAAATGTTCCACTGTGAATGTATATCATATAACTACATTATTCTAACAGAGGAAAATAACTAATGTACATATACAACTATGATTCGGAATACGAATTAAAACTAATTCTAGAGCTTCAGCTCTCCACTTGTATTTCATGCTTCAATATGTTTCAGATTACATAATTCAGTGCATTCGATTGTGTACCTGGTATTTGAAAGGCAAAGAAGAAAAGAAGGGAACACTGATGTCAGTAGTATCACAACAAGTTCAACAATAACGGGTTCAGTAACATAGTAGAAGGAATCCTAGGAAACCGATGGAATTCTATTTGAAAAAAAAACAAAAGAACCAACAACAGATTCCACAAACCAAACAGGGTTGATTCCAACAATTTCAAAATCAACCAAGCAAAGAAGATGCACCCAGAAACTCTTAAAGCCTCAACAAATTGAGGTTCTATCAGAAATAGACTCAACTGAATTCAAAATCACTCAACTAAAATCCAAAGAAACTTAAATTAGAGAAGTGAAAGCAATGAATCAGAAGGAAGGCTTCAATCAAACAAGGAATAACTTTCAAATTTCCAGAAAGATACTGATACTTTCTGA